>CM074720.1:254635603-254643103 GCA_037306005.1 Rhinophrynus dorsalis | reverse complement strand
TGTGAATTGTTCCATATTACAAATGACACTATAAGGAACAAAGGGAAAAAAAATATTCATTTAACTCTTATATTCCCAGGGGGTAACCAATGTAATACAAAACAATGTATTCATTGCCACTCTGACACAGAAACAGTTAAATGGGACATGTTTACTTGGTCCCTGTGCTACAATGAAAGTGCATACAAATAAACAATATAATGATTTGCTTCAGAATTGTACCAGTTCTCTTAACTGCATAGGGCGGGCAACACCATAGCCTTCAGTTGTTTTATTTGTGTTTATCAATGCCTTGCATCAATCTAGTGACTTAGATACCTCTTGGAAATTATCTGTATGACAGACATACAAATAGCTCAATTTCCACTACTCATTCCATTCAACCACATAAGTATTGAATGTACAGTATCACTGGTCCGTGTCATGGGACACACAGAACTGTTTTTATTGGGAAAAGCAGTCTGCTGAACACAAGTATTTATGACCTGACTACAAATTTGTTGTGCTTCATTGCAGCTGTCTTTTTAATGGAACACATGGTCAGATTCAAGTTCTTGTATGAAAGCGAATTGTTGTAGAATTCACGGTCAACTACTGTAAATGTTTCAGACTCTGCAGGGGTTTTAGCTTTGTTAATGAATGTGCTCTTTTTCAGAGGGATGATTGAAATAAAGTTATTGCTCTCTTTCCGATGAGAACGTTCTACTTGACTGCATAAGACAGAATGGGAAATGCATCCAAGATAAAATTCTTTCCACTACCCTTGGGATAAACCATACAAATTATAATCTTTATCTGCAGATCTTTCAAACTTAAAAACTTCCAAAAAAAATGGAACCTGTGGCTGTTCGTACATACTACTATGTAGATCAGCAAACTATTTTAGTGTTTGTGTTCATTAACCCTTTGAATGATAGAGGGGCACAGAACGCATTGCATAGCAATGCGTTCCATACCCCATTGGCACTCAAACGGTTACGCTTATATGGAGGTGATTTTACGGTTTTGGGGTTTTTTGTTTTGTTTTTTAAGTGTAGTAAGATTTTTTTTTTCTCCCATCATACATTTGCCTTCATATAAACTGTAGTGACATTACATGAAAAACACAACTTCCTGTGATATTTTGTGATTCCATTGAAATGGTTCAACTGCATTCATCATGCTGACATTGTCACTAGAGTGTTTCCCATTCACTATTATTGCTACAAAATGATTATCCATATGACCATAGCCTTAAAGGAAAATGAACAACAAAAATGAATTAGGGTTGTATACAGTGCTCTTAAATAGCCAGTGCTTATTTCTAGCCTCAGTAAAAATTCTCTGTTTTTCTGAGACCTAAAATCTAGTCGAACATAGGCTCTGAGGGAGAAGCCATTCCTGCCTTCTGCAGAACTTCCATTGATTCTCTGAGCTTACCTATGGATGGGGTGCGATAACAGCCTTTGGGAAGACAAGACCAGTGGGAATGAATAACTACCAACTTACAGGACTTCTCTATCAATACAAATACAAACAACATCTAAATAAATTTTTCTTTGAACTGGATAATTTACACAACAGAAAAACTTGTCTCGGTAGAAGTTCTTCAAACAATTTTTGCAATTTACAATCAACCTATAGAAGCTCATTGTTGTAAGGAGGTGTGATCTAAAGCTTATTAAGTATGACCCGAAGTCTCGCACCAAGTATTCTGTTGTGGTCACACTGCAAGATAATATTAACCATGCTGCAAAAAATCCCAGGAGCCTATGAGCCAGGACTCCTAAAATTCGATGGCTGACTCCTACATTTTTGGAACAATTTTATATATGACTGAAATGGATCCTAATCTAACTAAAAGACTGAACACAATGTGCCCTTGACTACTGGTAAATTGCTCAGGAGATCCTGCAGGATTATGATTCTGAGCAAACACACTTATCCTATGGGGACTTGACACTTAAATCTCAGTGCCCATATCACTAGTTGCATTTCAGAGACAAAAACTGGAGGCTTCTTCCCCTTAGGCTTCAAAATACAGCACTTGATTCAGCTATGCAGCTGGGTATTAATCCCTGAGCTACTGGAGCAATTTATTGGTAGTTAGGGGGTACATGGCCAGTCTTTCAGTTACATTAGGATTTTACACTTTAATCTTTTGTATGTTTAGCCTGATGCCTTATTCTTGTTAGATCTTGAATTCTTCATTGAGGGTTTTGTGGACAGAACATTTAAGAGAATGTTTTTATTCACTCCTGCTTTTCTTGTTTTTCTAGCGTCTCTGTAACATGTTAAGGCATGTTAAGAAAGACCTGTTGATCTGCTTCACAAACGTTATTTACTTAATTTGCTTTCTTATCGACGAAAATTTGGCAAACTGCTGGTAAAGCAGTGTATATGGTTCACTTTTGTTTGCTTAGATAATTGATGGATACTTTTTGGGTATTCGGTAATGATCTATCACAACACCCTGCCTTGTGAACGCAAAGCAGGGATATAGCGACACAAAATGGAGGAAATGGCTCAATTTTGGCAATACATATACATACTGTGTATGTATTTGTGTGGTTTTAGCTTCCCTCAGCAATGCGCAATAGGTGAGAATAAATGGAAACAATAATAATTATTGTGACAGAAAAAAAACAAGAAAGAGGAAAAAAATTCTCCAAGTCTGCATTGATTAAAAACTTGGTATTTAACCATTAGAATCAATGGGATTTTTTTATTTATCCTCGATGGTGCATTTGGTTTGCCTCAGAAGTAGTCTCCTTTTGTATACGCACCCCTTTGTGGCTTCTTAAAGCTACAGTGCCAAACAAAAATGGCTTCAATCTCAAGTGTGGTCAGACAAGATTATGGGGGGGGTGGGGGGGCACTTGTGAAGCTTTGAACTCAGCTGCAACTGCTTCATTTGTCATTCTTGTGAACACAAGAAAAGGAAAAAAGCTGCTCAATTTAAGATATTTTTAATTAACCCATTGCGTACCCCTCTGGCACTTAATGGGTTAAAAAAGAATGATGCATGTGGAATATTCCTAACAAAATGTCTACACGTGTCCTTTCTGTTCCCAGGCATAACTGCACATTCACACCACCATTCTCATTTAATTTGTTTCTAAATTAATAAGCCTTTGAATGTGTTACAATGCATTGCGTATCCCTCTGGCACTGAAAGGGTTAGATCACATGATCTACTTTCATTTTCTCTTTTTGATTTGTGTTTCTTTAAAACACCTATTTGTTAGCATTGGTTATAGTGTTTGGTTGCCTGCACTCACCCAGAAGTATGTGGTACCAGGTAGAGTAAAGATAGGCATATACAAAACATTATAGGGGTAATTCTGGAAGCAGCAGCTGACCAGCTACATTATGGGGATAAATGGAAATTCTAATTGATTTAAATATTTTTTTAATTCCATTAATTCTGGAGGTCTCAATGCAGTTCCTTCACATTGTATTGAAGACCTCTCTAGCATTAGAAAGCCAATTTAAATCCAGAAGAATTTTAAGAATGTTTTGTCCCCATGTTGCGGTTGACTTGCCACATCATTTTTAGCTTCGAGAATTGCACTTTGTCAGCTTAAAGGGACACTAAACCCAATTTATAAATGTGTCCCTCTTACCTCTTTTCAATAAGTGAAGCAACATGGTGCTGTCTGAAGTGGTTTTGGGTTCTCTGTGCACCCCAAGTATAAAGCATCATCCACCTCCCCTCTTTGAAAGGCTACCCATCTAAATTCTGACCTCATGGCAGGCTTATGTACGAAACCTGTTGATCACTGCAGCTGAGATCCCAGAAGTATCCATATGTTCAGGAGCAAGCACACATTTTCTACAGACTAGAGATGTGTGTCTCCTGAGCAAAAGTGGTGACCCCCAGAACGCCTAAAAAGGCTCCATGATCATTGACTTTTCACATTCATAGATCTTAGACCAGTTGATCTCAGACCTGTCTTAGGGACCACTAACTGGCCAGGACTTTGATTTCTTGCTTGGCCATATGTGAGTGAGTCAATGTAACTGAGTCTCTGTCACCTGTACTCAAGCAGAGAAATCCTCAGGTTCAGGCCTTTAAGTCGTCTCCAAGGATAGTTTCCAAAACCTTTGCAGTAGACCTCAGTAGTGTATTATACAGCCACACTACACGTTCTTTTGAAGCCTGTTGGACACACTAGAGTACAGGTGCAAACAATAACTGAGACAAACAGACCTTATTACATACAGCTGCAAAAAGGTTGCTGGGTTAAACATGTTGACCCACAGCCTGTTTTTTTTCCCAGTGCTGCTTGATTTCCATGTGAAATACAAAGAATGTCCTCCCCATTTGGCTAGGTTAACATTTGCATGTTCCACACAGCCATATCTTAGCTCTGTGGGGAAACCCCAGAGTTGCAAACCTGCTTTCCCCTTTATTTCGCTAACAATCCCACCAGCTCAGGCCTAGTATTTAAGACTCCCAATAATAGAATGCTGTGCTTGCGTACAATAACACAAAACAGCTCTTTAGTTCATAAGCCTCATAAATTTGATGCAGCTGTCTGCAAGTGTTCTGTAACCTGTGATGATAGGCATTATGTATAAGGCAGAAGTGTAAAATGATCCATGTTCATGTGAATACATGCTTTGTATCATAGACTATTATGTCTAGTTTCAGTGGAAGGATTTCATGATGTGTGAGATTGTGGTAAAGCAGGTTTCTGGACTTGAATTTTACTTATGGATTTTATCTTTACTGTGGTTAAAATAGCATGCATCTCCCAGATGATAAAAGTTTACTGTCTTTATTAATGCTGCATCGCTTGATGTCACTGATATGCTTTGAAATAAGTCCATAAAGTATTAGATAAGATGTGAATTGCTGGAAGCCACTGCATATCTGTTAAAGTGACAGTAGCACCTCCTAATAATAATAATGACCCCACTTTTACTATGGCTAGGACATACTAATAGCCCATCAGTCCTTGATATCATGTCCATAGAGGCAGGTGATAGTTACTGTTTGCCTGCTGGAGTTTGAAGGAAAACAAAAATAAAGTGTATGAGCTTGCAATGTGACATGCACCTCGCTGGTCCTTAAAAGCATAGTAATGTTTCTCGATAAAAGCAGCTCCAATTAATCTTCCCACTATTTGGGCCATGGAGAATGTTATTTCAATACTGTCGGAGTTGTAATCCAAGAGTAACTGGATGATAAAGTATCCCCTCCCATCCCTTTTTACCTAATGTAACATTGCTGAGCTCAGAGCAGCAAGACTGTCCAGGTGGATCAGAGAGAGGGACAATCTTCAATTAGTATAAGGAAAAAACTGAAAAACCTGTCAAGGGCGGGGCAGGGTTTTATTGTTCTCACAGTAAGAAGATTGTCCCTTGCTGTGAGCCGTCTGGTCTGTGGACCAGATTCCACATCTGAGGGAAGGAGGCTTATACTAGGGGAATACTTTATCATTGAATTACTCTTGAACTACAACTCTGACAGTATTGAAATAACACTCTCCGTGACCCACATACTATGAAGATTAATTGGAGTTGCTGTTTTTGTGAAACATTACAATCTCTTTAAAGGGTTAAGATTACATCTGCAGTGCGCATACTGTGATCTATGGTCCTGCTAGCAACTGTCATGTCCATCTCCATGGACATGACATCCAGAACTAATTGAAGATATTCTCTTGAGTCAGAGGAGGAAAAAAAATCAGAAGGGCCATAGGATTTTCTGGCCATAATAAAGTAAGTGGGGGTGGTGGTGGTTTTTGGGTGTTACCTCCCCTTTAAGCATGTTGCAGTGCATTGAGTTGCAATGTGTTGGGTACCATTCTGACACTCAAATAATAATAATAATAATATTAAAATAAATATTAGTGATCTTGCTCTTGTATGTATGAATGTCAGCCCTTAACCCCTTAAGGACCAGGAAAATCTGAGGTGGATTTCACTTAAGGACCGAAGCAATTCTGACCTTTTTGACTGTCTTTGTTCAACAGTGTTTTCCCTCTAAGGCTTTTATTCCATCCACATAAATTATATACTGTTTTTATGCACAAATAGGGCTTTCTATTGATAAAACATTTACATGGATAACCCACCATTTACTTTATTAAAATTAAATAAAACTGTAAAAAAATGTAAAAAAAAATGGCTTTTTTTTTTTTTTTCTCTTGGCATTAATTGGGCACAGTGGGTTACATTTTTATGAAGACTGCATAAAAGGTATGACTGGTCAGTCATACCTACAAAATGGGCAGTTTTAAGTGGGCACTGTTCCCCCTGGGTGAAAATCCCCATGTCCCTGTTTCCCTCTCTATTTTCCCACTTTTTTATCTATAAGATTTGGCGGTGTGTATAACTCTATTACATGGCTCCACAACAATCGCACTCCCATTTTGTATTGTTTGAAGTTTAAATATTTACTTTATAAATAAAATATTTAACTAAAAGATGTTTTGTTGTTTTAAATTAAAACAAAAAACATGCTGCCTTTAGCAGGTTAGAAATGGACCTGCACCCAGCCAGGCCACAGAACCAGCATTGAGGGGGTTAATACCCCCAGCTACTGCATTTTTTTTTACCACTAGGTGTCTGCTCTCTGCTTCTCTCTCCCTTACTTTGATAGAAAGGAAGAGAGAGGCACAGCGCAGGCACAAAGGCAGTGTGTGTGGCAGACTGCCTTATTCAATCTAAATGCCGGTACATGTGATCGCTTCTGGAGCGATCACCTTAACCGGCAGACTAGAGAAGGACTGAAGCAAAGTGCCTCCGTGCATGCTGCTATCATTTAACCCATGACGTGCCAGGACCGTCATGGGTACTTAAGGGAACTTTACCCATGATGGTCGTGGCACATCATGGGTTGTTAAGGGGTTATGTTTTGTCACTAATCATTTTACATTTTTGTGGCCACAAAACTATTTTGTTTGCTCGCACATTTATAAACCTATCAAACAACTGCCCGTTTCTTACTGAATTTTTGGTCTGTATGCACAGAATATAAGATGAGCAATTCTGGGGCAAAAACTGCACAGCAGAGAACACATAAAAGCCCCACTGAAAGCAATGGACATTTTAAGTTACTTGAATGCCTGAGGGGTCTCGGTTCAGAGGCAACATTGCTTCTGGGTGTTTCATAAACCTGGTGAAGCTGTATATATGTGTATATATATATATATATATATATATATATATATATATATATATATATATATATATATATATATATATATATATATGTGTATGTATAACATGCCTGAGGAAGAGACCTAAGAGCTCTTGAAAGCTTGCATCCTAAATATGCTTAGTTAGCCAATAAAAGGTATCAACAACTATATTTGCCTCCTGTATTTCTGTGGCTAACACGGTACCAACTCTTATCTGTTATCAAAATTAAAATGGCATTATTTCCCCTAGATACCATCCATTTACCATGCCAGGGGAGATATTTTCTTCTGAATAATACATAATTTTACAGAAAACAAAGCAAATTCATAGTAAGATGTAAGGAGGCCAATTAACAGCTTGGTGAAG
>CM074720.1:254090603-254630603 GCA_037306005.1 Rhinophrynus dorsalis | reverse complement strand
TTGGGGACAGATCTGCCAGTATGGAGCTATCTGATTATTACCCTTTAATGAACAGAACAACTCTGCTACCTTAAGGTTCCTAAGTGACACTGTCTGTGCTAAATGTGCCTCACAATACCATATGTGTAAAGAACAAAAGTGAATTGATGGCGGCTCTCTCTGTATGCCCACTCTCCCAAGTGGTACAAACAACGATCCATACAAGAAAAAAGAGAGCGCTATATAGTGCAATACTGTATATCAATTATATCAAAAGACTACACAACATACTATGTACTCACACTTTCTTTTGGTCAGAGCGATGCTTATACAGCGTCTGACTCACAGACCTCTGGAGAAAACCAACCCATCTCCATTCAGGATAGCTGTTCTTCCATGGATTTAGCTGGCTTCAGCAATGTATACCCAATTGCAATCACACCATATATAAATATATGTAGAAAAGAGTTAAAAAATAATCATAAAAAACTAAAAAAGAGAGGGGCATCTCATAAAAACATATATATTTATTAAAAGAACAAATAATAAACTCATTGTTCACAATGGATAAAAAAAGACTCCATGCTTACACATTTCACTATTGAACACCGCTTCATCAATCCAATTCGGGCTCCCTGAGCAGCAGGGACTCCTGAATTCCATGAAATGCATAACCTCCTTGACGGTCCTGGCACATCATGGGTCTTTAATAGCACAACACAGAAAACAGAAGGATCAGAGAGCCCCGCTTGTGACAGCTTACAGTCTGTGTTCATAGTTCATTATAATGTCAGAAATATGCTTGGGTGTTTGTAGTAAACTTATGGCATGAACATATTGTGGGTGCTGACAGTGTGCCCTCCAGACTAAAACGAAGCATGGCAGGAGAAGGTTAAATAGGGCATTAGGAACACGAATGGGTCAACGTGCAGACTAGGGTTGTTTTAATATCTGTATATTTTTTGATATATGGGCAGAATGATGAACCCACTGTTGCTAACGTCACAGGTACCGTAACAACCAAATGTGACATTCTAACCCTTTGAGTGCCAGGGGGTATGCAATGCATTGCATGCCTCTCTGGCACTCAAAGGGTTAAAATATCAAGAGAGAGACACCCGCACCCATGTGACACCAAGTAGACAGTCTTCCAGAGGCAAAGATGTTCATTCTGTAAAAGTGTGAATTTCAGAAAAAAATATTTTTACAAGGATTTCACCATCTGGAGATACCCACAGGCTATTGGTACTTTTGTATAGTGTTATTGCTTGTTTATTTTAATACTGGTTTGTACTACTATGTTATATCTTCTTCTTCTTTATTTATTATTAAAAAAAAAAAAAAAAAAAAAAAAAAAAGCACTGAGACTATTTTACTCAGATTAAATATAAAATAATCCGTTCTCTCTTTGTTCCCTAAATTAAATTCATAGCCTTTTGTTTTATCATGGTACCCTTTTTCTTTTTGGGTAAATTGGTTTCTATAAAGTAATAACCATGGGCTTACTGAAGCCTCTTGGGTATAAGTAAAGCCTTAAAAGAATAGTAATGTTTCACAAAAACAGCAGCTCCTATTAATCGTCATAGGATTTGGGCCATGCAGAGTGTTATTTCAATACTGTCAGAATTGTAGTTCAAGGGTAAATGAATGATGAATTATCCCTTCCTGCCCCTTTTACTGTCAAGGGGGGCAGGGTTATATTTATGATCACAGTAAGAAGACTGTCCCTTGCTGTGATCTGTCTGGTCCCAGGACCATATTCCACATCTGAGGGGAGGTGGCTTACACTAGGTAAAAGGGGTGGAAGGGTGATACTCCTGAACTACAACTCTGACAGTATTGAAATAACACTCTGCATGGCCCAAATACTATGAAGATTAATTGGTGCTGCTGTTTTTGTGAAACATTACTATCCCTTTAAACATAACTTAGTGGTGGCACCGAGTAATTTTTGGGGAGTGATGGGTTGAGCCATTCTTGGGGGCTGTTTGCCAATAACACTTTCAACCTCCCATCCTGCTTCACGGGCAGGCTTACACCCTGCTCCGTGACAAATCTTGTTTCTTTGTGCACATGGCCCACTGTATGTTGTCATGTAAAAATGTTTTAAAGGGGCAGTCCAGGAAAGTGGCTGTAGGATGTTATCTGACCTCTATAAGACTCAAGCTGGGTGGAGTATCAGCTTCACTCCGAGCTGCTTGGAAATCTTTACTGTATCCCATTTTTAGCAAACTTGCAGGCTTGGAGAATCAATGGGGAAGATATTGGCTTCACCTCTCAGAAAAAAATGAGTGAAGGGTTGCCATCACACGGCTTTGTAGAATGTGGAGAGCTGCTGGGGAACTAAGAGTATTGCAAACTTTAACCTACTTGAACTTCTATTCCTGTAGCTATTGGACAGCTTCCTACAGTTTTATATCACTTCACCAATTTACTGCACTTTTAAAGGCTCAGTGCCTCCAAAAATGAAATTGAGTGAAAATAATGGATCTGTGTTTTTAATTTGTACTTGCATCCCTTTTTCACTTAACCCTTTAATGACCCATGACGTGCCAGGGACGTCATGGGTAAACTTGCATTAAGGACCCATGATGGTCCTGGTACCCCTAAATTCATTTAGCAAAGAAAAAAAAAGAAAAGCTCCGTGGTCCTTAACTGCCAGTCACCTCCAGCGCGGCCGATTTAAGGGGTTAAAAACATTAAAAACTATTTTAACAAGCAGTTGTTATAGCAACAGGAAAAGAATGTGCATTGTTAGTTTGTGGGGTTATTTAGTAGTGTTAGGGTCACTAATGATTTATTTATAAATACACTGCCCCTTTTGCTTCCCTACTGAAACAGGTCTCCAGTACCACTGTGTATAATGTGATGGCCACCTTTCTTGCTGTTTGTTTTATGTTTGTTTGCCTGCTGACAGAAGTAACTTCTAACGTTTGCTTGCTTTGAAGATAAGTTGAGGCTTGGTGTGTGCCTTTTATAACAATACCTTAGGAGAATTTTTCAGTTGCTGGCTCCACTGAAGTAAGTAAGAAAGATGGACTTTTTTTTCTTTCTGCCTCAAGATACATAGGCTTCTTTCAACTGCGCAGTTTTCAGTGCTCATATATGTATGTTTGCAATTCATGCATTTTTTTTCTTGTATTTGGTATCTATATGAACTGTATACACTACCAGAATGAGCTGATTAGGCCTGCTGAGAATAGAAGTTTAAAAGTACAACCTGCAGTGTAAATTGATTTTAAGTGTACAGCGAGATGCAGTACTTACAATTTTTAAATTTCATCTGCAGCCATAATAGTCACTGTGGTTAGACTTGGGCAGGCCTAAGGGCCTGCATTGTACTGAAGTGCTGGACGGGGGTCTTTGTTTGCTGCTTGAGGTAAATGTCTGCTGAATACCTAAATATTTTCACTGAAACAAAAAATGTGTTGTAGGTACTTTACTACTGTATTACATATAGTGTAAAGTTGTATCTTAAATTGGGTCTGGGCAAACTGCAGTCCTCCAGCTGTTAGACTGTATTTCAACTGCAATTCCTCTCATCCACAGACAGCTATTGGGTGGTCAAAGTTGATGGGCATTGTAGTCCAGCAGCTAAATGTGGGTCTTAACCCTTTTGATTGCCAGCAGGGTACACAAGACATTGCCTTGAATTGCTTTGTGTATACCTTGACACTCAAATGGTTAAACGTGTGGGAAAAATCCCAGTAGCCTGTGAGCCCTGGGCTCATATAATGTCACTTCTGGTTCCTATTTTATATACACCTGCATAAGTGTACGCATTCATTGGCTCCTAAACATTTTGTCTGTCTCTGAAATTCTTTATATTTTTGTGCTCTCCTGTTCTCGTGTATGAAAGCAAAGTGGTACAATTCTGGGGCAAACCATCTGTTTCCGCTTCTTGGGTGTTCTTAGGCAACTAGCGTTTGTCGTTGTGCCTCAGACTCCTACAGGACATGGACTCCCTGTGCCTGAAAACAATAGTATTATCATTAACACAGGAACAAAAAAAAAATCACATTCATTTATATTGCAATTTTGAACCCCTTGAATGCCAGAAAATTCCAGTTTAGCAGTTCTTTGGAGATCTCATCAGCTTTCACAGTATTCCCACATTGCACAACTTTGTTTCTCCATATAGCCCATTATTTGTTGTATTGAGTAGGGTTTTTCTTATCTTCCTGTAGAATTGCACACACAATATAATAGATTCTTCTTGTCCTGCCAGTGGCAGCATCATCGTAGCGGGTGTGACATCAGTGCACCCAATAGGAGTCAGCTGCAGCTATCTAGCAAAAGGCTCAAAATGAACAAAGCATTGCCCTGCTGAGCATTAACCCCTTAAGGACTTTCCGTCCCATAAGGACCGCTTTGATCCTTGCCGACGCGCCAGTACACGTGACCTGTTGTGTATCGACTTGCCGCTTTGGGGACCTGTTTTTACTTACATCGCTCCCGGTGGAGCACTGTAAGTAAAAAGTATGTGACGTACTATGACCGTCATCGGTCCTTAAGTATTTAACGACCATGACAGTCATAGTATGTCATGTAGTCCTTAAGTGGTTAAAGGAGAACTTACACACCCTAATAATAACCTCCACCTTAGGCTCATGTACTCTGCCTGCTTCAGTTTAGTGTGTGTGTGTGGGGGTGGGGGGTGGGGGGGGGACTGCACCTCCATGGACATGACACATAGGACTTATTGTAGATTTTATATTTTGAACAAAGTCACAAGGACAAAATTCCTAGGACCTTTTTATGGCTATAGTAAGAAATGTTAGTTTATTATTAGGATGTGTTATTCTTTTAAAGTTTTTTTTTCTATGTTTGTTGCCTTTCTCAGTCTTTCAAAATATAGGTACTTTTAAAGGGATAGTAATGTGAAATATTTACAAACGTGAATTTTGTAGGCATTAAAAAAATGAAACTAAATGCCCCCAGTGCCATCGCTCAAACCTTTATGGTTAGAGAGATAATCGTAGTTAATGTTCCCCCCTCCCTCCCCTTTCTGTAACGTCAGCCCTCTAGCTTGACTGCAGGAGAATCCGGTCCTGGGACCGGCTGAGGCTCTTCAGCAGAGCAGAAATTGCGTTATTGAACAAGAAATACTTCACTGGAACGGTCTACAAAGTGTGCTTGGTTTGCAGGCATACTTAGAAGGCCGTTCCAGTGAAGAATTTCTTGTTCAATAACATGATCTCGGCTCTGCTGAAGTGCTGCCGGCTGGTCCCAGGACTGGATTCCCCTGCAGTCAGCTAGCACACTAACGTCAGGGAAAAGGGGCGGAGGGGGGGAACATTAACTACGGTTATCTCTCACTAAATGCACTGGGGGCATTTAGTTTCATTTTTGTATTGCATACAAGATTCATCTTTGTAAATATTTTACATTACTATCCCTTTAAATACATGTTTGTATAAACGCACACACGCACGCTACTTAACATAGGAGCCTTTTATATGTTATCATTAGTGTGCCTTTAAAACTGGAGGGAACTGTTAAAACTGTTAAAACTTTGTGAAGTGGAACTATCATTTTATTATGGTACAAATGAAGTGCCTGCAAGAAGGCTTGAAATAGCGTTTTTTTACTTGCAATAAGCCGATCAATTTACAATAATGATTCCGCCATGGGAAAAAGAACAATGTCCCTGCCAAATACTCTGATTTACTTTGTGCCTTCAGTGGGACATTATCTTCATTTGTTTCAGTTGAGTTATTCAAGCAATCCATCTGCTTTTTAGGTGCTTATATCTACTAATTTTCAAGTTTGATGGTTTCAGCCATTTGGTTTACTATTAGCAATGTAAGAGCTATATTCCGTAATTTTTTTTTTTTTTTTTTTTTTTTTTAATAGGATTTAAAAATTCTCTTTTTGAATTTTGCCCCTGTCACCTGCATCAGGAGGCTTTGACTTTTTCTGTGTAATTGCATATCCGCCAGATGGTACGTTTGTGGCTCCCATCATCCCTAATTATGTAATGTAACGTAAGGCAGATAAGGGGTTAATGCTTCTCAGTGCTAAAGTTTGATTCTTGGAAATGGTATGACTATAGCTTCCTTTGATTTCAGATTAGTATATTATCTTAGGAAAGGCTAAGTAAATACAGGCCTCGTTTTATTAGTTGGTACAAAGTTCAACACACTGCAGCTAACTAAACAGGTGAGTTGTTCCTCAGCTGCTATTTGACGATGTTGGGAGTTCCAGTCAGTCAGTGCCTAGCTGAGGATGATGGGAGTTGGAGTCCAATTAGTTATGTAGATACAGGTTTTCCCAAACTTTAACCACTGATGGTGGGTGAAGGCCACGCACACCACAAACATACTGTACTATACTGTGCACAAACACTGTACTACACAACCCTCTAACTGATCAGGGACATTCAGAAATTCTTCCCTCCTTTGTATGCACAATATTGTTATTGCTTTGGTGCAGAACATTTTACCTTTTCTTTTCAAGCCATAGTAAATGACAGAGGTCTCTAGTGCATTCTGAACCAATGTATTTGAGACCTCTAACATCCAAGGTTTGAACAGGAGAGTTGAGCGCAGCAGCACAAATGCAGTGGCCCAGAAATGTACCCCGTATTTTTCCCATGAGTGGTTGCATGAACCTCTGTAAGATAAGGATGGCTAGCTTTCAGAGGTGGCATGAACAGTGGGAGTATCTCTGTGGGCTTGGATTTTGGCGTTTGTAAACCGTGATCATCAAATACCCAAAAAGTGGACGTTTCTGGAATTACCCTTCTTGATCACAGATCAACTGAACAGAATGAGAGAGCCACTAAATATACCTGTACTCCAGCAGGGTAAAACCCAACACCTTCAGTTGTAGAGGTACGGTTCAGAAATGCTGGTCTAGAACCCAGTCCAATAGACAATCCAGGAGCCTTTTAGTGCTGCATCTTTGTGTAGATCAGTCAATATGAACTTGCATTAAACTTTATCTGAGTCCACTCGTTGACAGCAGTGACCTGTATAAACTGCTCCATAGTGTGCAGTGCACCCTGTTTTTTGACAACTGCTCGTGGTGGCAATGTTTTCAAGGCACAGTCACTAGTGTGAACAGTCCCTTACTGTTGCTTGGTGAAAATATTTGAAGAAATACTGAACATGCTGTGTAGCCAGATTACATGATTATCACACTTAACCCTTTGAGTGCAATAGATGTATCCAACGCACTGACCATCAGTGCATCAGATACCTCTGCTACTTCAAGGGGCAAATATAATTTAGATGGTGCTCCACTGGACGATCTGCAATCCCAATGGTCCCAATAGAAGAGGCTAAATTGTGAGACCTCCATCTCACACTTCAGTTTCCTGTTCTGCGTGCTGAAGCATGGGCGTCCGGAGGGGGGGGCAAGGGGGGCACTTGCCCCCCCCCTACAATTACCCTCCTCCATATAAATAAAGGGGCTAGATGGGCTGGCCTGGGGGGTCATATTATGGCTTTGCCCCCCCCTGGAAAAATGTCTACGGACACCACTGTGCTGAAGGTCTACTTACAACCTTTGTACCATGCTTTAAAAAGGTGACAGAAAGTCTATGGGGACTGCACGTGCATTGCTAAAGTTTGTGGTTGAGAGAAACAGTTTGAGAACCGATAAGAACCAATTGCTTCTCTCCCCTTCCCTGTGTAGTGTAGTGTGGTTCTGTGACTACCATTGGATAATGGAGCATCTTCCCCTTTCCCCTGCCTCTTCTTCAAAGGACTATTATATACTTCTTTTGCCAATAAGAAAATACATTTAATGTGCAACAAACTGACCTTTTCCAATACATGAAGGGATTCAACAAAGTGCGTAAGGGAGTTCATTTCAAAGGAGTAAACCTATTAGGACAAGAGGCCATAGGCTAATGCTAGAGAGGGACACAGGTTAAGACATAATGTAACTTCACTGAGAGGGTGGTAGATAAGTGGAATAGCCTGCCAGCAGTGGTAGAAGTTGATACGGTGACATAATTTAAACATACATGGGATTGGCATAAGGATGTCCTGAACTTAAGACAAGACCAAAGACCAAATAAAGTTTGAGGTTTTTACAGTAGCTAGATGGGCCGAATGGTTCTTATCTGCTGTCAGATTCTGTTTCAATGTAATTAGTGGATCTGTAGTGCAAATAACTTTTAGCAGTAAAGAGGTTAATTTAAGTAGTGTTGATAAGTGCCGAAAGTGGGTGTGATTAAGTAATGTGTTGTCAGTGTGATTCCAGAGCAGCTGCATTTATCAAGCTTGTTTTACCAGTTGTCACTGCTACTGTTGAAAGCTGTTTCAAATAGTGTACTGCATAGCCAGCAACACAAACACTAATGGGAAGTTCACTTGCTGACGATCACAGCATAAATTTAAAAGGGCTTTGGATTGGGAGGAAATATTTGTGCATGGACAGATATCTGATTTAGAGAACTAAATAAATGATAAATGGCAGAGAGTTGTTGTAAATGGAACTTCAAGTTGATCTAATGCTGTAAGTGGGGGTACCACAGTGTTCAGTCCTATGTCCAATGCTTTTTAACTTGTGTTTTTAATGATCTTCAAGTGGTATTGAAAGTACCATCTCAGTCTTTACTGATGACACCAAGCCGTGTAAGGGAATACATAGTCTCATGTTTTTTTGTCTCTGCAGAAAGATTTGGGAAAAGCCGAGTGAATGGAATGAAAAGTGGCAGATGAGGTTTAATATAGCTATGTGTAAGGTTATGCATGTGGTCTGCAGAAACGTGCTACATATACACTAATTGGGGAAAATATTTGGGGAATCCTTATTAGAGAAAAATTTAGGAGTACCTTTAGATAGTAAACTTATAGCAGTGTGCAGAGTCACTCAGCTGCTGCAAGAACCATTACAGTGTTATCATGTATGAAAAACAGATGCACAGGATGGGTATCTATCTATCTATCTAGCCATCCATCCATCCATCTATCTATCTATGGAGTGCACTTTTGGGCACCCATTCTTAGTGACATTATTGAACTGGAAAATCTGCAGAGACGTACAACAAAATTGATAAACAGATTGGAGGACTGGAGTTATAAAGAGAGACAAATCAAACTAATTCAACCTAGGGTTAATCTATATTGTTGTGACAAATGAAAACACAAATGAGAATGACCCTGCAGCTAGAAATAACAGAACTTGACTGATCAGACGTTCAAGGGTTTTTTTTTTTTGTTTTGTTTTAAATCTGACCTTTAGGTATTAAAAATGTAATTTTCATGTTTTATAAAAAAATTAGACTATTAACCCCTTAGGGACCCTTGACGTACCAGGACCGTCAAGGGTAAATTTGCTCGAAAGACCCTTGACGGTCCTGGTACGTCACGTACTTTTTACTTACATCGCTCTACCGGGAGCGCTGTAAGTAAAAATAGGGCATGAAATAGACCGCTCCAAGATCGGAGCGATCTGTTTCAAGCCCCATAGTGACGCGCCGATACACGTGACAGGTCACGTGTACTGGCTCGTCAAAGTGCCCCTATGCGGACGTTATGGGACGGAAATGTCCCATAACGTCCGGTCCTTAAGGGGTTAAATTAGTTATCTTTAGTACCCGCACTCTGGTTTGTTATAAGATACTTCTTATGATCAAGTGTAGGTCATCCTAGTCCTGATATAACCCCCCCCCCCCCCCAACAGCTGACTTGCAAAAATAAAATACAAATTCATAATATAAATGAAACATTAAAATAAATTATGTGAAGGCTTGATATTTATTGGTAAAATAAAATAAAGTGTAACAAAATGTACCAGTAACAAAATAAAAAAAAAAAAAAAAAAGGTTGTTTGTACTGTGCCACAACACCGATAGGGACCTCCAGGGTGACCAAGTGAGGACTGTATTTAATAACCTCCGCAAACACTACAAAATCTGTTATAGCTCTGTACTACTCAGGTTGAAGACGTCCTGTGAATATCCATTTACTTGTCTAGCGTTCCATTTGGGGCCATGTCCATTAGATGTTTGCAAAGATCAGCTAGCTTAGTGAGGGAAGCTATATATCAAATCAAATGGAGGCATCTTAACACCTTAAAGGGATAGTAATACTTTGTGTTAACTTTATTTTATTTTGTAGGCATTAAAAAAACATGAAGAACGATATAAGTCTTATCTCTCAAACCTTTATGGTTTAAGAGATATTCACAAGCAAAGTTTCCCCCCTCCCGCCCCTTTTACCTAGTGTAAGCCATCTCTTCTCAGATGTGAATCTGGTTGTAAGACCAGACAGATAACAGCAGGAGACAATCTTCTTTGTATGAAAACAAGGAAAGCCCTTCCCCCACCCCTTGACAAGTTTTTCAGCTTTTTCCCTTATCTTAATTGAAGATTTGTCCCTCTCTGCAGTCTACCTGGGCACCTCCCTTCTGATCTGGCTGAACGGGGGGGATACTTTGCTTGTGAATATCTCTTAAACCATAAGAGAGATAAGACTTATATTGTTCTTCTTGTTTTTTTAATGCCTACAAAATAAAATTGAGTTAAAACAAAGTATTACTATCCCTTTAATGACATGCCAGGACCATCGATGTATGTCTGTTAAGGGCCAGAGACGGTAATAGAATTCTGGCATGGCAGTGCGGCTGCATGCTGCACTGCCATACCAGAATGTATTGCTTAAAAAAATGTTTTTAAAAAAAAAAAGTGCCATGGTCCCTTGGTCCACCCACCCCATGATCATTAATGCAGAGCTTTCATGCATATTAATGTGCCCTCCCAAATCATTTTTAACATAGCGTTAAGCATATCCATACTTTTATTATCCTTAAAGGGGATCTTTCACCCTCATGACATTTAATATTATTGAATGTAGTTTTTGTGGATGTCTTTAGATTGAAATCATTTCTCAATTTTAAAATGTAGCAGGTGATGTCATGTTTCTCTTCCCGTGGTTACAAGCTTGAACCGCACAGCTCTGCGCATTCCCCGTTTTGAATTTATCCTCCCACCTCCCCTCCCAGCTTTCTTAGGAGCGAGTGTGCCCCCCTTTTCCTTTCCTTCCTGCACCCAGTGCACTTATATACACATGTAGCACCAAAGTGAATTTATTTTTCTACCTCCGTCTCAGACCAGCAGGGTGAGTGGAATGTACTTATGGCTGTAGCACCAAAGCATATTTATTTTGCTATCTCCCTTCCTCTTGAGCACCTGTCATACGGTTATAGCCAGCGCACAAATTTAACCCTCTGAGTGCAAGAGATGTACGCAACACATTGCAAAGCAACACGTTGCATACCTCCTGGCACCAAAGGGGTTAAACTCCCGGGATGGCTATAACAGTATGACAGGTGCTCAAGAAGAAGGAATATGGCAAAATAAATACGCTTTGGTGCTACAGTCCACTTCCCCAGCGGGTCCAAGATTGATCTCGTGGAGGGATAGTAACCAGCTTCTCAGAAGTAGAAGACCAGTAAATAGGCTCCATACAACCCCGGGAGCCTCCCCCACATTCTTCCAGTCCAGCACCGGAGCAGAGAGGCATGTCCCCAGATGGATGTTTCCCAATCAGGTGCACTAAAATGATGTCCTGACTCCTCTCTGCCTGTTCAGTGAACTCTGTGGACAGAGCCAATACAGACAAAACTAGGGGGGGTTTAGGGAGAAGAATTGCCAGGTCCTTAGAGGGAGAACGCTGTCAATCATTCTGCACGTCATCAAGATGGCAGCGCTCTCCCTCTTGAAATGGAGCACACAAGAGGTGTATTTTATTCATATAGGTAACGATAAATTATATGACATGGGGGTTTTTAAGAGTGTTTGGGGGGGGGGAAGCTAAAACATAACCGTTCCGCTTTAATAAGTCTTTCATTATTTAGAAATGTAACCTCTTCAGATACTCACCAGCAGATTACATTGCAGACATCTTGCCGAAGAGGCATCTGTGTGCCTGCTCTATGATGGGAAAGGGGGAGTTGCATTGTACCTTAGGGTACAGAAAGGGACGAACAGCGCAGCAGCACAGATTCCTCTACATCAAGATGTCTGCTGGTGAGTCTCCAAAGAAGTTAAAATTATAAATAATGCCTGACTTATGAAGTATAATAAAAGCATGGATATGCTTAACTCTATGCTAAAAATTATTTGGTGGGCATATTAATATGTATGAAAGTTCCACTTTAAAGGGACATTCTTGTATGTATGATTATCTTTATTTAAATGGTGCCACACAGTGTATGCAGCGCCTTACAATAGATGTATGTTAAAATAAAGGGGGATAAAATAAGTGTCCAATTCATAGAAAAAATAGGGGCATTCTTGTTTTATACAACATTCCTTGGTACAATGATTCTACAAGTTGAGTTTATACTCATGGAGTTCTAGTCACTTTGGTCCATTTATTTGTATGTAGTATATTGCAGACCCCACACTATTGTATGTTTTTCTTTTCCATTTGCATAGACTGTCCTCAAAGATTCATATGCAGATTGTTACATTGTATATTTCTCTCAGAGTCTGTGAGTATTTGCCCTATTTTTATGTGTGTGTGTGTGTGTGTGTAATATAATATAAAATAGTGCACACCCACGCTCACAGAAACACACACACACCATTGTTCCAGTAGGCCCAGAGGTAAAGTTCTCCTCTGTGGTGCAATCTGGGTCCCAGACTAAAAAAAAAAGTCAAGCTCTGGGTTAAAGGGTTTAAATGGTAGGGCTTCTCTTCACAGATTTCATTTTCAACACAGAGTTCCATCACACCATATAGTTTTAGAACCACTGTTTTAGACTATTTCTATAGACTGCTCTACACTGACCTCTGTTTCTAATGCCTGAATCGCTGTGGAAGGATGAAAACTGCTATTTGAATTTGTTTTATTTGTATTCCAAGGGTAAACAATTGTTTTGTCCACTCTCTGGTGAACTTCTTTATTCTTTTAGAAAATGCAGCCTAGGGTTAACCCATATTGTCGTGAAAAATGAAAACACAAATGAGAATGACCCTGCAGCTAGGTGTATCATTACATAGCCAGTCAGAGAAGTTTGAGGGTGTATTTTTTTTCCACACCTTTAGGTAACAAAAATGTAATTTGTATGTTGTTTTATAAAAGTGAGAATAGTAAATTGTTTTCTTTAGTGCCTGCACTTTGGTTTGTTATAAGACTTTAATGGACTTCTTATGGTCAAGTGTAGGTCACCCTGGCACTGTATTTGTACAGGTTGTCATTTTGAAGACTTAACTTTGATCGCTCCCTGGGAAATTACATCTCACACTTAACATGCTGCAAAGCAACATAAGTGGCTTGTTGCAATCATGAAAGGGAAGGCATCCATTTTTTCCTTTCTGTTAGAGCAAATGTGTGTTCAGAAATCCATTTTATTTAAGCTTTTAGGGTCTGCTGTAGAAAGCGAAAGATAAGCATTTCTGGAAGAAACCAACTACAGCATAAGAGGAAATCCTAAAAAAGATAAACAGTTCTGGAGCAACCCACTACACTATAAGGGGGAGAATTTAAAGTAAAATTCCCATCAATTGAAATGGGGATTTTAAGCCGTGAATTCTAGAGGTCTCATATGCATTCAGTGGCTTAAGTTGTTGTTTTTTTTTTTTTTTTTTTTTTTTTTTTTTAAACCCTTTGAGGGATACACCATGCAATGCGTTGTGTACCCCTCTGGCACGCAAGGGGTTAAATGGATGGAAATTCTCATCTCCCTTATGGTGCAGTTGATTTGCTCCATAATTGTTCATCATTTTCATTGTTCATCTTGTGTTCCCTGAATAAAAAGCTCTTCTACTGCAAGACTGGTATAGGTGTGGACAAGTCTATTAATTGTATGTGTGAACCAGGTCAGCAGCAAAGTTAATCTGACTGGAGTTTTGCCAGGAAAATATGAATCCACATGCTCTTTAAAGTGATAGTAATACTTTATTTTAACCATCTTTAATATTGTACATATTAAAAAAAAAAAAAAAAAAAAAAAAAAATCTAATTCCCGTTGTTCTAACTTCTATAGTTTGTGTAATATGTTTCTAAAGTCCCCCCCTCTCGCCCCTTTTATCCACATCAGAGCTTTAGCGGAAAGACTTGGATCTTTTTAGATTCGTCTGCAGAGCTGAAATAGCATTGTATACAATGAAATTCTTCATGAGAACAGTCTACTGCCTCAAACCAGGCACACTTTGTAGACTGTTCTCATGAAGAATTTCATTGTATACAATGCTATTTCAGCTCTGCAGACGAGCCGCCCGGTCCCAGGACCAGAATCTAAGTGTTTCAGCTAGTGCACTGATGTGGATAAAAGGAGAGGGAGTGGGTAAATCTAGAAACTTATTAAAGACTAGTTGAAGAGCACGTTACACGGGCCATAGTGCCACTGCCAGTCGGTCGCTGGGCAGTCATGCGCAGTAGAGACTGCCTGCGGCTGATACAGAGCTGGAAGCTCCGAAGGAGTGTTCAGCTCTGTATCAGCTGCGGCGCAGCAATCTCTACTGCACATGACTGCAGCATAAGCAGCAGTCTCTACTGCGCACTACTTTGTCGTTACACACGTTTTAGCAAATTATTATATAGGATGGTTAAAATAAAGTATTACTATCCCTTTAAGGCTTTGAATGTAAGCGATGCAGTGCACTGGAGCACTAGCACCATGTGCACTACCTTTTGGCAAAATCAGCACTTGAACTTACAGCACTTGACACCCTCACCCTGTCTATCTCCTATTGCCCTTTTAGAGTGTAAGCTCCTTGGGGCAGGGACCTTTCCTCTCTCTAATGTGACTCTTGTTTTATCCCCATTTATTTATTGTAACATAAATGTTGTATGGTGCTTTGTACACTGTGTGATGCCATATAAATAAAAATATACATGCATTCATGCATTGTGCAAGGCTTGAACCCATTTGATACCTCTCTGTCATGCAAAGGATTAAAATAAATACAAATCTTTAGCCTAATGCAGCATTTTTCACCCTGAAGTGTCTCCTGTCTACATATTTGACGCTCCGAAAACTTCTGGCTGCTAAATTTGGTGGGCTTTTTTTATATCAACATATGTATATATCCCTCTTAGCTTCTAAAACACCTTGATTAACTCCTAAACATTGTCGGGGTCCAAAGTTGTTGATCTATTATCTGCCTCTGGTTTCTCCTTTCTGCATCTCCTTTTGTATTATGTGTTCTTTTTTTTTTTAAATGTAAATTGCAGTTTTGTTTATACTGAGGAGCATTAAAGTTGTAAAGGACATTGAGTTCATGTATAATTGTGTGGTCCAACATCTGTTAGCAAACAGCTTGAAATTTGAAAGTACTGCATTTATTGCTTTCAAAACATCCTCATTTTTTTTGGCTAATAAAGCAAATTAGTTTGAGCTTCATTATGAGTGTTAAAATGCACGTCTTGACTTCAGATATTTATATTACACTTGACCAGTAGGTCTCTGCCAGGGTTCCCTGGCACTTTGGTGTGCCACAGACATCCGCATAGGGCTCCCATCTCTTTCTTTGAAGACTTTGGTAAAAAAAAAAAAAAAAAAAAAAAAGTGGACATGCCTTTTAAAAGTATTTTTATGAATATTATTATGCACAGTATTTAATAAAAACTGTATATTTATATGTAATGTACACTTACTTTATAGGTGCCTTGTACAATAAAATATTGAAAACCTCTGCAATAGACAGTTATTTACATATCTTTTTTCCCCCCCGTTTGTTATTTTTATGTTTATGTATTTGAGTTTTCATTGCATTGTTTCAGTTGTTCTTTTATGTGTTAACCCTTTGAGTGCCAGAGTGGTACGGAATGCATTGCAAAGCAATGCAGTCCATACCCCTCTGGCACTCAAAGGGTTAACCTACAAATCACTAACTGTGCTACATAGTCATCATAAGATAAACATAGACTGAAGGGAATACAGACCTTTTCCTGAATGCATATCGGCACTGGTTAATAATGTATTAAAACCCCTTAAGGACTACGTGACGTGCTATGACCGTCATGGTCCTTATACCCTTAAGGACCGGTGACGGTCATAGCACGTCACTTACTTTTTACTTACAGAGCTCTACCAGGAGCGCTGTAAGCAAAAACGGGGCCTAAAATTGATCGCTCCAAGACCGGAGCGATCTCTCTTAGGCCTCAAGGCGGCATGCCGGTATGCATAACAGGTCATGTGTACCGGCGTGTCGGCAAGGATCAAAGTGGTCCTTAAGAGAAGGTAACTTCCCTGGACTGCCGGTCCTTAAGGGGTTAAGGACAAATGGGTCATCTGTTGCAAACCAATTGCACCATAGGGCCACTTGCAAATCATCATAGATTTGTAAATTGGGTTTTTAACCCTTGAAAGTTCCAAAGAGTTATCCAACTCGTTTCTCCGCAATGTGCGGATAGCTCTCTGGCACTCAAAGGGTTAAAGGAATGGTAAACCCTCCAGACAAGGTGGGCTGTGTAGAAAGATGCACGTTATAATTATCTAAGCTACACCCTCTATAAGTTATTTACCCTGTGAGTACCAGAGGGGTATTCATCACATTGCTTTGCAATGAGTAGCAGAATCCTCTGACACGCAAAGGATAGTATCTTACCTATCTTTTTTCAAGCACCAGGGGCTCTGAGTAGGCAGTCTTCAATTTTCAGTATGGAGCTGTTGCCTGATTGTGCAGGCTGTAGTAAGAACCAGCCACTGCTTACACAGCCCTTCTCCTACCCAATCCCAATGCGCCTACTGAGTCAGGTTGCCACACATTACACAAAGAGGACTCCACTTCTGGGGAAAATGATGATTCTGGAGAGTATCTTGCTTTCAGACTTAAAGGGATAGTAATGTTGCATAATAAAAGCAGCTCCAATTAATCATCATAGTATTTGGGCCTTGGAGAGTGTTGTTTCAATTCTGTCAGAGTTGTAGTTCAAGAGTAATTGAATGATAAAATATCCCCTCCTGCCCCTTTTACTGATGTGGCTGCTCAGCTCAGAGCAGCAGGGAGGTGCCCAGGTAGATTGCGGAGAGGGACAATCTTCAATTAAGATAAGGGAAAAAGCTGAAAAACCTGTGAAGGGGGGCAGGGTTTTCATTGTTCTCACAGTAAGAAGATTTTCCCTTGCTGTTATCTGTCTGGTCAAGCAACCAGATTCCACATCTGAGGTGAGCAGTATTACGCTAGGTAAAAGGGTCGGGAGGGGGATATTTTATCATTCAATTACTCTTGAACTACAACTCTGACAGTAATGAAATAACACTCTTTATGGCTCAAATACTATGAAGATTAATTGGAGCTGCTGTTTTTGTGAAACATAACTAGCACTTTAATGCTGTTTGGCATGCAGGCAGAAGGCAGCTAGCTCCCTGTATCTTGATGATTTTTTTTTTTTTTTCCTTTTTTTTTTTTTTTTTTCAAATAATTTTAATACACATTAAAACAGGCATATTTCTCAGAAGTTAACATAAAGATTAGGTGGTAGCACTTACTATTCCTTTAATCTCTCTCATGTGTCATATACCTTTTGTAGTGTTTAAATGGTCAAAAGCTACATTTTATTCAGTGGGAATTTTCTGCTTGTGGTGCAGGTGATTTGCCCCAGAACGGTCCCCCTTTCTTAGTAAATCACCCTCATCTTGTCTTGTTCATCAAGAAAACAAACTAAAACACAGAATCAGGGGGAGAGGGATTTTGTTTATTTATTTTTTATTAAAAAAAATGTATATTTTTTTATTTATAACAAATATTATTTTTCTGACAATTTTGTTTTTCTTCCTGTTTGTTCTTTAAGTTTGAGAAATATCATCCTTTTCTTCAAACAGAGCTAATTACATATTTATTTTACTAACCCTTTGAGTGTCAGTGTGGGGGGTATCCTGTGTGTTAACCCATTGGGTGCCAGAGAGTTAGCCAAAGCATTTCGCTGCAATGCTTATATATACTTAGATATCTCAAACTTTAATCATTCTGTGAAAAAACAGCTTCACCATAAGAGACAAATAAAACTACCCATCCATTCATTCACTGTAACCCCTTAAATGCTTAAATGATCTTTCGAGCATTCAGGGGGTTTAAAAGAAAACATAAAAATTAATGGGAGTTTAGGGAACTTTTAAATGACCCTATGGTGAATTTGGTTTGCCTCAGTATTGCTCCAGTTTTCTTTTATACACAAGGTTTAAAAGGGATATTAGGACTTAATTTATTGCTCATGTTCTCTCATAGGATCGATTACATTAAGGGGGAGTAAGGGGAGTCAGAAGCTTAACCATTTGAGTGCCTGCCCCTCTGGCACTCAATGGGTTTGTCGTCTGGATAACTGATCCTTTTTCCAATGAGAAGACTGGAGATTTCCCATTATGTGGCTGTCTACTAGGTTCCTTGCTATGAAGAGATTGTTTATATTAGGGCAGACATCAGTCACACAGTGGTCACTGGAAAAACTCTCCACTGTGCAGCTCATTAGCTCGGAACACTGTGCGATCATTACGTTGCACCTACATTATAGAACTGTCAAAGAGCAGTAATGCTGGACACATCTGTGTCAGTAATTGATAAAATTGCGTTAGATGGATATACTAAACCAATTCCCTGAAGATTAAACACACTTCATGGCCAACCTATGACAGCAGTGATGATACCGCCTCTGTACATTTGCTAGTACTGACTGCGTGCATTGCATGATGTAATGTACCATGCTTTTTATTGAGAGGCAGTTCATTTATTATAATGGGTTTTATCAGCATTCTTATGTATTGTATTGCTTTCTTCACACGGATGACTTTGTTGCAGTGATGAAAAAATAAATATAAATGAAAAATGGATGAATTTGCTCACACAGATGACTATCACAGAGCACATTGCAGGAGATACAGGATGTTTTATCTTTCCTATGATGGCGAATTATCGCACATACAAATTTGTAGTATGAGTTTCAGTGGAATTGCAATTGAATCATATTGGAAACTCATAAATATTGAATGTAGTTGCATATTTTTGGTGAGGGCTGCTGCAAAAATTGCTCACAAACTTCCTCTCGGCTTGTCTTCGCCTGTTAACACTGTTGGAAAAGCAGCTCCAGCCTGCAGTTGAGCAACAAATGTAACTAAATCTGGACTTGCCTGTTTGAGAGGCAGGGGTGGATAAAATATAAACACTTTGGAGCAAGACACATGTTGTTCAGTAGCTGGCTGCTAGTTTTAGGAACATATGAAATGGTGCATGCTGAATTGAAAGTGACAGCCTCCTTTTGACGTTATATATTCTGCAAGGGTATAATTATGTAAAGCAAAATTGCTTCTACTTTGTATTAATATATTTGTTAGCTTCACCTGTTTTTATGCCCTTGTGAGGGGGAGCACACTGTATTTCTGTTTTCAGAGACGTTTCCATCAGGAATTGTAAAAGCAATGATGGTATTACAATGTAACGCTATTCCTGCAATGCTGAGTGTTCTGTAGTGGAGACAGGTCTTTTTGCTTCTTGAGTCATTGACCCTGCTTTAAATTCCTTGACCAAAAGCTGGAAACAAATTCCGGGAGCTTCCTGTCAAGGACATAATTTTTTTTTTCTTTTACACATTTATCTATATATCTAAAATTGTTTGATTTGCTGTTCGCTCTGCCCCGGGGTGGTCGGGGGGGGGGGCAGAGATTGGTTGCAGGCAGACCTCCTAACCACTCCTGTGAAAATTGCAGCATCAAGACTTAGAGCTGCAGTGGTCCAGTGGATCCCCAAGCTGCACGGCATGCCCAATCGTATGGGCAACACTGTGCACCATTCGCTAGTTAATTATAAAAGAATAGGAAATCTGACTTTCCGTATTATATACTTGTATATGCACTTGCAAATCAAGTAAAATCAAAAAGGGAGGTTGACTATCTCTTTAAAGTGACACATACCCGCAAACAACCTGCTTTAGTATTAAAGGGACACTAATGTCCCTTAAAAAAATATCTTGTTTTGTAGAGGGTAAAAAAATAAATTATGTGGCACAAATCCTATCTCTCAGACCTTTATGGTTTGACAGATATTCACCTGTAAAGTTCCCCCTCCCTCCCCTTCTCCTGTCATCCGCGCTTTACTAACCGCAGGAGATCCCGGTCCTGGGACCAGCCGGCGGCTCTGCAGCAGAGCCGAAATCGCATTATTTAAAAAGAATTACTTAGTTGGAAAGGTCTACAAAGTGTTCCTGTTTTGCAAAGTGTTCCTGGTTTGCAAGCACACTTTGTAGACAGTTCCATTTAAGTAGTTCTTTTCAAATAACTTTATTTCACCTCTGAAGAGCTTCCTCAAGTCGGCCGACTCGAATCTCCTGCTGTCAGCTTTACAGCTGACAGCTGGAAAAGGGAAACTTTACAGGCGAATATCTCTCAAACCATAATAGAGCTGAGGATGACAGATCACTTATGTGTAGTGTGAGAAATATTTCTGTTAACATCTGCTCCATAAGGTAAACTCATTGCCATGCTCTCTTGGACAGATTTTACTGATTTTCCAGAAACTTTGCGTTGATTGTGGCATGAGCAATGCGCTTTTTGTATTCCGCAACAGTGAGACTTATGTACTAAGAACAGCTGGAATAATTATGGGGAAACCACCCGCACCATAGGAAGCATAAAAATCATATTGTTTTAACTGGTGCTTTTAACTCTTTGCATGCTAGAGAAGTCTCCAGGGCATTCCATTGAAGACCTCTCCAGTTTTCAAGGGGTTAAAATCCCCAGTTAAAGCAATATGAATGTGGTACATTTTGTTTGCCCCACTGCAAGGCAGAAGCAGCACTTTTCTGAAATGCAGTAAATCTGCAGTATGTAGTACTTTGGGGAGTTTGCACAAGAATATATTTCTCATGTCAAGGGCACCAATTCCCAACATAATAACTTTCACAATGGACTTCATAACCAGCTCAACATTGCTGTATTTGTATCACCCTAGCGAAACATGCCTTAAGCTATTAAACTGAAAACTAACAAGCACAAGGTATAGACAGTTTGAATAGATACATTTAATGAGGCTCAAAGCTGCATAGGTAACAGATCTACTTTAAAGGTATAGTTTTATTTTATTTTGTAGCCATTAAAAAAACATGAAGAACGATATAAGTCTTATCTCTCAAACCTTTATGGTTTGAGAGATATTCACAAGCAAAGTTTCCCCTCCCACCCCTTTTACCTAGTGTAAGCAATCTCTTCTCAGATGTGGAATGCAGTCCATAGACCAGACAGATAACAGAAGGGGACAATCTTCTTCCTATGAGAACAATGAAAGCCCTGCCCCCCTTGAAAAGCTTTTCAGGTTTTTCCCTTATCTTAATTGAAGATTGTCCCTCTCTGCAGTCTACCTGGGCACCTCCCTTCTGATCTGGCTGAGCAGTGTTACATCAGTAAAAGGGGCGGGAGGGGGATACTTTGTCATTGAATTACTCTTGAACTACAATCTGACAGAATTGAAATAACACTCTCCAAAGTCCAAATACTATGATGATTAATTAGAGCTGCTTTTATTATGAAACATTACTATCCCTTTAAATCTATGGGGGAACTGTATATTGTCCATGAACTGGTAGAGGTGATGTTAGTTTTGTATGTGAAGAGATCTGGTCCACAATATCTTAAGTGCTGTATGATGATCATCTTCCAAGAACCTTTTCAGATCTTTCTCCTCTTATAACTTTTATATAACGTCTCCAATTAACTTTTATGACCTTGTTCACAGAGCATTGTGATTCATTATGAGAGTGCGCCTGGGTTATATTAACACATTAATAAGATAATGTTTGTTGCTACTTGTATTACAGTATAATAGTATTTTGCTTTACATGTTATTGCAGCATTGATTTAACAGTGATCAAGTAATGAGTATAGTGTAGCCCACATATAATAACACATTTTTAATATAACCCCCCCCCCCAAAAAAAAACAGCAAAGAGACTTCAGCACTACCAGTTCTTAACACCAAATCCTAAAAGCTACTTTAATTGCACCTGTGCCCTACATAGAGATGCACTAAGGTGTGATAAAGGGGTGATAAAGTGGAGATGTCTTCTCTAGTGATATCACTTCTTCAAGTCCTCAAGTCTATGGAGCCAATGCACTAACATTTCTCCAACTTTGGAATCTTAGTGTATAAGCTGTATAGAACAACATATGAATTTGAGAATTTAAATCACTGGAAAAGTCTTCTCTGCTTTATCATCTCTTTATTAAGCCTTTGTTCATAACCCCATAGTCTTCTTTCCTCAGACTCATTTCTCTCAGCAATATTCATCTGCCTCCAGCCAAACCCCTCTTTTTCTCCAGCCTCATTGATGTGCAGTGTGGTGGCAGGACCACAGGACACAAACTCTGGTATTCTTATCTGTTTTAGGGCCAGAGGTGCGTGCAAAGCAGTGCTATGTAGGGTGTTGCACACCACTCTGGTCCTTAAAGCGGAACTACCACCGCTAAACAACTTGATGTCTAATAATTCCCCATCTGGCGACTAGCTACTTAGTAGCGCTAGTCACCAGAATTGTTACCTTATTCAATAGAATTCTCCATTCTTCCTGGGCTGACAGGCAGGACGGAGCGCAGACCTCTTTCAATAGTGACGTCTGCCCGCATGCACTGTCAATCCCTTTTGGAGCAAACGGCTCCTAGCAACGCCTCCTAGAGCCGTCTGGAACTGACAGCGCAGGCATGCTGATGTCACTATTGAAAGCTGTCTGCTCTCCGTGCTGCCTGTCAGTCCAGGAAGAATGGAGAATTCTATTGAATAAGGTAATAATTCTGGTGACTAGCGCTACTGAGCAGCTAGTCGTCAGATGGGGAATTATTAGACATTAAGTTGTTTAGCGGTGGTAGTGCCGCTTTAAAGCCTCAGTTTGATAAAACGCCTAGCAAATCTCATGTCCTCCTCTATGGACAACATTCAGGACTGATAAGTAGGGGGTCATTAAGATTTACTGGTCATACTTATGTAAGTACTTTTTTTATTATTAGAAGGTTTTACTTCCTCCTTAAGGCCGGCCATATGGAGTGCAGCGAGGGTCAATCTTCACTGAGCATAAGGAAAATACTGCCTTTCTTTGTCAAGGGAGCCAGGGTTTTCCTTTTTCTCAGAATAAGAAGATTGTCCCTTGCTGCGCCCACAAAACAGACACATGCATCACACTACAACACACATGAAATAAACACAGCACTTCAAAACACATGCAATATATACAAAACACAACAATACACACACAACACATGTACACAATAAGTACAACATACACTCGTTTGCAACACACACACAAACCTACTACACGCACACAATACAGGCAACACATTACACCTAGAATGATCCCTTTTTTCATTTTAGAATTAAAATGTTTACTTCCTAAATTGATCTAATTTAATTTATCGGAGTTCAACTGAATCTGCCATTCAGTTGTGGGGGCACAATACGTCTAAATGCCTCTGCAGAGAAAGTCTTCTGTTCAAATTGTGCATTTTTTTATTGTCTTGTATAGAACTGTGAGACTAGCATTGCATGCACTACTTGAAACAATATTTTCCATTTAATTGAACTCTAGTTCCTTTTTCAAATAACTAACTTCGTGTATGTTGTTTTCTTTTTTTTTTTTTTTTTTTTTTTTTTTTTTGAATTTTGTGAGGTGAGTAGCGGAGGGATGCTGATAACTCCCCAGCACTTAATTGCTTTTCCTGTTTAATTGCTATGACTCTTACGTGTTGGAACCGTGCTCACATTTTAATGATTCTACACCACCGGATGTCTCTAGTTCCTCAGTAAAACTGTAATCACTATAAAACTGCACATTTACAACTGCTTTGCTGTCATTATAATAAATGGTTAAGTAGCTATGTCAACTGTACTTTCTCCAATGTGCTAAATCTCATATACATATCTAATTTCTAACTTCTTTAGGGTGTCTATAATAAATAATACTTATTTTGTATTTGTGTAGGATAATTGTAAATGGGAGTTATATTGCATTTTTAACACCTTTCTTGCCAGGGAAGATTGCTTTGGAGATTTATCATGGCATAATCTATGTCCCATCTCACTGTGCAATGTTCTTATTAAACCTAAACACCCCTAGGGTGAATTTAGCATATTCGTTTCTGGCAGCAAAAGGGTAACAAAAAAAAGTGTGAAACAGCTGTTCTGACAGCTATTAGTTGTGGCTCAACACTTCAGTGTCAGTCAGTGGAGGTCGTGGTCTCATACAGACTAGAGATCAGAGATCTGTTAACAGGGAAAGTACAGCTGCCTCTGTAACCCCCACCTCCTCCTTTCTAGAGGGGCACTGCAGTCAATATTTACCAAACAGTTGCACAAAAATAAGGATCATTGCACCTTATGTTACTGTTCGCATGATGCAGATTTAAAAAGGGTGGGTGACTACACCAAATCTTGCTGTAACTCCCTGGTGAGTTGCAGGAGTAAAGGCCTGCACTTTAGTCTGTGAACAGATTGTTATGTAGAGCTTTACAAAAATTCAGTGTAGAAAGATAGGCCGACTCATGCGAGCGGCAGCCAATAAAGTAATGGCAATGCATTTGATGGACAAGCTGGCTGCTTAACCCATTAAGGTCCATGGATGTGCCAGGACTGTCACAGCTTTCTGCCCATTATGGACTGGTGATGGTCCTGACATATCATGTTTTATCAAAGCACGCCTGACGGTGCACTGTGATCATGCCGTGAGTCTAAAACGGACTTCCCCCCCAAGACCACAGCAGTCAGTTTCAGCCTCTCTCTTGATACATGTGATTGCTAACGTGCTGGCTCTCCAAATAATATGGCCGTGGTCCTTCCCTTAGGGTAAAAACCCCTTCTCTGCCTGGTCCTTAAGGGGTTACAGAGCAAGCCTCCCCCACTGCATTTGGCTTGTAGGGGAAGATCGCAGTATGGAGGACATGGCAGCAGCTTAACAGCTTTGTATCAAACACGTGAACAAGGCCTTATGTAGAAGTAGCGACATATGTGGTAATTTCTGTGTATTTTTTTATGTTCCTATATGCACATTCTTTTAATCATATTGTAGTAAATAAGGCAATTTTACTCTGCTGTGTTGGGGCTTAGTGTAATGTAACCAACCCACTCCCTCCTCATCTGAATGTGACATTTAGTAATTAATGGCCACCTTTAACTTTTTCAATAACCCCATGGATGCAAGAGATGTCTCAAAAGCATTATTTTTTTAAGACATTGGTGAGTAATATTTTGACATTCCAGTTTTTAGGTCTACAAATCCCATCATCCCCAGCCAGTCATTGGTCATGGGAGTTGTAGTCCTGAGTACTCAAACCCTTCCCCACCACCTGTCCCCTTCTAATCTGCTGCTGGCCCATATTTGAAGCACTGGTGAAATGTCTCCCTGTTTTCTTCTCGTGTCTAGGAATACTTTCTCCTTCATTCCTTCAAAGGAAAGAATTCCGCAAATTCTTACTAATATAAATGAGGCTTAGACATATTTCCAAAACATTGTGAAATAAATGTTAGAGACCTGTCTAGCATTCAAATGTGTAAAAGAAATACTTAAAATTAGTGTGACTTTTCATTTCTACCCCTTGTGGTGGGTGCAGTTGACTTCCTTCAGAAATGAAGATCCTAAGTATGATTAATAAGGTCCCTAGAACCATGAACCAATGACACCCTTAAGTGGGTCTTGAGTGTATTCTTTCACAATGTGTTGGCGAACACTATTGTTCAAAGTGTTAAAAGCCCAAATAACATAAATGGGGGTGTTTAAACACTTCCCACTTGGTGGTGTTGGATTTATTAGGAAGTATTCCTCCTTAGTTGACTGCTTAAGTCCCATATATTTTCATAAGCATTCTGGATGACTCCAAAATATAAATATATATTTGTCCTTCCCTGTATTAGTCTTATGATCGAGGAGCCCTGTTTGCATTGATATAGTAAATTCTCACCCCCAAGTAGGTAACTTTCCCATTGCTATATTGTACTGTGGAGTCTCCTTTCAAAAGTGTCCAAAATCTATACACTGAAAAATAGGCTTCACATAAATAGTGCAGGAACCACAATGGTTCTAATCTGGAGGACCTTCCTTCACCACGTTCTGAGGCTGAAGTACTAAGAAGAACAAGAGCAATATTTGAGGCAAAGTGAATACAAAAAACAAACCGGTGTTCCTCCATGCAAATTATCCAAATGTGTACCCTGTATAAAGCATATATTATACCTATGTTGATAAATTTGAGGTTTTCATTGCATAGTTTGGCCAAAATGTGTTTAAGCTTGCTTACCACATCACGGTACCCCAATTTTAAGCGAGTCCTATCTAATGCCTATTAAAAATGCCCAGATTAATTCTTGCAAATAAAGCATCCTAAAGTTTTCATTGATTGAAATGGGGAGTTTAACCCCTTAATGCTAGAGAGGTTTCACTAGCATTCAAGGGGTGTTAACCTTTTGAGCGCCAGACGGGTGTGCAGTGCATTGCAAGGCTATGTGTTGCATACCCCTATGGCACGCAAAGGGTTAAAGGCCCCATTTCAGTGATTGACCATTTAGGGTGCTTTCTTTGTCCCCTGTGGTTTACTTGAGAACTGCCTGTGTTCCACATAGTATATCAGATTCTCTGTGCATCCACGACTGGAGTTGTATAGAAAGTGCTTGGTGTTTTTGCTATAAGGAATAACTAATTCATACTGTTCTCTTCATATCCGTGAACATGCTGCCACCTGCTTTTGATGTAACCTCTGTAAACAGAGCTGTGGTCTATAACGGAGGGACTGTAAGAGCAGATTCCTACCAGAGGCGTAACTAGAAGCCTCTGGGCCCTGGTGCAAGAAGTGCCACGGACCCCCACACACACACATTGGCCCCCTCCACAATGCCCCTCACTCTCCACAATGTCCTCATCTCCTGCCTCCTACCTGGAGCTCCCGCGTGGTCCTTTAATTAAGGCAGAGTGCTGGGAGATTGTCATCTCCCAGCGCTCTGCATTACTAGAGCACCGGAGGGCAATTGCGGGAGCCAGGTGGAGGGGTGGCAGGGGGCGGCCGGGCCCCTGGAGTGCACGGGCCCGGTCGCAAGTGTGACCCCTATAGTTACGCCACTGATTCATACCATAAAATCAGTATGTAAGGCCTTATTCATCAAGCTCAAGAGGAACAATTCTGGACCAAACCAACTACACCATAAGGGAGGGATTAAAATCTCAATTTGCTTAACCCCTTAGGGACCCTTGACTTACCAGGACCGTCACGGTCCTTGAACTACTCAAGGACCGATGACGGTCATGGTACGTCACGTACTTTTTACTTACAGCGCTCTACCGGGAGCGCTTTAAGTAAAAATAGGGCATGAAATAGAGATCGCTCCGATCTTGGAGTGGTCTATCAGGCCCCATAGTGACGCGCCGATACACGTGACAGGTCACGTGTACCGGCACGTCAAAGTGCCCCTATGCGGTCATTATGGGACGGAAATGTCCCGTGACCGCCGGTCCTTGAGGGGTTAAATGGAGTTTTTAACACCTTGAATCCTACAAAAGTGTCTAACTCATTGCAAAACAATACCTTGAAGAGACATCACTAGTATTTGAGGGGTTAAAAAGACCCACATATCAACTGTAATATCTTGAGTTTTCATCCTTCCCACGTGGTGCAGTTTGTTTTCTTCGGATGAATAAGGCCTATAACGTTCTATAAATGTATATAAATATATATAGGTATATCTCAAATACTTTTTTATTTTTTACTTTTGCTACTTCCTTGTGTTTAACAATGTAAAATCTGCTGAATGGATAAGCCGTGGGGCTATGCATTATAACCTCCCAACAGATGAGACAAGAGAGCTTATTTTATGCAAACTACCCTCATGAGAGGATTGTGACAGAGGGAAGATGCATATGGAGGCACCAACGTTTACTCTAATGCCATAAATACATTTTACGATCCTTTAGTGACCTGATTTTATCCAGTTTTAGCTATTGTGGAGACTCCTCTGGTGTTTGCATTGATTGCCTTGCGTCCTGTGATGAGCATTGCTGACTTGCATACTTTTTTTTTTTCTTCTTTTTTTTTTTTTTTTTTTTGTTTCCTGCGTATATTTGATTGATGTTTTTTATTGCTGATTCTGACATCTAGGTCCATGCTGCCTACGTGTTGGAGGCAAGTTGTCACAAAGCTTAAGTCCCTGCAGAGCCTGGCAGTTCAGCAAGATCGTAGGGAGCAGGCATTGCTAATTATGGAGAGTTGATTTCTCTGCCTCTCCATATTTGCTGTGTAGTTGACAGTCTTGGGAAGCATGCTGGTGATGCAAGACTGCATTGTGTGGGAATGTTAAAATGGAGCTAACTTTATAGCGACTTAAGTTTAAAAGAGGTTTCAGAATCACCTATATTTGTTTGTAATTCTTAACTTTAATAGTGTGAGAGATTTATCTTTGTGTCAGTTTATTCAGATTAGCCAATACTTCCTGGTAGGAAGTGACATGTGCATACATAGGAGTCAAATGTCAGACTTCCTCCTGTTGGTGACTACTACACTTATCTCCAATCAGCCGTTGGCTATTTGAGGATGATGCGAGTTGTAGTCCCAAGTGGCTAAAGGTCCAACATATCCCTCCTCGTTCTGCAGTTATGCAGCATGAAGCCATATTCAATAAGTTGGAGAGGTGTAATTCTGGAGCAAATCAAATGCGGTTTTTTATCTGTTTTAAATGGATAGTTAAAAGTTGTTAGAGACTTCTTTATATTAGAAGTAACAGATTGTGCTATTTCTAAGACCTTACATTTGTGTAGTTCAAAAGTTATGAAGAGATAAAAATCCCCCACCCATTCCTTCTGGCGAGGTCACCCAGAAGATGCAGTCTGGTCTTGGGCGGCTGCAGCGAAGGACAAACTTCAGAAATAAGTGGAAAATCCTGCCCTCCTTCATCAAGGAGTGCAAGATTTTCTTTATACTTACTCACTGAAGTTTGTCCCTCACTGCAGCTGTCTGGCCCCGGGAACAGATTTCAGATTTAGTGGGAGGCAGTCAGAAAGGAGCAGATCTGTATCGCTTCATAACTTTTGAACTACAAACAAGTAAGGTCTTAGACACAGCACAATCTGTTACATTGAATGTACAGAAGACTAGGTGACCGACTTTCAAAGAGACATTAATATCCCTTTAATGCTAGAGAGGTCTGTAACAAATTGTGGCGCAATGCATTGGTGACCTCTAGAATTCAAGAGGTTAAAATCCCATTTAGATCAGTGGGAGTTTGGGGGATATTTATTTCTCCCCTGTGGTATAGTTGGTTTACTCCAGAATTGCTCTTCATGTCTTTTGTTAAAGGGATAGTAATGTCTGATTTTAATAAAATGTAATATTGTAGATATTAAAAAAATAAATTAACTGGTGCCCGTCTCTCAAACATTTTATAGTCTGAGAGATATACAGTGATAAAGTTCCCCCTCCCTCCCCTTTCACAGACGTCAGCCTCTAGCTGACAGGAGGAGATCCTGGTCCCAGGACCAGCTGGCAGCTCCTCAGCAGAACCGAAATAACACTATCTAAAAATAGATACGTCACTGGGACGGTCTACAAAGTGTGCTTGCGGTTTGCAAAGGCACACTTTGTAGACAAAGTGTGCTTGCGGTTTGCAAAGGCACACTTTGTAGACCGTTCCAATGAACTATTTCTTTTTAGATATCGACTGAAGAGCCACCATAGGGTCACATGACCCAAATCATCTTCTGTCAGCTAGAGGTCTGATGTCAGTGAAAGGTGTGGGAGGGGGGAACTTTATCAGAGTATATCTCTCAAACTATTCATGTTTGAGAGATGGGCACCAGTTAATTTATTTTTTTAATATCGACCATATTACATTTTATTAAAATCAGACATTACTATCCCTTTAGTAAGGCCCTAACAGATTCACTGGGTTCTTCTGTCATGTCCATGGAGTCAGACTGCACCTGGACCAGTGTGGTGCACAGTGCATTGCTTCACACCCCATTGTATACCCCTCTGGTCTCTGAAGGGTTAACCCTTTGAGTGCCTGAGAGGTGCGTAGGATACCTCTCTGGCACTCAAAGGGTTAAGTAAGCTCATGCATTCATTCTGCCTGCTTTGTTTAGAAGAAAAACCTGCCAGCAACTGTCATGTGGGGTTTAATATTAGGAGGCAGTACGTCCCCTTTCCAGTTTTGTTTTTTTTTTTTTGTTTTTTTTTTTGTTTTTTTAATATATTTGTAAATAGGAAAATTACACTCTAGTAACTAAGGATTTTTTTTTTTTACCCCCCCCCCCTTTTTTTTTTTATCCGTATGAGGAAAGTCCTTTAACTCCTGGAATGCAACAAACTTTAGTTACTGGGGCAATTGCAATTAAAACATGCCTGAAGAAAGATTTTTTTAATTTCCAAGTAATTAACACAGCCAAACACTATGCAAAAAGCTTTATTGAGGACGTAGAATTGGCAATGTGAGCATTCCAGTAAGTGGAGTTGTGCTACAGTGACTTTGCATTGTCAGGCTGCTATTACATCTTGACTGGATCTGCTCCTGAGAGAGCAGTAATAAAGCCCACTTAGTGTACTTTCTTCCATTGGTACACACTATATCCATTAGCATGAGCAAAGAGACTCTGAGGAGCTAGCGAGGGGCAAGTGTAGCTTTATCTTTATTAACCACGTAAGAACCAGATGAGTGTGTAATGCATTCACATATAGTGGCAACTATATGCTATATTCAACCAGCTAAAGAGTGCAGGTCTGAGGCACCATGGGGGGGGGGGATCCCTATAATCACATTTATTTAAATTGTTCTTTTATTGCAAGGCATTCTAGACCTCTTACATTCAGTAGGTTCATTTAATCTTTTTAGTCCATGTAAATGTTTCTCACACCCTACATCCCATGGTTTTGTTTGTTTGCCACAGAATTTACACTGCTTTAGCTTGATGAGTACGGCCTTGTGGTCTCTATGTAGAACGAAAGGATGTGCTGTTCTAGAGAGAACAAACTGTGCAATTTTTATTCCTGAATTCTGATTTTATATTTGTACTAGACTGTGTGACACTGTAGCCTTTGTCCACTGTCCATAGAATCACACACACACATCTGACACCACAGCCTTTTTGAACTGTCCAATGTTAATGATAGAACCACTCATATACTAATGACCTGGCAGGTTGATAAGCTAGTGTTTACTTATTTACTCCCTTTGAGTGTCAAATGGTTGTGGAGAGCAATGCTTAGCATTGCACTTCACTTACATGTGGCACTTAGAGTGTTAATACATTGACTGACATTTCCTTAGTGAGAAATGTGAACCTGTGCTAGCTGTCTTAGGTCTTGTCCGGATAACGTGTCTGAGAAATTGTATGAGAATGTCAGATGGCTGCTGGGAATTGTAGTCCGCATAATTCTGTTGATTATGAGGCTGGTTACTGAGCAAACTGCCTGTTTGCCACAGCACATCCCTGTCACCCAATAGGAGGTGAATGGCCAGAGAAGAAAATGGCCTCATTAACGGTAAGAATTAACCCTTTGCATGCCAGACGGGTACACAACTTATTGAAGAACAATAGGTTGTATATCACTCTGGTACTCAAAGCGTTAATGAAAGCATGTGTGATTTGTGAGGGTAATTTAAACCTAGTATGAAAGGGCTGGGTGAGGAAGAAAGGGGGACTGACACGGTGAAGGCTATTGGCTGTTATCTCCTTAATGACCATAGGAGTTATGCACCTCTATGCAATAAATTGCATATATCTGTGGTCCTGAAGATGTTTAAGGTGATGATGTCACATTACACCATAGCTGAAGAGAGTATCGTAACATTGGGCATCATAGACACTTTGCAGGAGGGACAGGTTGACAAAAACAAAAAGAGACCCGCTGTATGTAAGTGGCTAGAAGGGTAAGCTTTGTGTTGGTTTGTATTTTATGATAGAGGAGTAGAATGCAGTGGAACCCTTTCAGTGTCAGAAAGGTATCCAAGCATTGCTGTCACGGTTGGCAAGCAAGACAGGAGTCAGACAGTATAGTAAAAATCACCTTTATTAGAATAATAACAGTAATGAATAAAGCAAGCAGAGGTTGACAAGAGAGGCTAGAGACTCTATCAGCAATAGGAGCTGCCAAAGGTCAACCACAACTGCTAGAGACTAGGCCGGAGCCAACTGGTAGTCTCAATCGCCCTGGGAGTAACACAGAATAGACCCTAAGATCTCCCATAAAGGATAGTGAGTAGTGAGACTACTGACTCACGCCTGCAGTCAGTAAGGCTGGAGTCCACCAGAGCCACCGGTCTGCACCTGATATGAAGTCTGCTAGTAAGGGAGCAATACAGAAGGGTAGTCAGACAGAGCCACAGATCAGGACCAGACTGGGTAGTCAGATAGGCCAGGGTCATACACGGAGTGAGTTGTCAGCCAGAGCCACAGGTCTGCACCAGATGGGATGTCCACTAGTTAGGAGGCAACACAGAGGAGATAGCTGGACAGAGCCTCAGGCCAGCACCAGATTGGATGTCCAATAAGGCAGGGAGTGCACACAGGATAGACAGAGCCACAGGTCAGCACCAGGAAAGATGGTCAGACAAGCCAGGGTCATATACAGAACTCAGGATACAAGCTAAATACAACTGCACAGGACAGCAACGTAAGGGTAACTGGATAGGAATCCAGTTCCCTTAAATACTAAGGACCAGGAAATGGATAGGAGGAGACAGACCAGACCTTCCTGTATAAGTTTGAGGCCTGCGTCAATACGCAGCCTCTCACCCGTAATTGATGCATCTTGCCGAGATGCGTCAAACGCCGTCATCTATCCTGCATCATATAGAGCCGAAGAACCTCCTGGCCAGAGGACACAGACGGCCAATACAGACGCCAAGCACACCCAGGCCCAATGCCTGCAATGACGTGTGGGATGACGCCGAAGCATCATCTCAGGCCATACTCTCCCAGCGTCAGTCGAAGCTGCAGCACTGGATATAAGGTAAGCTGTTACAATTGCAATGTGATGTGATGGATAGCGTGGAGGCAAAGTGGAGTGTGAGGCAATGAAGTGAAGGGTAGACGATCAGTGGAAGGGAAGGGAGGGTGCAGAAGGAGTAGAATGTGATGGAGGGCAAGGTCCTTGTCTTGTGAAAAGTTACTGCCCTATGTTTACATCGATGGGAGAGGCAGCATAGAGGAGATATGCATAACTTCTCCTTACTGCTGCCCATGGGTGTGTCACATGACTACATTTTTCCTATTTTGTTGCATTACAACCTGGAATTAAATGTATTTTTGGGGGTATGCATAATTTGATTTACACAACATGCCCACCACTTTGAAGATGCAAAATATTTTTATTGTGAAACAAACAAAAAATAAGACAAGAAAATATGAGCGTGTATAACTATTCACCCCCCCCCCACACACACACACACACATACACAGTCAGTACTTTGTAGAGCCACTTTTTGCAGCAATTACAGCGGCAAAAAGTCTCTTGGGGTATGTCTCTATAAGCTTGGCACATCTAGCCCCTGGGATTTTTGCCCATTCTTCAAGGCAAAACTTCTCAGGCTCCTTCAAGTTTAATGATTGGACAGCAATCATTAAGACATACCACAGATTCTCAATTGGATTAAGGTCTGGCCTTTGACTAGGCCATTCCAAGACATTTAGCAGTATGCTTAGGGTAATTGTCCTGATGGAAGGTGAACCTCCATCCCAGTGTCAAATCTATGGAACACTGAAACAGGTTTTCCTCAAGAATTTCCTTGTATTTAGCACCATCCATCATTCCTTCAATTCTGACCAGTTTCCCCAGTCCCTGCTGATGAAAAACATCCCCACCACCATGCTTCACTGTGGGAACGGTGTTCTCGGGGTGATGAGAGGTGATGGGTTTGCACCAGACATAGCGTTTTCCTTGATGGCCAAAAAGCTCAGTTTTAATCTCACCTGACCAGAGCACCTTCTTCCTTATGTTTGGGGAGTCTCCCACATGCCTTCTGGCGAACAGCAAACGTATTTTTTTCTTTAAGCAATGGCTTTCTTCTGGCCACTTTTCTGTGAAGCCCAGCTCTGTGGAGAGTACGGCTTAAGGTGGTCCTATGGACAGATACTCCAATCTCTGCTGTGGAGCTTTGCAGATCCTTCAGGGTTATCTTTGGTCTCTTTGTTGCCTCTCTGATTAATGCCCTCCTTGCCTGGGCCGTGAATTTTGGTGGGCAACCCCTCTCTTGGCAGGTTTGTTGTGGTGCCATATTCTTTCCATTTTTTAATAATGGATTTAATGGTGCTCCATGGGATGTTCAAAGTTTGGGATGTATTTTTACAACCTAACCCTGATCAGTACTTCTACACAACTTTGACCCTGACCTGTTTGGAGAGCTCCTTGGTCTTCATGGTGCCGCTTGCTTGCTGGTGTTAGACTCTGGGGCCTTTCAGAACAGGTGTATATATACTGAGATCATGTGACACTTAAATTGCACACCGGGGGACTTTATTTAACTAATTATTTGACTTCTGAATGTAATTGGTTGCACCAGATCGTATTTAGGGGCTTCATAGCAAAGGGGGTGAATACATATGTACGCACTACTTTTCCATTTTTTATTTTTCAAAACAAGTTATTATCTTCATTTAACGTCACCAATTTGGACTATTTTGTGTATGTCCATTACATGAAATCCGAATTAAAATCCATTTTAATTCAAAGTTGTAATGCAACAAAATAGGAAAAATGCAAAGAGGGTGAATACTTTTACAAAGCACTGTGTGTATGTGTGTGTGTATGTGTGTGTATGTGTGTGTGTGTGTGTGTGTGTGTGTGTGTGTATAATTTATTTAAAGTGGATTTTTCACTTTATATTGATGTGAGAGATTTAGAAACAGCTTTCAATATCACAAACATATATTTATGCTGTTTTTCATTTAAAATAGATTTTGAGAGATTTGGCTTTATTTGTCAATTTATGCAGATTGGGCATTAATGACTGGCACAGCGTGTATGTTAGATTGTAACTTTCCCTTGTACCTCCCAACTGGCACTTCCTACCAGGAAGTACAAGGCGATTTGCAGAAATTGACAATTATAGCTAAATATCTAAAGAATGTCTTATAAAATGTTTGTTCCACTTTTCACAGGTCCTTTAACCACTTGCATGCTGAGAGAGGTCTACAACATGTCACACAGCTGGAGACTTATCTGGCATTCAAGGGGTTAAAAGCCCCAGTTCACCGATTCTCACCTCCTGTCCTTGGGGCACAATGGCAGGCCAGGTTTTATCATGTCCCTAATCAGGCAGCGGCATTCATTCATTACCTGCCTGTGATCAAACGGAGTTATCCTGAACCTGATCTGTAGGTGTGCCCTGGGGACTGGTTTAGGGAAACATTGCCCTATTTAGATCAGTGGAAATATTATGAATTTTTATTTTTCTTCTACAGTGTAGCTGGTTTGCCCCAGAATTGCTCCAATTTACTAATGCATATGGGTCAATCTTTTTGAAAACGTGTTGTGCTACAGTGCATCGGCTGTCCGTAGTACTAACAATTGTTCAATTTTTCTATTCCGTTTCCAAAAAAAACCCTGTCGTGTCTCATATAAATATAAAATAGCACTGACTGAAGCTCTATCAAAATGTGATGTGCCTTTTACACAGTTCTATGTCATCCATAGGGAACCAAATAGGGCTCGTATTGAACTGCTAGATGTAAATGTGAGGCAAGACCTCATAGCAGTATTGTATACTAATGTGAAGAGAGCATTTTGTGCAACAGAAAGCACTAGTCTCTGATTGCGTTTCATGTGTATGGTAAAAAAAATAAAAAAAGGCTTATCAACAATGTTCTTTTCTTTTATTAAAATACCTGGCAGAAAAAGCTTTTCCTGCTTCTCTGTTTATTTAATTTAATGCCCTCTTGGGCCAGGTTGTAAAAGTTGATGTGTTCTTTGCAGGAAAAGCAGTAGCTGCAGGCTTTTGTGGCTTTTATTCCATCCCCGGTAATTGAATTAGATTGAGAAATGTAAATGTGGTTTGTAGCTGCTTGAAGATTTTATCCATTGACTCTTGATCACAGCTTGATCACGTGGTATGCATATCTTTTCTATGGTCGGTTATATCACAGCACTCTGCATACAGTCAGTGTAGTGTTTCATAAAAGAAACTTTCCCCAGGAATTAAGGAAATCTGAAAGGAAAATGAGCATCTTTTTTCTGAGGCTTGAAAGGATAGCAATACTTTGTTTTATCTTTATTTTATTTTATAGGCATTAAAAAACATGAAGAATGATATAAGTCTTATCTCTCAGACCTTTATGGTTTGAGAGATATTCACAAGCAAAGTTTCCCCTCCCGCCCCTTTTACCTAGTATAAGCCATCTCTTCTCAGATGTGAAATCCAGTCCATAGACCACACAGATAACAGCAGGGGACAATCTTCTTCCTATGAGAACAATGAAAGCCCTTCCCCCCCTTGACAAGTTTTTCAGGTTTTTCCCTTCTCTTAATTGAAGATTGTCCCTCTCTGCAGTCTACCTGGGCACCTCCCTTCTGATCTGGCTGAACAGTGTTACATCAGTATAAGGGGTGGGAGGGGGATACTTTGTCATTGAATCACTCTTGAACTACAACACTCTCCCAAGTCCAAAAAAGGTACCAACCTTTTGGAAAATGATTATGGAGTAATGATCTCAATACATTAACGGTCTTCTTTATCATTACAAACAGCACAAATGAAGTTATCCAAGTGGTGTCTGAGTAGGACTGCTTACACATGCATTAAAAAGGCAACTTAAGAATGATATTGTAAGCATCTGAGAAAATACATTTGAAATATATTTTACCCCTTTGTACATCTGTTCCTTTTCACAGCACTGTAGAATTTGTTTGAGCTTTATAAATAAACAATAAGAAAGTACATAGGTAAAGTCATATCAACCAACTTAAGTCCTCTATTCACACACTGTCACAGTCTGTATTCAATTGCCCCTCCAACAAAAACCTCAACGAACGTTGGCCCAAAGAACCTGACTTTCGGCTAAACGTTTGTTGTGTGTTTTAAGTTCCCAAAGCCAACACTAAATAGTGTGAGAAATGGGAACATCAAAGGAAACTGGCTAATGCTCGGTGCTTGACACAATGTCAAGCAATGAGCGTGAGTTAAACACAGTCACCTTCTCAAACACTAACCCTATAATACCCCTAACGTGAAAGTTAAACAATAATAACCCTAACACCCCTTCCCCAGAGCTGTAACACTTACCTGCCAACCACTGCCAGTCTTCTTCTGTAATATATCTTCCTTCTTCTTTCTCTTCTCTTCATTCTTCTTCTGTATTCTCTACTTCTTCTGTGTCCCAAAAATGTCACTGCAAAGAAGAGGAAAAAGTAAAAATTAAATATACTCCCAATAAGTATGAATCAAAGATATGCTGGTCTGAACCCTTTGAGAGCCGGAGGGGTATGCAACGCATATGCTGGCAGTCAAAGGGTTAAATGAGGACAACATCTCTTCCCCCCCCTTTTACCTCTCGTGCCATTGCCCAAGACTTACTGACGGATCGCAATGAGGGACAATATTGTATATGTCCAAATAAGGCAAACCCTGCTCCCCTTGACAAAGAAGTTAGGATTTTCCTTATACTGACACTATATTGTCCCTCGATCAGTTTGGACCTGATTTTGGATCTGTATGAACTATGACTGATGTAATGGAAAGGGGCTGGAGGGGAGCGCTAAGAATGATACTATGCATTCTATAATAAATTGAACAAGCCAATGTATGTTTATATCATAACATTAGTAGTGCTTTAATTTAATGTGTCTGTGGACTTGTGCAGTGGTGTGTCTGTGCGCTCGCGTAATAGTAATGTGCTCGTCTGTCTGGGACGGCCTTTTTCACAGTGATACTTTATACTGTTCCAATACGATACAGAAAATTTGTTGATTATGGATAAAATGTCTTGCTGCTTTTATAGTTTAAACTAAAACTCCACTTAAAGAATGTCCTCAATGACTTATTTCTTAGACTCTGAATCCAAATTTCCCTTGTTGCATATCTTAGTCTAATGCTAACAAGAAATATCATTCAGATGCATTCATTCCAACTTCAGTGCTTTGTCTTTTTCAGAGATAAATTGAATTTCTTGCTGCCAATACAATATTACAACTTAGAATTTGGGCACAGTAGACTTATTACATTTTTGTGTAGAATCCCAACCAATGCCTGCTGCTGAGATAAATGTTTGGGTAAAGTATATACTTTCATCTTGTGCCATTTAATTTAGCTTGTCAGCCTTCCAAGTATAAATTAAGCAGGATTTTGTCATAAGTAATGCTAAGAACAGTGCTGACATTTTGCAATTGAATCATTTTTATGATCCTTGAATACTACTACTTGGTGCCATAATTAATGCTCTGCACCAACACACTGAAGTGCCATATTTACTTAACCAGTCTGAAGGCAGAAGTCTGCGTTCCAATGAGAGTCATTTGAATTATAAGTAGATCACAGCAAACATTTGTATGACTTCTGATCCAGCCTATTGTTTGATAGCATCTGGCCTCTGTCCATTGTTTTAAAGGAAAATTACCATGAAACACAGCACTCATAACTACTTTTTTATTACTATTCAGAGTAGTTGTGGTCTCATGCTGCTGAAAGCTTTTGAACTCTGTATGATATCACGATGCCAAAGCAGTTGAAGTTGGTTAAAAGTTTTAAAGAGCAAGCACTGATTAAATTGTGTCTGTCTCTTTTGTATTGTAAAGTATGAGTGTTGTTCACACTCTTTATTAACCAACAGTTTTGGAATTATTTCATTTTTAATATCCCATTCCCTGATTGTTTCCTTTTTCCCATATTAAGCTGACACAGTTATATGGTTGCGATGGCAGCTTGTGCTGTGGATCACTCTCGTAGAGACACTTTTTGACACTTTTTTCCACGTGATTTTTATTGCCTTCTGTGGAGACATGGCAACTAATCAACTGTCCATTAAGTTGTTTCTTAGGAGGAGGGATCTTAAAACTAAATTACTCCAAAGCTACTGAGTATTAAAGATTGTGACTGAAAATTATAGGAGGACAGCAGGATCCAGGGACAGCAAGCCAAAACAAGGACTGTCCGTGAGCAGGCAGATAAGCATAGTACTATCTCTTTAATGGCACAGTGCAGTTTGAGTGCTGAGGAGCACATAGCTACATATGGATGCCTGCCACCTCACCTCTAGTAAGCCATTACTTACATTTCTACTGTGAAACCCATCATACTAATCCAGAGAACCTTTGTGTTTCACAGAATGCAGTTAAATATCAGCTGCCGTACAGAAATGACACCAACTATACCAAGGACTGATATGTCACTGTAAGTCATAGAACGGGTGGTGCCTACAGGTGTACACATCTGACAATCCGCATGAGAGTCCTGTTGAGGGAGAGTGAAAGGCGAATGTTTAACATGTTGAGTGCCAGAAAGGTGTCCAGCACAATACTGCCACTCATGCTTCTGACAATGGAAAAATTGTTTGTTTTTGTTTTGTTTGTTTTGTTTTTATTTTAAATCTTATTCAGTTTCTCTCAATTTAGATTGTATGTTACTTATTAGTGATCTGGATTGATTTCAGTGGACTAGACGATTTTCTGGTTTATCCATTTGAGTGCCAGCGTGGAGAATATTATATTGCATATGAATCAATCTCTCTCTCTCTCTCTCTCTCTCTCTCACACACACACACACACACACACACACACACACACTCTCTCTCTCTCTCTCTCTCTCTCTCTCTCTCTCTCTCTCTCTCTCTCTCTCTCTCTCTCTCTCTCTCTCTCTCTCTCTTCTGGTGGAGATGCACTAAGGTAGGAATTGGAGACATTATCTCCTGTGTTGTTTGGAGGCTATACCCTAAGATATCTACTCCTTGAGAACTTGTAGTGCATGGGGTCCGTAGAATTGCATATGAACGGTAGAACTGATCTCATTTGAGAAGTTATCACCCCTTTATTGCATCTCCCCCATGTAGTAATTCTGGAGCAAACTATTAGTAGGTGCAAATACAAATTCCCTAAATTTCCACTGATTTAAAAGGGGCTTTTAATCCCTTGAATGTGAGGTCTCCAACGCATTGCTTTGCATTTGCAGAAATCAGTGGGATTTATTTGTTCCCTGTGGTGCAGTGAGTGTGCTCTAGAATTGCTCCGGTGCTCCTTAGTAAATCGGCCTTCGTGAGATTGATGTAGTTAGAAGAACTGGAGCGATTCCAGGTCATACAAGCTGCGCCACAGGGGACAATCAAACATTCAACCTCACTAACATTTAGCACAAGCAATCCATTTTATGTATTTAGAAAATTAATTCTTTCAGTTGCCTGTTTTGCTTGAAACCTCTCCTTTCTAACTGCCCATTGAGCACTCTAACCAATATTTAAATAACGCTGGCCAATTCCCATATTCTCTTCATCATTACATTTAGTGGCGTGCTCAGTCTGCTTGGAGTCTGAGAGTGGGTAAACTGAAACTAGATTCCATGATACATCCTCCCCCTGGTGTTGTGCCTGCTTCAGCAGATACATTCATAATGTGGTCTTTCAGCCCTTCCTTTCCCCGGGGTAGGAAGGAATAATTTTCCATTAATTGTGTGGTTTGCAGTCTACCTGTTTGGGCCTGTGTTCATCTGTGCTACTAATTATAAAGTGTTCTGGTTCTCAGCTGCACAATCACATTCGCCGTTTTACTGTGGTGTTTATTATTTTTGATTTATTCTTTTGTCTCTCGTGAAAATTGAATATAAAGTATGTAGAAATGCAAAGTGAAAACACACAACACTTAAAAGCAAATTATACCCAAGAAATAACATGGTCTTAAGGGATATGACAGAAAGAACCGTATGTTTTGTGACTCTTCTGCTTTGCTCTATACAGCTGCAGTCTCTGGATAATGGAAGATATAGGACAGGGATAGTCTGTTGTTGGACCTCCAGCTGTTACTAACTACAACTCCCATCATGCTCAACTAGCTCATGATTGTAACCCTAACAGATAGCGGTCCAGGTGTTACAGGGCCTTCTGTTGTTTAGTGGTTAGATGTAACACAAGGCTGCGGTTAGGTGAATACTAGGGAATGTATGACGAGAGTAGATGTTTAATTCTGGAGCAAACCAACTGCACCATACGGAGGGATACAAATTCCCATTGATTCAAATGTGGCTTTTAACCCTTTGAATGCTACAGGGGTCTCTAATGCACTGTTGTAGAACACTCTTGCATTTGGAAGGTTATCCCCTAGAGTGCCAGGTGGGTACAACGTACTAGTGGACACAGCTGTATCTGCTGTGCCACGCTCGTACATTGTACAGCTAAAATGAGGTCAGTGCATAAGCAGGTATAACCGCCTTGCAGTGGCCGCATTTCAGCTGAAATGCAGCCTGGCACTCTTGGGAGGACATGAGAATTACTCCTCACGTACTCCCTGGTATTGATCTCCCATCCGATTGCGCTGGGAGATCATTATCGCCAAGGGAGAAGCAGAGATTCTCCCTCCTCCGCTCTCCTACTCGAACTTCCGGGAAGGAGGGGGCGGGACCGGGGGAAGCCTCCTCCTACTCGAACTTCCGGGTAGGAGGGGGCGGGACCGGGGGAAGCCTCCTCCTACTCGAACTTCCGGGTAGGAGGGGGCAGGACCGGGGGAAGCCTCCTAATGTCATCGGTGACATGATCACCGATGACGTTAGGGAAGTTTCCCTTACCAGATTCACTCCTACCTGTGGTAGGAGTGAAAGGCAGGAGAGCTTTTGCTCTCCTGCGGTCACCAGATTGATCTCCCAGCACAATCGGCTGGGAGATCAATAACTGAGGGGACGTCAGAAGGTGTCCTGATGTCTCCCCACGAGGTCTGAAGTGGAATAAATTAAAAAAAAATTAACCCTGTGTGTGCCACGGGGGGGGGGGTCCAATGCAGACCCCCCCCCTCCTGTCGCACACACAGGACTTTGGTTTGAGTTTCTTTTCTTTTTTTAAAAAAGCTTCTTGGGGGGCCCTTATGTCCCCCAACAAGCTATGAATAAAAAATAGTAAAGAAGAAGAAGAAAACAAAAATTTTTTAAAAATTAACCCTCTGTGTGCCACAGGGGGTCCAATGTATTGCTTTGCAATGCATTGGACACCCCTGTTGAAGATAAAGTTTTTTTTTTTTTCTTAATTTTTTCTTTATTTAGACCTCATTGGGAGACATCAGAGGTCCTGAAGCCCCCCAACAAGGTGTAAAAAAAAAAAAAAAAAAAAAAAAAATAGGAAAACAATGCGTGCCCCACAGGGGGGTCCAACGCAGTGCTTTGCAATGCGTTGGACCCCCCCCCATGGCACACACATTTATTTTTTATTCTGCCCTTGTTGGGGGGTCTTCAGAAGTAGACCTGACCCCCAACAAGGCATGAATAACAAATAATAAAAGAAAAAAAAAAATTAACCCTATGCCACAGAGGGTCCAATATATATATATATATATATATATATATATATATATATATATATATATATATATATATATATATATATATATATATATATATATACATTTTTTTTTTTTTTTTTTGGATCCCCTGTGGCACACACAATTTTTTTCCCATTATTTTTTATTCAGACATCATTGGGGGGCATGAAAAGTGGTACTGATGCCCCCCCAACAAGGTATGAATAAAAAATATCTAAAAAAAAAAAAAAATAATAACTATTTGTGTGCAACAGGGTGTCCAGTGCATTGCTTTTCAGTGCATAGGACACCCCTGTGGCATGCACACAAAACGCCTCCAATCCCCCCCTCACCACATACCCTACCCACCAGCCTAGTTCCACAGCCTACTGGCAGTCCCATTTCCCCAGTCTGACCCCCCCAGCCTGATTCCACTGCCTACTGGTAGACCCAAGTGCCAGTACGCACTAGATTCAGGCTGGGAATCAAACAGTGCATGAGGGGACTTACAGTGCACACTGGTAACCACAAATCCCCCATATGCACTTACCTCCCCACCATCACCACCGCCACACTTGCTCACTGGTAGATATACCCACTTACACAGCCTGACCCCTCGCCCCTTCCCCGACCTGGTTTCTCTGGCAGACACAAGTCCTCACACTGACTGACCACTGGTAGCAATAGAATCACACATTCACTGTTTGCTTCCCCATTCTTGTTCCACCAGTAGCCACGCTCCTGGCACCCAATATGGTATGTCAACCCACCACAGTGGGGCACCATTTTTTGTAAGTTGGCAGGAGGTCCTTATAGGAAATCCCATAGTGTTGAACCATTTCCGTATCTTTGAAGTGACTGATTTGTAAGAAAAACAATTTTTTTTTCTGTAGCACCACATTTTGGTAATAGTTGTGCACTCTAACGTAGGGGTAGAAAAACAAGTCACGGCTCATTAGATGCGGGAGGGTTATCTTCTTTCCAAAATGTCATAGTTTCTGTACCCTTTCTTCACTTCTGTAGTTGATATAACCATTTTTGTACAGGCAAATATTATTTGAGAAAATATTAGAAAAATCAGAGGTTGTTGTAGGTGTCGTTTTGCACTTCTAGCACCCCCTACGGTAGGTCAGAATATACCAATGGGGTGTCATTTGACTCCTAAGAGCACTAGCTAGTGAATGCAGTTGAAAATTGCATGGTTTTCACAGAGCTCCATACATTGGAAGTGGCAGAAATGTAAAAAAATGCAGTTTTTTTCCTATAGTGCCACCTTTTGGAAGCATTTGGGCACAACAGGCTTGGGGTAAGAAGGCAAGTGACCCCTCATTAGATGCGGCAGGTTATCCTCTTTACAAAATGGTATGGTTTCTCTACCTTTCCTGCATATCTATAACGGTTATGACACTTTTCGTGCAGGCAGATAATTTCAAAAACAAAAGTGTTAGGTTTAGGTAAGTGTTCCTACCACCCACATATTGCATGTTATCCCACACAAATGGGGTAACATTTTTTTCATGTTGGTAGAAGGTACTGAATACAGTAGGAAATGTTATGGTTTTCAAAGATTTTAATATCTTTGAAGTGGTGGAAATGTAAAAAAAAACATGTATTTATTCCCATAGGACTACCTTTTGGAAATAATTGAGCACTTCAGCCAGGGGGTAGAAAGGCAAGTGACCCCTCATGTGATGTGGGTGAATGTCTACTTTCCAAAATGGTATACCTTTTATACCTTTCCTTCATGTCTCTAACAGTTATGAACATTTTAGTACAAGCAGCCATTTTCAAGGAAGCAAACAGGTAGGTGTACTTATGTGGTTCTGGCACCCCTAAGGTAGGTTGACTCATACCAATGAGGTGTCATTTTTCTCCTAAGAGCACTAGCTAATGAATACATTTGGAAATGCCATGGTTTTCACAAATTTCAGTACATTTGAAGGTCAGAAATGTAAGAAAATGCCTTTTTTTTTTTTTCATTAGAGCCTCTTTCTGGAGGCATTTGTGCACACCAGGCTTGGGGTAACAAGGCAAGTCACTCATCATTAGATGCGGCAGGATGTCTTCTTTTCAAAATGGTATGGTTTGTGTACCCTTTCTTCACTTCCTTAGTTGTTATAACCATTTGTGTACAGACAAGTAATGTTTGAGAAAATGTTAGAAGAATTAGAGGTTACAATAGGTGTGGTTTTGTACTTGTAGCGCCCCCTGAGGTAGGTGAACTCATACCTATGAGGTGTCATTTTTCTCCTAAGAGCACTAGCTAATGAATAAATTTGGAAATGTCATGGTTTTCACAAATTTTAGTACATTTGAAGGGGCAGAAATGTAAGAAAATGCCTTTTTTTTTTCATTGGCATCAAATTCTGGAGGCATTTGTGCACACCAGGCTTGGGGTAACAAGGCAAGTCACCCCTCATTAGATGCAGCAGGTTGTCTACTTTCCAGAAATATATAATTTTATATAGTTATTCCACTGTTTTAGGGTAACTTTACCACAAAAACCCTAGAATGCACATATTATTTTATAAAGTTGAAAATGTCATTTTGTGCTGCTGGTGATTAGGGCTCTACACTAGCCATGGATGTAGGTAAAACTATACAGATTTGGTATTTTGTTACTCAGGGGACTCGGGGATTTTTCAAATAATTGAAACTTTTTCAATCAAGGTAAACGTTTTTGATACATAGTATATGATTTTAGCAAAATGAGTAAATTTTCACTTTTTTTTGTCATTATGACATCATAGCTTTTTGCACAATGTAAAATTCTCTTCATGTAAGGTACCACGAGAGAGCTCAATTCGTTCTGAAAAAAAAAAGAATATTTAGTTTTCCATTTTTAACTAAAAATCCCCAGAGGAAATCAAGCATAAACAGAAGGATAGCAAAAATGCTGAAAAAGTGTCTGGCCTGCAGGGTACAGGAAATGGCCTAAGCCTCTGGCACTGAAGGGGTTAAAAAACCCTTTTTTTTAATGTATATTAATAATAATACAGTGAGTGCCAAGCTACGATGTATGCTACTGCTCCCACTCAGTGGTAATCCTGATATAGCTATATTTGCTGTGAAATCATATTATAAATTGTCCTCCTCCCGCCCCTTTTCAGTCTGGTAAGCTGTCTTTTCTCAGACCTAAAATCTGGTCACAACATGGGACAATCTTACTTCACCTAGTATAAGGAAAAACCTGCCCTCCTTTACGAAGGAGAGCATGTTTTTCCTTCTACTGAAAGAAGATTGTGCCTCGTCACAATCTGTTTTCAGGTCTGAGGGGAGGTGGCTTACTGGACTGAAAAAGGCAGGAGGGGGACAATGTATAATATTGTTATATTTGCTGTGAAGTCATATCAGGATTACCACGGACTAGGAACAATAGTATACAGCGAAAGGACACATCATAGCTGGGCACTCACTGAAGTATTACTATCCCTTTACATAATTGGGAATTTTAGCAATGATTATCCCTGTAAAAACATTGTTTTCTCTAAAATTGCAATTCATAAGCATCTAGATGTGGCCTTGTACGTTATCTTGAAATAATTGCTTGTCTATGCAGGAAGATAGGGTATAATTCTAGCTATTGGCAGTAAATGCTTTGAAACTTTGAACATAAGGGAATAAAGAGGAGATATGGGCACTTAATATAAAGCAATGTCTTTGAAGCTGGATTTATATTCTAGCATCAACTTGCAGAAATCAAAGCTTTTTTTACACCATTTGTATTGATCTTCATTCTTTGGGGATGCTTTGAATCCACACTATCGTTCAGTATACACTACAAATTCTACATCTGGTAGGATTCGGGTTTTGTGATGAAGCTGTATTGTGTACTTAAAGTGGACTGTCACTTTGTAACAAATGGGAGATTTTTAAAGCGCTTTTAAAATGCCTGTATTTTTAGACATTTTGCAAATAAAACAATAGTTTATAAGATATTTTGTTTTATTCATTTGGCAGTTAATATCTGTCAGACTTACCTACCAGATGCAGACATTCCACACTGTTCTACATTGCCAACTGCAACTTCCTGCTGGTGAGTGCAAGTTAATTGGCTTAAACTAACAAATAAATAAAGCTATCACAAATTTTATTTCAAAAGCTCTTTCAAAATCATCAACTGTTTACAATGTGACATCTCCATTTTAAAATTGAAATAAAGAAAATTAAAAAAAGACTCCAAACTCGACTGAGAGCAGATGTTACGGTCATCCTTCAAGTAAATTTTTTTTTCTTCATATAATTTTGATTTTTCTTCAAAAAAATCTCTGGTTTGGCATATTGAGGACAGGGCTGTCAGATTATTGGGAGGGGCTGGAAGCAATCCAGCTGTCTTGGTACATATTGGTACCAGTGACAAAGTAGGAGAAAGATGGAGGTCCCTAAAGAATTATTTCAGGGATTTAGGTTGCAAGCTCAAGGCAAGGACCTCTAAGGTAGTGTTTTCTGAAATATTTCCATGCGCCAGTGCAGGTAGACAGAGGGAGCACAGGGAGCTTAATGCATGGCTCAAGCAATGGTGTAGGAAGGAGGTTTTGTGTTTTTAGAGCACTGGGCTGACTTTGCTCTTGGGTATATTCTAAATGGAAGTGATGGATTGTACCGAAATGGTAGAGGAGAGGAGCCTCTGTGCTAGGGGAGAGAATGCTAAGAAGCTTGCAGGAGCTTTTAAACTAGGAAAGGGTGGCAGGGTATATTTATTAAAAATGGGTTAGATAGAGCAGATAGGGACCGGGTCAAAGTTAATGATCAGGAGGGTGGAATAAGGGTGGGAATAAGTTGAAATTTATTCACCAATATTTTGTTTTCCTCTGTGTCCTTCCACGGCAGTGGACTGTGGGTATTGACTCCGCCCTCCAGCTGGTAGGACCAATCAAAATAAAAGCGTCACTTTTTTCACACTTTGGTCAGTTATTGTTGTTAACCAAGCTGTAAAACACATAAAGCTATTGTTGGATAAATACAGATTACTAATGTAGCATCCTGAACATGAAATCATATAAATGTTGGAATGATACTAATGACCAGACACCAAACAGGGGATGGGTTGCCGTGGAAGGACACAGAGGAAAACAAAATATTGGTGAGTAAATTTCACCTTTTCTTCTGTGTCCAGTCCAATGGCAATGGACTATGGGACTTACCAAAACAGTACCCCAGTGTCCTGGGTGGAAGCTTAGTTGGAAACAGGAATAGCTGCTTCCAGCACCTTCCTGCTGAACTTAGCGTCTGCTCACGCCAGAACATCACTCTGTAGTGCTTGATAAATGTGGAAACAGATGACCAGATGGCAGCTCTGAATACATCGTCTGGAGTAACTACCGACTTCAGTGCCCAGGATGTGAAAATGGCTCTAGATGAGAGAGCCCGAATTGCAGTTGGGGGAACTAGTTTAGCAGAATCATAGGCTAATCTGATATAGTCTTTGATCCATCTGGCTATAGAGGCTTTAGAAGTTGTTGTGCCCCTATATTTCCCTGTGAAATGGACAAATAGAGCCTGAGTTTTCCTAATAGGTTTTGTCCTCTGGAGATAAGCCTGTAAACATCGTACTAAATCCAGTTTATGCAATTCCTGTTCCTTCTTGTTGGCAGGGTTCACACAGAAGGCAGGGAGTATGATCTCTTGACTGAGATGGAATGTAGAAGACCACCTTGGATCTAAATGATGATTTTGGCTGAAGGACAACCTTGCCCTGGTGAAATACCAGATATGGAGAAATGCATAATAATGCTTGTAGTTGTTCCACTCTGCGTGCGGAGGTAACTGCAGTGAGAAGGAACGGTTTTCAAAGTTAAATGCTTTAAAGAAATGGAATCCAAAGGCTCAAAATATTCATGTGTACAGAGTTGTTGTAGCATTAAGTTGAGATCCCAGGGAGGTGTAATATCCGTGATGGTTGGCTTGATTTTAGTTATAGCTGTCAAGAATCTCCTGAAAACACATTATTCCGAAAAAGGTGATGCCAATATGGCAGAGATGGCAGATAATTGCACCTTAAGGGAAGTGGGTTTGAGACCCTTCTGGAATCCTTCTTGTAGAAAGTCCAGTATTCTCCCTGAGAAAATACTAGATCTGTCTAACTCCCTGGTCTTGAACCAGTTGTAAAATATCGACCATACTCTATACTATATCTTGGTGGATGAGGGTTTGAGACCGCCAGGATGGTTTGTATGACGGAATCTGAAAGGCCTTTCAGTCTTAATGAGCTCTGCTCAGCCTCCAAGCCTGTAGCTTCAAGAAAGCTGGATCTGGATGGTAGATTGGGCTCTGAGACAGGAGATGAGGATCCACCGGCAAGGGCATTGGAGGCCTGATGGACATCTTCCTAAGGTCTGAATACCATACTTTCCTGGGCCAATCCGGTGCTATAAGGATCACTTCTGCCCTGTATCACCTGATCTTCAGGATCACTTCTGTTAATAAGGGAAGTGGGGGTAAGAGGTAAGCCAACTGAAATTTCCATTTCTGGTGGAGTGCATCCTGGCCCACAGCCTTGACATTCATCCATCTGGAGAAGAACCTATGGCATTTTGTGTTCTTCTTGGTGGCCATGAGATCTATCAATGTCCTGAAATATCTGAGTGTTCAGTGACCATTCTCCCAGGTCTATCTGCCTCCTGCTCAGATAGTCTGCCTCGATATTGAGGTTTCCGAATAGGTAAGTAGCTGTAACTGATGCTTGGTGAGATTCTGCCCAGTGTTAGGACTCTGAGTACTAACAGATTGAGCGTCCTGCTTCTTGTGCTACCCTGGTTCAACAGATATTTAACGGTCGTCGTATTGTCCGATTGGACTAGAACATGACGATTCCTGAGGTCCGACTGTAACTTTCTTAGAGTATTCCACACTGCTAGAATTTCTAAAATGTTTATATGAAGGACTCTTTCCTTTGATGTCCAGAAGCCCTGAACTGACTCCAAACACCACCCCATCCTACTGTGCTTGCATCTGTAGTGATGGTCTCCCACTGAATGGGTCTTAGACTCTTTCCTTGAGCAATGTTTTGAGGGTGACACCACCATCTTAGCTCTTTGCTTGTAGCAGGGAGGACTGGAATGTTTTGAACTGTATTGGATGGATCCAGTCTGTAATATTGGAGATAGTTGAACTGGGTCAGCTGGCTGTGGGATCTGGCCCATGGAACAATCTGATGAACTGAAGCTAAATTTCCCAACAATATGGAGAAGTTTTGAGCAGTCTGAAACTGCTTTCGTAGAAAGTGAGATATATTCGCAACTGAAGACGATCCTGCCTTTCCTGGGATAGGGTTGCTAACGCCTGTCTGGTGTTGAACAGAATTCCTAGAAAAACTGAGCATTGTGATGGTTGAAGCTGGCTTTTGTCGTGATTTATAATCCATCCTAACTTTTGCAGGAGTTCTAGGCACATCTGTGAGCTTTCTCTTGCTTTGTCCTCTGTATCTTCCACGATCAGCAAGTCATCAATATATGGCAAGATTCATATCTGTTTTTTACCTTAAGGCCACGATTGCCACGCCCAACACCTTCGTGAAAACCCTTGGTGCTGAGGCGAGGCCAAACAGAAGTACTCTATACTGGTAATGCTTGTGAAAAACTTGAAATCTCCTGTGTGTTGGCTGGATTAGGACATGGTAGTATGCATCCTTTAGCTCTATTCTGGAAAGGAATGACCCGGGGTGAACAAATGTGAGAGCTCTTGACACTGTTTCCATTCTGAACTTCTGGAGCTTGAAGTGAGAATTGATTTACTTTAGATCCAAGATAACTCGTAAATCTCTTGAAGGCTTGGGAACCGAGACAATTGTTGAATAATATCCATGGTACCGTTGAGTTTTGTAACTAGCTCTATCACCCTGTTGATTAGAAGGTCCTGAATTGCCTGCTTCATTCCAGCTGCCATCCTGGGATTTCTGATTCTGGTTGACTTGAATCTGTGTTTTGTTGGGACAATCCTGAATTCCAAGTTGTACCCCATCTCTAGGATCTGATGCATCCACCTGTCTGGGTTTAGTTCTTCCCATGCATCCCTGAACTTCTCCAGCCTGCCCCCTATGGATAAACAGATGGGGTAATCTGTACTTCATTGTAGGTTCTGAAATCTGGACTTCCTCTGGAAGTATCTATGGTTTTTGTCTCTGATTGTAGGATCTTCCAGGTCGATACCTTCTTGCATCACAAAAGGACTGCTTTCTTGATGTAGTTCTAGGGGGAGATCTATTCCGTCTTTGCTGTGGGAGAAAGGAACTCTTGCCGCCTGATGACTGATAATGTCTTCTTGCTGGCTTCCAAACAGCTTGCCTCCTGTAAAAGGGAGAGAGACCAATTTATTCTTAGAAGTTGCGTCCGCTTCCCAGGACTTAATCCATACTTACCTGTGAGAGGTGATAGATAAAGCTGAAGATTTTGCCAGGCTGCGGATGTTATCCAGGAAGGTGTCACAAGAAAAATTGATAGCGTCCTTTATGGGAGTTAATTCTTTTAGGAGCCTTGACCTAGAAACAGATGAATCCAGTTTCTCTTGAAAGTCATTCAGCCAAATTTTCAGGCTTCTGAATACACAGGCCATGGCCATAGCTGTCTTCAGCTGTTAATTACTCTTAAGTGCTGCGTCAGATCCTTTGTCCATTGGATCCCTAAGATTAGTCCCGTCTTTTAGCAATAAGGTAGTTCGTTTGGAAATCTGAGCAACTGCGGCATCTATCTTTGGAGTAGAAACCCAATTGCCCGTGTCTTCTTCCCTGAAGGGATACATGCGCTGCATATGTCTTGTATTTTGTGGGTGCCGGTCCCCCACTTTCCATTCATTAGAGATCATATCCTGAATTGAACTGGGAAGGTGGGAGATTCCTTCTTGTATCCTGTGAATTCTGTATCCATTACATTCATCTCTTTTTGAGTGTCTTCCAATCCTAACATTTTCCTCATTGATCTCACCATCAATTTTGTCTAGGCTGAAAGGACCGGATTCCTCAGTAATCTCGCCTTCCTCCGCTGAGGACGCAGAATCTAACTCCAGTACACTGTTAAGATCCTCATCATACGAGAAGTGCCTTCTTCTGGATCTGAGGTGCGCTGTCTTTTCCTGGAGGCTTCCTGCATGCTGCAGATGTATCCTGCATTGAAGCCTTCATCCATACCAGGAAGTCTAGAAACTGGGATGGAACTTCTGGGTTTGCTATTTTCTTGAGACCATCAGCACACAGTTTATCAGAGTCAGATAAGGAGAGTTTAGCATCACAACCTGCACAACATTTAGATTTAGGTGCTCGTTTATCATCTTTAGGAGCATCAGCAGATGTATTTTGCTTATCTCCCTTACCCTCCTTAGCAGACATGGTCCTAGATATTAAGTATCCAATTTAGACTTAGAATAAACTCTAACACAGATAAACACTGCAATAATAATTATACAAACATATAAATATACTCCCAAGTGCCTCAAAACACACTGCCCCTCAGAATAGAAGCCTTTAAACAGACTTGCATTAGTCTGTTCCGGCTTTCTCTCTCCCTGTTCGATCTGGGGATGGTTGCCGTTCACTTCCATTTTTTGTGTTCCACTGCTGGAACGGAAGCGCAACGACTTCCTGTTTGGACTGAATAAGGTGCGTTTCATCACCCGATGCCTATCCTTTGCCGGTAAGCGTTTTAAGAGCGTACCAGGGTAAGTGTGGAGGCAGCCAATGCTTAGTAATGCATTATAATGCAAGTCTTTTAAGCATTTAAATGGTTAAATGTAACCCTTCGTGTGTAAGGGTATGGAACCATAACAAACTTCCACATAAGGAGAAACAATGTAACTTGCGATGCAGGCAAATTACATGATTTTGAAAAATAAAAAACATTCTTCTGTGTAGGAAGTCTAGCCTGTTTCATCAGGTTAAATTTGACTTGAATAAAGTAATAATGCTCCAATACACTACAAAGTCTCAGTATCAAGATGCAGCTAAAGAGGTGTAAAACCTCCGTCCTCCAGCTTGGTAGGACCATAATAACTGAGAAAAGTGGGGGGAAGTGATGCTTTTATTTTGATTGGTCCTACCAGCTGGAGTGTGGAGTCATTACCCACAGTCCATTGCTGTTGGATTGGACACAGAGGAAAAATTTAGTAAATAGGGAGGAACTCCTAGTAAATGAAGATGTAGAAAAAAGGCATGTAGGAAGTAATATATGTAAAGACTTCAAATTCCTTGTATGCTAGTGAATGCAAGAAATATGCTAGATAAAATAGGAGAACTAGAATTGCTGGTGGTTAATGACCAATTGGACATAATTGGTATAACAGAAACATGGTGGAATGATGCACATGACTGTGCTGTAAATATAGTGGGCTATTCCCTGTTTAGAAGAGACAGGATTAATAGAAAAGGGGGAGGTGTGTGCTTATATTTGAAACCAGAGGTAAATCCAGTTTTACGGGGTGATATTAGTGAGGATACTGGCCAAATTGTGGCATCCTTGCGGGTAGAAATTGGGTAGAAATGTGGTGTAAAAGGTAAGAAAAAAAAAAAAAGGTGGGCATAAGCTACAAACCACCAAATATTGATGACAGTGTTGAGACTCAACTGCTATTGCAAATGAGGAAAGCTGCCCAGCTTGGGAATACTATAATTATGGGAGATTTTAATTATCCAGATATCAACTGGAAAAATGAGACCTGCCAGAGTGCTAAGGGTAGCAGGTTTATGAGCGTGCTTCGAGAAAACTACATGTCACAAATGGTGGAGGTGCCGACAAGAAATAACAATGTATTGGACCTAGTGATAATTAATAACACAGAAATGGTATACAGTATTAAGGTAAGAGAACATTTGGGAAATAGTGATCACAACATGGTTACATTTGAGATCTGTCTGGCAAAGCAAAGCTGTTTAGGTCAGTGGTTCTCAATCTTTTTTTGTTCGTGGCACCCCTAACACATAATCTAGAACATTCGGGGCACACCTAACATATTTAATGTACTTTATCAAGGGCATAATGAAGGGGACAATACATAAATATACAGTTATTATTAGGTCTTACAGTCATAGTAACAAAACTAAACATATTGTGCAGAACAATTTATATTAATCTTTATTTAAAAGTCCATTTTTGTTAGTCTTCATAGAAAATGTGGGGCACCCTAAGATGATGTCCGTGGCACACCAAAGTGCAACGGCACCCTGTTTGAGAATCACTGGTTTAGGTTCAACCAAATCTCTTAATTTTAAAAAAGTTAACTTCAAATTGTTAAGGGCTTCAATGCAACACATAGACTGGTATACTTTATTTAAGGCAAAAGTACTGAGGAAACATGGTCAGAATTCAAATTTAGGTTGCAGAAATGTACCCAACAGCATATACCAATGGGGAACAAATGCAAAAGAAGTAAGTCACAGCCAATGTGGTTAATTGCAAATGTAAAGAAGGAAATGGCAAGGGAAAAAAAAAGCATTCAAATTATTTAAGTCTGAAAGAACTGAACAATCTTTCTTAAAATACAGGGAGTACCCAGATGGATCTCAGAGATGGACAATCTTCAGTGAGCATAATGAAAAACCTGAAAAAACCTGTCAAGGGGAGCAGGGTTTTCCATTGTCCCTTGCTGGGACCTGATGGCCCAAATACTATGAAGAATAATTGGAGCTGCTGTTTTTGTGAAAAATTAGTATCCCTTTAAACCCTTGGATTCTATGGACCTTGCCAAAGTATTGCTTTGTAATTCATCAGCGATGTCTGAAGCATCCAAGCAGTTAAGGGATTTTCTAGCATAAATCAGTCCTGTGACAGGAGTAAGAGGGGTTTCTTCAGAACACCAGTAACAAGCAGCATGATGGGACTGAAATGTTGCATACATATGTATTATGTGCTTCTCTATATTCTGTGTTTGGACTCTACAAGGTATAACAATACCCAGTATTAGAAAAATTAAAATCATATGCTTGGTTGTCTGCCAATTCTGGAGTGCTGCCCACTTAGCATTTTACGTTGGGTAATTGTATTTGCATTTTGTCGTTGATCCTAATTCTATCTAGTTTATGCTCATGAGCACATATATCAATTTTGGAATAAGTACTGTTGCAGATGGTCTGGAAGTTGGATGTAGTACACGTACACTTTGCGCAAAATGCCTATTATCAGGGACTGTATGGAAACTGCAGTGAGGCTGGTGCACTAAAATTAACTGCCACAGTTCTGTAACAAATGAAAAGTTCACTTTTAAATAGCGCTTTAACCTCATAAATGCTTAAAACAAAAGTCTGAATGCATTGCTTAGCAATATGTTGGATACCTCTAGAAATCAAGGGCTTAAAATCCTCATTTGTGTTGGTGGGATGTTTTTCTGTTCGGCCACTATAGTGCAATTAATTTGCAACAGTTTTCTTAATAAATCTGCTTCTGTAGGCACATTAGCAGCAAGGAGCACAGTCCTGCCACTTAAAGGGATAGTAATGTTTCACAAAAACAGCAGCTCCAAGTAATCTTCATAGTATTTGGGCCATGGATAGTATTATTTCAGTACTGTCAGAGGTGTAGATCAAGAGTAATTGAATGATAAAACATCCTTCTCCCGCCCCTTTTACCTAATGTAAGCCACCTCCCCTCAGATGTGGAATCTGGTCACTTGACCGGACAGCTCACAGCAAGGTTCAGTCTTCTTATTGTGAGCATAAGGAAAACCCTGCCCCCTTGACAGGTTTTTCCTTATGCTCATTGAAGATTGTCCCTCTCTGAGATCCATCCAGACAGTCTTGCTGCTCTGAGGTGTAAGCAGTGTTGCATCAGTAAAAGGGGCAGGAGTGGGGATAATTTATAATTAAATTACTCTTGAATTACAACTTGGACAGTATTGAAATAACACTCTCCATGGCCCAAATACCATGAAGCTTTTATTGTGAAACATTACTATCAATTCAAGGAAACTTTCTTCAAGATATCTAATTAATCCTATCTTACAACAGACAGAAGTAATAACTGTTTTTTTGTTTTTTTGGGGGGGGGTTCTAATTGGCATCCTCTCTGCTGGCCACTGTACATGGCCCTGGGAGCAGGAGTTTCTGCCCTAGAGATTCTAATGTTGATGCCTAAATCTGTGCAAGATAGTGACTTTCCTAAGGTTACTGTGCATTCATACTGTGAGGTTTAGTTCACACAAGTGATATAAGCACAGTGATAATAACCATGAAAACAAATTCACAAGTATCAGTTCTTTGTATTGAACTGTTCTCTCGCTGGCAACTTTCTCAGGGCATACATCAGGCCAGCACTGCTTTCTTCAACTTTCCTCTGACCATGTTAACTTGCCTACACATTTTGTTAACTATTGTTTCAATGGAATTTCAATTAAATAACTGCCCGCAATATAGGCGTGATTTTTCCTACAGTTTTCTTACTGCTGTTTAAATTGAGAAGAAAGGGATGTTTGGAGGCTCAAAAGGGGTGATGTATAAAAAGCCTTCTTGGTGTATACTTAAAGGGTTAGTAATGCCCATATTTAACTTGATTCAATCTTGTAGATGTTTAAAAAAAAAAAAAAAAAAAAAAAATATGGAGAAAGTTCCATCTCTTAAACCTTTACAGTTTGAGAGATATTTGCTGCTAAAGTTCCCCCCTCCCTCATGTCATCTGTAAAGCTGACAGAAGGAGATCCGAGTCGGCCGACTCAAGGAGGCTCTTCACCAGAGCCAAAATTGCTTGCAAACCAGACACATTTTGTAGACCGTTCCAATGAGGTAATTATTTTTAAATTTCGATATTTCGGCTCTGCTGCAGAGCCGCCGGGTGGTCCCAGGACCGGGATCTCCTGCTGTCAGTAGAGTGCTGATGTCAGGAGAAGGGGAGGGAGGGAGGAACTTTAGCGGTGAATCACCTACTTCAAACTGCCATTGTTATAAAGGGACACTAGCACCTGATAATAAAGTTGGCTGATCATGTGTTTACAGCTAGAATCTTTAAATATTTAAAAAAGAAAAAAAAATTGTTGCTTTTTTTGTTCATGTGTAAACTGTCTTATTCATAAGGGCATTGGCTAATTTGTTTGGGCTGATTGTAATGAGAGATAAGAGCTAAGGCACTTAATTTATTTAGTTTATTATGCAATGTTCTTGTATTCAAAAAGGCTGATACCACATCTCAGGTTGTTTGCAGACAATACAGCTCTATTATTTCTGGCAGCCGTCAGCAAAACTATGTTAATATGAGTCAATAAGCCCTGCACATGACTGTATTTTAGGGAGCACTGTAAGCACAAACTGGGTCTGAAATTGATCTCTCCAAGACTGGAGCAGTCTCTCTCAGACCCCCATTTAGTGCACCGGTTCATATCTTCAAGTACACATGCCTGTACACGGACAATGATCAAAACGGTATGTAAAGGAAGTTAACTTCTTCGGACCACTGGTTGTTAAGAGGTTAATCTGAGTGGCTTTGGCAGAAGAAAGTGGCAATGCCATGCTATAATAACAAATATTGTAAGGTTGCGCCTTAGAATCTCTGGGTAGATGGAGAAAACTTGCGTCATCCTGATCACTCCTTTCTGGCCCTGATCAGTTTTGTCATTCTTGAGTGGAGGAGTTGGATTTGACGCATAGCTTTTGAAGCCAAAACCTTAAAGAAGGGATTTTTGGAAGCTGTCCTCACTTCTGCCATGCTCCATGCTATGACTGGTTTCGTTTAAGGCCTGTGGTAGGATTTGGTCCTTACTCCATCAGTGGTGCACATATCGTAACTCTCCTCCTTGGTCCTGCTACCTTGCTTTTGTTTATTTCTTCATATTAAGTCAAATTGATATTATCTGTGTGCATTGTCCTCCTTGCCCAAAAAGCAATGGGCCATATGCCCAAAGAAAAAGGGTGTCCTAACCAAATCCCCTATAGAGGACAAATAAAATTCAGTTTGATGTAAATGGGATTTTTAAACCACCGAATACTAGAGGTACCCAGTGCATTGCTGCACATTGGGTATGAGACTTCTCTAGCACCCATTTAAATTGTGGAAACATGGGGAATTTTGATGTGTCCCTTGGTGTGCATTTGGTTTGCTTCAGATCTTACATATGATTTAATGATGTGGGAATCAAAATTGCCATATGGTTGCACTCCTCAAATTCCTTTTACTTTTTTACCTCTTAACAGGACAGCTGGAAATGTCACTGGTTAGTTAAGCAGATGAGCTGAGCAAGTGTCACTAATGAAAGAAACACACTCTCTTTCTGCTGCCAGATTAGTTATCTACTTGAATGGGAGACCTCTCCAGCGCAGTGCAGCACATCCAAGGAGTTTAAGCCTTTGTGTTTCAGAGGAGTATCCACTGTGTTGGATACCTCTCTGGCACTCAGATTAAAAAAAGTAATAGAAAAAAAAATCCCTATATTGTGAGAAAAAGCCTTTTGGTCAATCACAAACCCAGCTTCGGTAACCCTTTGTGTGCCAGTGGGGTACACAACTCATTGTAAAGCAATGCATTGCTCACCCCTCTGGCACACAAAGGGTCAAATATGTTTTACTATTTCCCTGTGTTAACCCACTGAATATCAGAGAGGCAGCCAGATCATTGATAGGCAGTATGCTTACTTCACAAGCCCTCATTGAATTAATGCATTATAAAATTCAATTTTCTTGTCAGTGTAGAATTAACCAGGCATTTTTCCTTCCTCTAATCCCATAACAACATAGAAACAGGAGTGCATTGAAAAAAAAATCAGGTGGCAGAGAAAGAAAAGCCCTGAATCCATTAGTTTTATTAAGAATTATTTGCTTCAGGAGCAAGTTGAAGGAAATGGCATATCTGAGAAATATATGTATTTTTCCCAATGTTTTTCGAGTTTGCCTTCAGGTTAAACTATGAATAAAGAACAAGTGAGGAATGCAGGATGGTTTTAGCCTTTTAATCAAATCAGCTGCGTTTCCCAAGGCTTCCCTGCCAGATCCAATTCACTGGTGGTTAGGTATAATTTTTTTTTATTTTAAAAGGAATGTTATTCACTTACCTTGAGGCGCTCTAATTGCCATCACAAAGATGTGTGTATGATTGGACTAAGTGAAGTCTAACACTGTAGCCAGATTACACAATAATTGTACGTAAGGCCCTAGGGACATGATGACTAGAGCGAAGTGTTGTTTTTCCTTTTTATGACTAACAGTCCCAAAAAATAGCACAATGTTTATACAGACGTATTGCCTATGCTATTGTACTGTTTGACTTGATAGATGACTCCAGGGAGCTAGCATTGCATTGTGCTCTACTATTGAATTGCATTAGACTTCTGTGTCAGTGCTGGAACTGGAAATAAAAGGTAACTTGGGGACTTATTCATTAATGTAGACTGGACCAATTCTACTGAAAATCAACTGCACCATAGGGCAACAATACAGATTCCCAAACAACCCATCGATTTAACTGGATCTTTTAACCCATGGAATGTTAGAGAGACTTCATAAAAACTCACGTGGATAAAAGCTTCATGTAAACAGTTAAAAGTCTGGAATAACCTGCCTTAAAAAAAATCCGATCTTCTCCCAGTCCCAAACCCTTGAAAACAAAGCTTATTTTTATGTAAAAACAATATGTAACGGTATATAATCTTTTTGTATTTATGTTTGTGGGTGTGTGTGTATATATACCGCGTCTCTATTTGTGTACATATGTAACTCTTTATGTAAAGGCTCTCCAGGACATTCTTGAAAATGAGAGATATCTCAATGTATTCTTCCTGGGGAAAATATTATGTAAATAAAAATAAAATAAATAAAAAGTTAATGGCAACTGCAATTTCCTCCCATGTTGCTCAGAATAAGATTCGTATTCATCAAGAAAAAATTGTCAATTCTGGAGCAATTCAACTGTGTTACCATAGGGGTGGGTCAGTCTTCAATAAGGGCCAGTGGTGCCATATTGGATGGAGCAGTAAAAATGAAGTTTTCTCCCATACCAGTAGATTTCACTGGACAAGAGGGGGCTTATTCTTTTACTCTTCTATAGTTAAAGATGCCCTTATGGACATTCTGCTACCAGGACTACGTATGCACAAGATGGGCAGAGAGCCACCTTAGTTTAGATTTCTCTGGAAAATGAAACTATATTTCCCTTGAATGCCTCAGGCAGGAGGATGGTTGGATTCAAGAAATTCTTTATGGTTTTATCCCAGTTTCTTCTCTTTCTCAGCATAAGATTTCAACAGTCTCTAGGTATTGGTCTTTCTGCCAGAGGACAAGATTCATTCATTGTCCCTGCAGTTATCTCAGGCCTGTATTTGCCGATCTACAATGGTGCGGCATTGCATGAAGGTGTTAGAATATCTGTTCTCTCCCTTGTAGGTGGTCCTCTTTGCCATATTCCACGCTTCAGAACCGCCGTTGCAGATTCTAAATAACTGTGCCCTTTGTCTCTGGGTCCTCTGTGTCGCCCAGGGGTGGAGAAGTTGTTTCTGATGACGTTGCTTTTGAACCCATCTTCTTGAGGAAGAAAGATTTCTTCGATTCTGTGACTGCCACTATGATGAAGGCTGGCAAGCCAGTATAATCCAAGGCATTCCCAAAATGATGGCTCCCGTTCTACAAGTGTGTGATTACCAGGGGTCACTGGCATGTCCTTTTTGTCTTCCATGTAGTCTTGACCTTTCTTCAGGATAGCCTTCAGAAAAGGCTGCTTGTTCGTCGAATCTGCGGTATATTAAAAGTAACAGATTGTGCTATGTCTAAGACCTTACTTGTTTGTAGTTCTAAAGTTATGAAACAATAGAGATCCCACTCCCGACCCTTCATGGCCGCCTCCCATTAAATCTGAAATCTGGTCTTGGGACCAGGTGGCTACAGCAAGGGACAAACTTCAGTAAGTATAAGGAAAATCCTACCCCTGTGACGGAGGGCAGGATTTCCATTGCTTACTAAACTTTGTCCCTCGCTGCAGCCATCCATACCAGATTGCATCTACTATGTGACGTGGCCAGAAGAGGCGGGCGGGGGATCTTTTATCACTTTATAACTTTTGATCTGCACAAAAGTAAGGTCTTAGACATAGCACAATCTGTTACTTTTAATATACCGAAGACTCGGTGAGCGACTTTTAAAGGGGATGTATCACCCCTATACAACTTTATCTAAATAGTTTTGTTATATAGCAAATATGTTGTAAACTGTATTATTTATTTATTTATTTTTTTAAACTGTTATTTGCTTAAATCCAAACAATAAATACAGCCCTTCATATGCTCCTCTCTTTCTCGATCCAGCCTTCTCCGATCACGGAGGCTTTCTGCCTGTAAGCTCGAACGATCTCTGGCCAATGAGATGGATCCAGCTTGCAGACAGACCCTTTCGTTGGAGGAGGCTGGATTGAAGGAGGGGACAAGAGGAAGAGTGACAGACTGCATTGCAGAGCAGGTAACCGCAGTCTGTCTGGAAGTATGTGCAGGGCTGTATTTATTTATTTGGATTTCGGCAAACAACAGTTTAAAAATAAATAAATAAATACAGTTTACAACATATTTGCTATATAACAAAACTATTTAGACAAAGTTGCATAGGGGTGATACAGCCCCTTTAAAGATACATTACTATCCCTTTAAAGTAATACGTCATTTTATCTTTATTTTATTTTGTAGGCTTTAAAAAAACATGAAGAATGATATGTCTTATCTCTCAAATCTTTATGGTTTGAGAGATATTCACAAGCAAAGTTTCCCCTCCCGCCCCTTTTACCTAGTGTAAGCCATCTCTTCTCAGATGTGGAATCTGGTTGTAAGACCAGACAGATAACAGAAAGGGACAATCTTCTTCCTATGAGAACAGTGAAAGCCCTGCCCCCCTTGACAAGTTTTTTAGGTTTTTCCCTTATCTTAATTGAAGATTGTCCCTCTCTGCAGCCTACCTGGGCACCTCCCTTCTGATCTGGCTGAACAGTGTTACATCAGTAAAAGGGGCGGGAGGGGGATACTTTGTCATTGAATTACTCTTGAACTACAACTCTGACAGAATTGAAATAACACTCTCCAAAGTCCAAATACTATGATGATTAATTAGATCTGCTTTTATTATGAAACATTACTATCCCTTTAAGATTGTGAACTGGCAGCATCCAGCTATAATATATAAAAACAAATTTATTGATATTTCTAAGTGTTGTACAAAGGCTACCATACACTTGGTACGTGTGTCTGTTAACAAATTAACCTATGTAGGTGCCCTTCATATAGAGGTCGATGTAGTCATTCTGTAGGTCTCTTGGTAAGGTATCTGTAGTTTATTATATATAGTAATATTGAAGCCTGCAATTAAAATGTGCAATGATTATAGCATATTTTTAAAATAAGTTGTTTCATGATGAGTTTGCCTTTAAAGCCTTCCACCCTTAAAGGGTCAAAGCCACAGTCCATGTAGACCTAATCATATCACCTTTTGTATCAAATAGTAGCTGCCAGTAATCCAAGGGTATCCTGACCTAAGTGTTTCACATTAAAGGAGATATAAAACATAATTTCTAACTAAGGCCAGTCTTAGATGTATTATCAGTTTTAGAAAAATGTCCACATATTTATTCACACGGTGTTCTATAAACATCCCTAATATTTGTCTGTTTACTTGTGGAAATGATCATAATCTGTGAATTCCTTTCCATCTGTAGTGATAAGGAAATCTAAAAACTGGACAAAAAAAAAAAAATTACCATACTCCTCAGCGTTAAGGTGAAAATGGTTCTGTTGGAAAGTATCTTTCGATGTCTAATTCATCCATCTGTTTTGTCTTTAAAAATAAATTGTTTACCATGTGCCTACTGCCACATATGCAATTAAAATATCACTGTTTCATAGAATTTCCATATGAGATTTAATGGCTAGCTGAAATGTGTCCCTAATTTATTTATTTATTTTTTTTAAGCTTGACCACAGGTGTGTCACAGAAATGTGACAATTTAACCCTTTGAGTGCCAGAGGGGTACGCAACGCTTTGCAAAGCAATGTGTTGCGTACCCCTCTGGCACTCAGAGGGTTACAATGTTGACTCACTTGGGCCTATCTTACACAGGCAACTTTGTTGCAAGATGTTGCATCAACACAAGTTTACCACTGAAAATGATTGAGGCTGTAAAGTCACATATGAAGTATGCCATAGAACACATATGTATCTTCCAAATGTAATGTTGAACTAGGCCTTAGGGGGCAAAAAAGACTGAGTAGAGACCTTTAAAGAGATGTGAGCTGTCTGGCCTGTGGACTGGATTCCACATCTGAGAGGAGATGGCTTACATTAGGTAAAAAGGGAGGTAGGGGGATATTTTATCATTCAATTACTCTTGAACTACAACTCTGACAGTACTGAAATAACACTCTCCATGGCCCAAATACTATGAAGCTTAATTGTGGCTGCTGTTTTTGTGAAACATTACTATCCCTTTAATCATGTGCGTACTTTTTCAATTTGCACATGCTGGCCTGGAATACATTGTCTTTTAAATAGATATAAACAATTTTGATTATAGTGATAAATGGTTTCTTAAATGGGCAGTATTTAAATCATACAATCGGCTGGGAGATCAATAGTTGGAGGGGGCATCAGGAGGCATCCTGATGTTCCCCCAAGATGGTCTGAAAACAATTTTAAAAAATGTTTTAACCCGTGTGCCATTGCTTTGCAATGCATTGTACCCACCTGGGGCACACGCAGGGTTACTTTTTTACACATAATTTTCATTCAGACCTCCTGATGCTCCATCCACCAGGTCTGAATAAAAAATAATAGTAAAAAGTGAACCCTGTGTGCTCCATGGGGGTGTCAACTTTGCAGTGCGTTGCACATCTGTGGCATGCACTCTGCCTTCAATCACCACCTCCACGTACCATAATTCCCCAGCCTGGTTCCGCAACCCAATGCAGTTGCATTCCGTCAGCCTGACCCCACCCTGTCCACTAGTAGACAGAGAAATCAGCGTGTACTGGAATCAGGCTGGGAATCAAACAGTGTATGTGGAGGACATACACTGATTCTCAGCCTGATTCCAGTGCACACTGGTAGTCACAGATCACTCGTATGCACTATCTTATACACCAGTATGGTATGCTAGCCCGTACCAGTGAGGTAGAATTTTTCTGGCAGTAGCTCCTGAATATTCTAGGAAATCGCTTGGTGTTGAACCTTTTTATTATCTTTGAAGTGACTGATATGTAAAAATAAAAGTGTTTTCTTATAGCTCCACATTCTGTGAATAGTTGTGCATGCTAACTTTGGGGTTAAAAGAGAAGTGACCACTCAGCTGAAAACATTTAAAATACTGTTTTGCACTCCTGCTTGTTGGGGTTGGCACAAATCATGCATGTAGGTAAAACAAAATACATATTTGGTATTTTTGTGCTCTGGGGAGTCAGGGCTTTTTCAAATAATTGAAACTTTACAAATCAACATAAATATCTTTGATATTGTGTGATTTTAGCAAAATAGGTTTTGTTTTACTTTTTTGTAATTATGACATCATAGCTTGCCACATAATGAAAAATTTGCTTCATGTGAGGCACCATGCAAAAGCTCAATTCATCATGGAAAAAAAGTGTTTTAGTTTTCCATGTATAACTAGAAAGTTACCTATGGGAATCATATTTAAAGAGATGGATAGCAAAAATAATGAAAATGTGCCTGGCCTACAGAGTCTAAGAAATGTCTCAAGCCCCTGGCACTTAAAGGGTTAAACCTTCATGGTTAATAACTTGAGGACTGGATTTACCTATCCTTGATATAAGCATTTTACTGAAAATCGTAACACTGCCCTATAGATGGATTTGCCAGTTCACGGTTGCTGTATGGAAATACTTCTGTGACACTTGTTTATTTAAAAAAAAAAAAAAAAAAATCTAGTTAGTTTAAGGATTGGGCCTTTTGACATTCTAAAATTAACTCCTTAATGACTGGTGACAGTCCTGGCACGTCACATACTCTTGCAGGAGCGCTGTATGTAAAAATGGGGTCTAAACCGCCCCAAGACCAGAGCGCTCTCTCTCAGATTTCTGATCGGTGTGCCGGTCACGTGTGCTGGTGCTCCGACGACTATCAGTGCAGTCCTTAAGGGAAGCTAACTCCCCTGGACTGCTGGTCATTAAGGGGTTAAAAATATATCACAGGGGCAAAGAGGTGGACTGATCACAGATTAGTCTCTCAACTGAATAATAAATCACTTGACATCATTTGTAACATAGCTGTTTGTCAATTGCTGAGCAGCTGGGTTGATGATTTGTCTTTCTCTTGTTGTTTGCCTAACACAGGGCTGTCCAAATTTGATCCTAAAGAGACTCCCAACAGGCCAGGATTTAATGATTTGAATACTGAAGCACACTTGAGTTAATTCATTTTGATTCGCTCACCTGTGCTCAAACAGGAAATCCTTAAATCCTGGAATGCTGGTAGCCCTTGACGACTGAACTTGGACACCCCTGGCATCACCAAGTCACAATCACCTGTGTGAATGATTTGCATGGTGGCCCCATAGATCTTGCCACCTGCAACCTTTTTGTGATGTCCAACTGGTTTTAGTAAAGTTACAACATGCTTCTTCATGCAAGGCAATAAAATGTTCACATTGGGTTGCTAATAAAGGGCAGTATGATGTAGTTATAAAGTGACTATCATGGATATTTCATCTACACACTAACGTAGCCTGAGTGACCAAAGACTTGGAGGAAAAAAGATGTTTCTTTATGAATATTTTCTTTCTCCATCCCTTGTTCTCAACACTAACATCTGAAAACAAAATTGTGTTGTGTAATTTTATATATGTATTTACAACTATAATATACATTTTTTTTTTTAATTTTAGATCCCCCAAATCACCTCCTAATCTTTTTAAACCATATGAACATCAGGTGGGGAAAATTCCTGGAGATGGGAGTCCAAGATACTAAAATTACACTTCTGGTTTCTAAATTAAGGGGAATTTTATATGCATTGATGTATAAGGATTTTTTTCTACCCCTGCTATAGATTTTCCTATGTGGACACCAGATGGTTTAAACAGTCTTCCAGTAGTAGAAATACGGAAAAGCCATCTTGCAAAACAAACAAACAAACAAAAACGTTGACTGGTCCCTTGATGCTTTCTGATGTACTTATTAGTTCTGAATACTGTGATATCAGTCTGTTGATTAACCCCTTGGACATCTCCAACACATTATGAAGTAGTGCTCTGGAGATCCCCCCCCCCCTCCCCAGACAAATTTCTGCAGACACTAATGTGACTACATTTTGTAATCTTAACTACTTTAAGGTCCAAAGCAATGAGTTGGTCCTTAAAATGGTGAAGTAAGTGCATTCATTCTGCCTATTTCAATCAGAAAAAAATTCAAGCAACGGTCATGGCCGCCTCCATAGAATCTACATCCAGGACTGACTGAAGAGTTTATTCTTGAATAAAGACCCTAGGGTCATTTTCATAGAGGCCATTAAGATTTTCTGGGGATGGTAAGGATTGCCTGTGTGTCTGCCTGAGAGTGCATGTCTGACTGTGCGAGGGTGCTTTTATTAGGAGGGGTTGGTATTTTTAACGGCTATAACCTAACTCCACTGTGATAGGAAACTGTTCTTTGATTTACATTTTGAACATGCTGCTTTGTTTTGCATTTGGAAGAATGTACAGTCTTCTAGTATCGCTATTTTTGCATTGTCAACACTTTATAATCTATATCTTGCTAAATCTACTAGTTGTTTTGCAATTGCAGTTGAGAGAAATAATAATAAAAAAAGAAATAAAAGCTGGGGTATTTTAGATAAATGTGTATCTGTTGAGACAAGCACTATGGGCTCCAGGGTGCTCCTTTTTCATGGATATAATTTACATTTATTCCATCATGCGAACGAGATCTGAGCAGTGCTCTTCTACTTTATCTTTCGTTTAAGAGATTTTTTTTTTTTTTTTTTTTTGCATCAACTGAATACAACAGAATTATCTTTGGAGACAATAGAATAGTTTTGCTAATGTATTTCTGAATGCGAAAGTCTAGATGTGTAGTAGAGGAATGCTGCACTTAGGGACACAGACTTTACTGTGACATGTTTAGTTACAAAAACTTGACAGAGCATCTACTTAGAGACTCTTGTTAACTTGGGTAGAATTACTGTGTTGTTCTACAATATGTAACCAGTGATAAAATGCTATAAACGGGATTAATCCTTTGAATGGGGTTAAATGCATCCTGATTTTTGCACACGAGTGGAGTGCTAGAGAAATCTAATGTCTCCTCTAGACCCAATGTTCTTATATTCTTACACCCCTTGAATGCCAGACAATGCTTAACGTATTGTAATGCGCAGTATGCTTTATAGACCTCTACAGTACTCAAGACAGAGGTTACCCTTACAGTGCTCAAACGGTGTCCAATGCAATGCATTAAATATCTCTAACTTTAGTTGGTGGAGCATCATTCACCCCCCCCCCTTTTAAATGGAGACTTTTTTTTTTTTTTTTTTTTTTTTTTTTGAATACCTTTATTTCTTTTTTCTAACAATAAAATTGGCCTCGCAGATGTATATCACATCTGGCCCCTCAAATCCTTGAAGCAGTCCTAGTCCCCTATGGTGTTAGTTTGCCCCATAATTATTCCTGTTTTCTTTTTAACACTGGGATCCTTAGACTTAATGTGATGTTGACAAAGCAGTGGCATTTCCTGTTTCAGAGTAGAAAAGTTATACAGATATATATTAGTTCAAGCAAATGTTAATGTTGGGTTCATGCATATACAATTTGTAAAGTTATATTTTATTTAAAGGGACAGTAATGTCCCATAAAAATTATTCTTGCTTTATGGTTTGAGAGATATTTGCAGCTAAAGTTCCCTCTCTCCTGCTGTCAGCTGTAAAGCTGACAGAAGGAGATTCGAGTCGTGCGACTCGAGGAGGCTGTTCCGTAGAAATGAAATCGCATTATTAAAAAAAAAAAAAAAAAAAAACTACTTAATGGGAATGGTCTACAAAGTGTGCCTGCGAACCAGGCACACTTTGTATACCTTCCCAACAACGTCATTATTTTTAAATAACGCAATTTCGGCTCTGCTGCAGAGCTGCAGGCTGGTCTCCGGATCGGGATCTCCCGCTGTCAACGATGTCAGATGAAGGGGAGGGAGGGGGGAACTTTAGAAGCAAATATCTCTCAAACCATAAAGATTTGAGAGACAGGATTGGTGACAAATGTCTACAAAACAAGCATATATTTTATGGGACATTTAGTGTCCCTTTAATGCTATTTTTTTCAAGGCTGCAGATTGTTTTTACCAACTGATATCGGTGATCATTAGGCCAGTTCAATGACTTCATACTGAGTCACCTGATCAGAGTTGTTGTTCGTTTTTTTTTGTTTGTTTGTTTGTTTTTTTTTTGTTTTTTTTTAAGGCTACATGCAATTAAACTGGTAATATACATTTGAAATAAGTGGCTCTTAATCTGTTCATTAGAAGGACTTGCTTATGAATGTGTCCTTCATACAGCAGGCAATTATAGCTATTTACTACTGTATTTTTGTATTTGAATCTCTGCTGTAGCTTATAGCTGAAAAGGGAATTGTAAATAACCCCTAATTGTCTTAATCTGGCAGAAAATCCTAATGACCATGATGAATCAAATTTAGGTATTTTGTCTCTAGCAAAATAATCTTTAGTAATAGATAAGCTCTCACAAGCAGGGCCCTCTGATCCTTCTGTTCTCCACATTTGATTGTAATATTTAATATCTCTGTATGTCCATTCCCAATTGTACAGTGTCGCCGAATTAGTTGGTGCTATATAAATAAGGAATAATAATAATACGTCCATAAAGGCAAACAAACTTCCTTGTTGCAGTACTCAGAGGACTCTCTAAAAAGAAAGGAGATCTGTTGCCTTATTCTTGGTTGGTAAACTGCTAATAAGATGTACAGTCATAGACAAAAAGGACAGGCTCACTGACAAAAAGTTACTGGGTCACTGAACTGGCTGACAGTCGGTTCTGACAGGACTCCATTACCTGTAATTTCTCTCACTGATGAGTTTCTGTGTCCTAGAGTCCTAAAACTTAAAGTTCTCAGGTATGCATATCACATAGAAGCAACTTGTTTTTAAGTAACACTGTCCCTTTGATGGTTTATTTGAAACCAACCTAATTGCCAGCAGAGCAGGGCTTCCCATTCATCAGAATAAGCAACTGCCCAATGCGCTGAATTTTAAAGAGAACAACAACTGTACTAGTCATTCCCATATATTTAGTTATGGATGTGTTCAATGCAGTCACAGTGACCTTCCAATAGAAACTATTTACTAGTAGCTTAAAATAAGTCTTTCCTGGCTTTAAAGGGATAGTAATACTTGGAAATAATTATATTTTATATTGCAGCCCTTACAAAAACATGAAGAATGATATAAGTCTTATCACCCAAACGTTTATGGTTTGGGAGATATTCACAAGCAAAGTTTCCCCCTGAGTGACGTCACTGTTCTAGCTCTCCGATTTGGAATCCAGTCCCTTGAACGGCCGTGGCTCTCCAGAAGTGCCGAGATCATAAATCTTTAAAAATAATTTCTTCATTGAAATGGTCTACAAGTGTGCTTGCAAGCCAGGCACACTTTGTACACAGTTCCAATTAAGTAGTTCTTTCACTGTTCTCACAGTAACAAGATTGTCCCTTGCTGTGAGCTGTCTGGTCTGTGGACCAGATTTCACATCTGAGGGGAGGTGGCTTACACTGGGTAAAAGGGGCCGGGGGATACTTTATCATTCAATTACTCTTGAACTACAACTCTGACAGTACTGAAATAACACTCTCCATGGCCCACATACAATGAAGATTAATTGGAGCTGCTGTTATTGTGAAACATTACTATCCCTTTAAGAACGCCATACTGCTTTCTTATAGAGTTTGTGCTGTTTAGGCCATATGCACAAAGTATATGGGTTGAAGCAGTTTGGGGCATATAAAATAGGATTTTAGTCTTACCTGTTAAATCCTTTTCACTTAGTCCATACAGGTCACTGGTACTCTGGGGAGGCGTAAGTCCCCTTTAATAGGCAGGAACAACTATGCAAATGATTTGCAAGGGGCGGAGCCTCCCCTCTTACTTAAGCCACCTTCTGGCCAGAGCCACTTAGATTGATTTGAGACCCTAAAACTGACCTCAGGTAAGCAAAAAGAAAGACTCCTGTGAGCATGCCCGAACGGTCTCCCACTGGATGCCACAGGAGAGCCAAGACTGGTCCCTTGACAGGGTGGGAGACCAGTGACCTGTATGGACTAAGTGAAAAGGATTTAACAGGTAAGACTAAAATCCTATTTTCACTGTCGTCCAATACAGGTCACTGGTTCTCTGGGATGTACAAACATTGAGCTGATCCAGAGGCGGGAAGTAAGGCAAGGACCAGGCGCAAGGCCCAAGTCACTAGAACTGCTATGACCAGTTAATAACATAGCCCAAACTGTAAGTGTCAACGGACACCAACCAAGGGAACAATCCCTGAACTAACACAGCACACGGAACCAGAGCCAACCGGGCTCAACAGTAAGGAAGCACTAAGGATCACAGAGCGGAAGACCTACACAGGCAAGACTGCCTCCAGGACCTTCCTTCCAAAACTGGCATCAGCCGAAGCCAGTACATCAACTCGATAGTGCTTAGAAAAAGTGTGCACAGAGGACCAAGTGGCCGCTCTGCACAGTTGATCAGCAGAAGCTTGATTCTTGTAGGCCCAAGAGGCCCCAATAGATCTGGTGGAATGGGCAGTCACCCGGAAGGGAACATGCTTATTCCTCGACTTATAGGCTTCACGGATAGTAGCCTTAATCCAAGAGGCAATGGTAACTTTGGAAGCCGGTCTCCCTGCCCTAGGCCCCTCAGGAATGACGAATAGAGCGTCAGACTTCCTGATAGACTCGGTGCGATGAACATAAAACTTGAGGCAACGCACCACATCCAACAGATGGAGATCTCTTTCCTTGTCAGATGAAGGATTAGGGCAGAAAGAGGGAACCACAATCTCCTGATTGATGTGAAACTCGGACACAACCTTGGGTAAGAATTCCTTGGTAGTGCGAAGCACAGCCTTATCCTTGTGGAACACCAGGTAAGGAGGTTTACAAGACAAGGCCTGTAACTCTGCTACCCGGCGAACTGAAACAATAGACAAAAGGAAGGCCATCTTCCAAGTCAAGAGATGTAATGGAATGGAAGCCAAGGATTCAAACGGTGGTCGCTGGAGAACTCCCAGCACCAAATTGAGGTCCCACTGGGGAGCAGGACTCTTGAAGGCAGGTCGAACATGAGTCACACCTTGGAAGAAAACTTTCACATCAGGAAGGATAGCAATCCTTTCCTGGAAAAACACAGACAAGGCAGAAGTCTGAACTTTGAGGGAACTCAGACTGAGCCCCTTATCCACACCATCCTGCAAGAAGGCCAGGACAGTGGGAAGATGGAATTCAAGGGATAACTTCTTATCAGAGCACCATGTCACAAAGGTTGACCATATGCGATGATAGATCTTGGAAGACACAGGCTTACGAGCACTGAGCATAGTCGACACCACAGAAGGAGAAAATCCTTTCTTTGCTAGAATCGAGGATTCAACCGCCATGCCATCAAAAGGAGAGAGTGAACATCCTCCTTCCACAGATATCCCTGAAGAAGTAGGTCCGGACGGGCAGGAAGCGGGATCGGATCCGTCACTGACATGGCCATCAACTCCGGATACCAGGACTGGCGAGGCCAGTTTGGAGCAATCAGGATGACAGTACAACGCTCCCTCTTCAACTTCTGGATAACTCTGATCAATAGAGGAAGAGGAGGGAAGATGTAAGCCAGGGAGAAGTCCCAAGGGATCGACAAGGCATCCACTGCTAGAGCAAGGGAGTCCCTCAACCGGGAGCAAAACACCGGAACCTTCCTGTTGTGTCTGGTAGCCATCAGGTCCACCACAGGCATCCCCCACCGCTGAGTGAGCATGTGAAACACCTCTGGATGAAGAGCCCATTCTCCGCTGTCGACGGTGTGACGACTGAGGAAGTCTGCCATGACGTTGTCCACACCTGGAATATGAACTGCAGAGATGACAGGCACGTGATCTTCTGCCCAAGACAAAATATCCTTGACCTCCCACCAGGCGGAACCGCTTCTTGTGCCGCCTTGCCTGTTGATGTAAGCCACCGCCGTGGCGTTGTCGGACTCCACTCTGATCGGAAGACCGGTCAATTGAGACTCCCAGTGCCTCAGGGCAAGCCGGACAGCTCGAAGTTCCAGAACATTGATGGAGAGCAGGGATTCCTCCAGACCCCATTTCCCCTGAGCACTGAAGCGACCCCAGACTGCACCCCAGCCCCGAAGGCTGGCATCCGTTGTGACTGTGGTCCAATGAGGAACTAGAAAGGATCTCCCTTTCAGGAGATGAGAGAGATCTAACCACCAGTGCAGACTCGACTCGACATGAGGAGGAAGAGAAACAGACAGATGGTGATGATCTGGATGATTCTTGCACGTCTGGATCACAAATCTCTGAAGTTCCCTGGAGTGGGCCATGGCAAATGGGACTGCTTCGATCGTGGAAATGAACTTCCCCACTAAAGACGACAACTTCGGTACTGGAATTTCGTCCATGTCCAGAATCCCAGCCACTCTGACTGCTATCTGGTGAGCCACGTCCTCTGGAAGAAACACCATGCATTGGCGAGTGTCGAACAGGAGACCCAGGAACAGAAGCCTCTGAGATGGAATCAAGTCCGACTTGTCCACATTCAGGATCCAGCCATGACGGTTCAGGGTGTGCATGCACTTCTGTAATTGCTGACGGAGAAGCTCCGCTGAGGAGGCCTTCAGTAGGAGATCGTCCATGTAGGGGGTCACTCTGATCCCATCCTGATGGAGCACCGCTATCAAGGAGCCTAACACCCTCTGGAAGACCTGAGGGGCTGAAGTCAGCCCAAAGGGGAGCGCTGCAAACTGAAAGTGTCCCCTGTGGCAGGCAATCCTGAGATACCGCCTGCTCTCTGGATGAATAGGGATGTGAAGATAAGCATCCTGAAGGTCCAGGGAGGCAAGAAACTCCCCTGGAGACATTGCTGCAATCACAGAACGCAGAGATTCCTGGCGGAAGTGGGAAGTCACCACATAGGCATTGAGATCTTTGAGATCCAAAATGGGACGAGCTCCTCCGTCCTTTTTGGCTACCACAAACAGGTTGGAATAGAATCCTGAACCTGTGTCCCCTTGAGGAACCACCTCCAGGACCTCTTTGTCCAAGAGATCCTGAATAGCGTCGTCGAACAGACGCCTTTTTGTGGGTTCCTGAGAAGGACGAGTAAAATGGAACCGAAAAGGAGGAAGGGAAGAGAAAGGGATCCTGTATCCCTCTGACACCACCTGAAGAACCCATGGGTCCGCCACTGACTCCTCCCAAGTCCGGCGAAAGATGCGGAGACGACCGCCTACAGCCGGATGCGGACCCGGGTTCGGCGAGTCATGCCGAAGCAGTCTTGGAGGTCTTGGCCTTGGGGGCAACTTTGGGCTTCCAGGACTGTTTGGGCTTGGAGGAGGAGCGCGTAGCGGGAGGACCCGTCTGGGCCGAGGAGCGTGTCTCAGTCTGAAAGGAACGAAAGGACCGATTGCGTTTGGCTGGAAACTTTTTCTTAAAGACTGAGGGTAGAAGAGTACTTTTACCGCCAGTAGCCTCACTGATCATTTCTTTGAGTTCAGACCCAAAAAGCAAATTCCCCTGAAAGGGCAAGGAAAGCAAGGCTTTCTTAGAGGCTGTATCAGCAGACCAAATTTTCAGCCAAAGAGCGCGTCTAGCCACCACAGAAGAAGTGGAGGCCCTCGCCATCATGCGCACAGCATCAAAAGCAGCGTCAGCAACATAGTTCTGAGCTTCAGTGATATTAGCAAGGAGCTGCAACTGTTCAGATACTGGCGCATCCTGGCGAACTGCTTCAGTCAGTCGTTCAGTCCAGGCCGCAATGGCTCTATTAACCCAAGCCACAGCAAAGGTTGGGCGCATGGCAGTGCCAATGGAGGCAAAAATAGATTTAAGAGAAAGCTCTAGCTTTTTATCCGTCCAATCCTGCAGGGCAGAGGCATCAGAGACAGCCAAGGCGGTAGACTTGGATAGTCTAGAAACAGGAGCATCCACCTTGGGAGGATGAACCCATTTTGCCAACTCAGCCTCAGGAAAAGGGTAAAGTTTAGCAAACTTTTTAGAGACAGAGGAAGATCTATCAGGATTCTTCCATGCCTCAGAGACCAGACGGGCAAGAGTAGGGTTAGTTGGAAAACAAACAACTGGTTTAGATGGCTTTTTCTGAAAAACATCAGTAGGATCATAAGTGGATTCCTGAGTCAGAGGAAGGTTGAGCGTATTCAGAACCGCTCTGATCAGACCCTCAGCCGAGACTTCAGGGTCACACTCATAGGGGTCCCCAATGGACCTGTTAGATTCAATAACAGTACGTTCCTCAGCATCAGAATCCTGTAAGAGTTCTTCTTCAGAAGAATCAGTGACATCAGGAGCTCCCTGTGGCTTAGGCAGGGAGGTCCTGATGGAAGAGGGGGTCTGCCAGACCTGGAGAGCCCCCTGTATCTGAGAGGGAAAGAGTTGAAGCGTGGATCTGAGATCCCTAGTGGCAGCTTTAAACTCCCTCACCCAAGATGGCTCAATAGCGTGGCTGGAAAGCCCAGGGTTGCTATCTTGACCAGTACAATTAGGGCATAGATCCCCCACATTATCGGTAGACAGCCCAATGTGGCAAGAGGAGCAAAACGCCATGGGGGTAGCAGACCCCCCATCCTCCTTAGACTTGGGTCTAGCCCCTAGCTCCAGTGAAGTATACATGCTCACAGCGTCAATATACCCCACTAATAACACTATCACCCAGAAAAAGTGTAAATGATTAAAGTTTCACCCCAGAAATGTCTAAGTTCGGACTTATCTGGCCAGCGAAGGGTTAATCTGTTGAGGAGAGAGAAGGCTCGGTCCCTGCGTAGTGTACTCGCTTAGGAAAAGTACCACAAAATGGCGGCCGTCATGATAGCCAATCAGAAACGAGCGCGAACCAGGCGCTCATGGGAAATGTAGTTTTCCCTTACAAGTACCCCAAACAGTGCCCGAAGCCCCCCTGAACACCCCACATACATAAAACACATTCCGGATGATATAGCAGGAGCCTAGCATTAAAATGAGCCCTCTCTGAAGTTGCTGTGACAAGCGGTTCCAGAGATACGTCCCACACTGTGAATTCTCATAGAGAGTAAAGGAGCCCTTGCGTCTGAGCGGGAAAAAGCCGCGCTTAAAGGCGCGGAACACCATTTTTAACAAAGTTTAAGAAAACATTAAAAAGTGCCCAAACAAGTATGAAACACATAAGAAATATGAGTAAACGAATATCAAAAGCTCCAAAACCCAGAGAATACCACAGAAATTGCATAAAACAGTAATAATGCAATAAAAACACCCTATGAGTGCTGGAGTGTATTGAAACTCCCAAATACAAGCCCAGCAAAGGGACACTGTGGGGACAAGTGGACCTTCAGCACTCAATGGGTGACTCACCTTTCTTGCAGGACTTTTGTCTTCAGGTGACCATGATAAGGTGGGAAAGAACCAGAGGTAAATTCCCCAGTAGGGGAGCTGCTTAACACAAGCTGTCCCCTCTTCAGGGCATAAGGTCCACAGAAAATCCCTGGAAGCTGCACCAGCCACTTTAAAGAGGGCAATTCACAGCCATGGTCACCCTCCTAATGGTGGTATTCCATATTTGAATAAAAAAAATAATAAAACACTAAGATGCATAGATGTTCTCTACCTGGTGTGCAAAGCACTCCAGGAACAAATCAATCTAAGTGGCTCTGGCCAGAAGGTGGCTTAAGTAAGAGGGGAGGCTCCGCCCCTTGCAAATCATTTGCATAGTTGTTCCTGCCTATTAAAGGGGACTTACGCCTCCCCAGAGTACCAGTGACCTGTATTGGACGACAGTGAAAGTGCATTATTGTTAACAAATAACATGCTTTACACACACACACTCGCGAGCATGCACGCACGCGTACGCACACACGCATATTTTAGGAATCTTTAGTGGTGCAATTGTGAAGCAAACCAGCCACACCATAGCAGACAAATAGACATTCTTTAAAGTATGAGTAAACTTCAATTTTGAATTGATTTAAGATTAAGCAGTTGCAAACTATACAAAGGCATTCCAGTTATATTTATTTTGTTTCCATCTGAACCAATTTTTCACAGCTTTTATATGCATCACAATAAATTCCCTTTATCTCATGTTTCAAAATAGTTCAGTCAGGAGCAGCAAAAGCAGGGACAATGTTACCATTCAACAGTGTCCCTGAAGAAACACTGGAGAGAGGGAGGGAGCTTTTAAGCGATTACCACTAATGATAAAAGTTTTATACAGCATACATTGCACAGAGTTCTCTGTATGCTGAAAGTAATGGAATAGATTGGAGACTGACAACTTCATATAGCTCTCTCCCTCAAGTCTTTTCTGATGCAGTAATAGAGTTAAAGTGTTAGTAATGTCCCATTATAAATACCTTGCATTTTGTAGAGTTTGAAAAGTTGAACTGAATGCAAAAAAAACATATCTCTCAAACCTGTCTGCCCTTGCCCTATCATCTGGTTACCATTGCAAGTGTGTTGGGGGACTCAAGGAGCTTCTGTCACTGTTGGGGTACTTATTCTGGGAAAACTACATTTCCCATGAGCTCTTGCTTCGCGCCTTTCGTTTCTGATTGGCTCCCGCTGCGGCAGCCATTTTGTGTTTTTTCTAGAAAGAGTATCCTAAGCAGGGCTTGGACTCACCTTCTCTCCTCTGCAGATTAACCGTTCGCCTGCCAGATAAGTGTATTTTAGCAATTTCTGGGGTGAAATTGGGTGATTCATTATATTCAATGTTTTTTGACACAGTGAGAATGTCTAATCCATTGGAGCTTGGGGCCAGGCCTAAGACTAAGGGAGCTGGGGTCTCTGTGTCCCCTATTGCGCACTGTTCTTCATGTCATACAGGGTTACCTAGAGAATTCTCAGGTCATTTATACCCAGCATGTTCTGATGTCCCTGAGTCTCTCCCAGGGACCTCCTGCCATGCAACAGAGCCAGTCTGAGTGCAAGAGTTCAAGGCTGCTATCAGAGACCTTCAGGTCTACATTACAACTCTTTCCATCCCAGTTACAGGGGGTCTGTCACTCATGGCTGACCCCTTCTTCAGTCAAATCTTCCCTGCCAAAACCGCAGGAAGTACCTGACATGTTAGATTCCTCTGAGGAGGAACTGTTGGAGGATTCAGATGTTGAGGAATGTTCTGCTGTGGGCTCCTCTCAGTTTTTTGGGGACCCCTTTGAGGCTGATCCTGAGCCTTCGGCTGAGGGCCTGATCAGGGCTGTCTTGACCACCCTAAACATTCCCCTAGTTCAGGAGGTCCCTTCAAATCCCTCTGATGTTTTCCAGAAGCCTAAAACCCCCCTTGTTTTCCACCTAACACCACTCTTAACCTCCTTGTGTCTGATGAGTGGAAACTTTGCTAAGCTTTACCACTTTTCTGAGGCAGCCCTTTCTCAGTGGGTTCATCCCCCTAAAGTGGATGCTCCTATATCCTGGCTATCTAAGTCTATTGCATTGCCAGTTTCTGATGCGTCCGCTCTGAAAGACTGAACTGACAAGAAGCTTGAGGTTTCCCTCAAGTCCATTTTTGCCACTGCTGGCACTGCCATGCGTCCAGAGTTTGCTGTGGATGGGTACAGTCCGACAACTCCACGTCCATGGCCTACATCAACAAGCAGGGCGGAACAAGAAGTCTTACCGCTTGTTTAGAGGTCAAGGCTAATTTGTCCTGGGCAGAAGAACTCGTTCCTGCCATATCCGCAGTGCACATTCCTGGCATAGACAACATCATGACAGACTTCCTCAGTTGACACACAGTGGACAGTGGAGAGTGGGAACTGCACCCAGAGGTGTTCTCCCTCATTGTTCAGAAGTGGGGTCTTCCTTGCATCGGCCTGATGGCGACAAGACACAACCGGAAGGTACCGCGGTTCCGCTCACGCTGGATGGTTCCTCTAGCTCTAGCGGTGGATGCCATGTCCATTCCTTGGTTATTTCCTCTGGCTTACATCTTTCCTCCCCTTCCCATGTTGCACAGGGTGTTACGGAAACTGAGAGTGGAGCGCTGTCCAGGCATTCTGATTGCTCCGTACTGGCTTCGGCAGGCTTGGTTTCCGGAGCTTCTGGATCTGTCAGTGGCGGAGCCATTCCAGCTTCATTGTCGTCCAGATCTTCTTCTACAGGGTTAGTTGTGGAAGGAGGATGGTCATTGTCTAGCTTTGACAGCTTGGAAATTGAATCCTCAATACTGAAGAAGGGTTTTTCTTCTAGTGTGGTGGCTACTATGCTTAGTGCCCGCAAGCCGGTTTCTTCTAAGGCCTACCATTGTGTTTGGTCGACCTTCCTATCTTGATGTGCTTATAGGGATCTCTCTCAGGATTTTGATCTGCCTACATTCCTGGCCTTCTTGCAGGACGGTGTGGATAAGGGCTCGGCTTGAGTTCCCTTAAGGTTCAGACTTCTGCTCTCCCTGTTTTCTTTCAGAGGCGCATTGCTATTCTTCCTGATGTCAAGGTTTTCTTCCAGAACGTTGCTCAAACTCGTTCTGTCTTTAAGACTCTCGCTCCTCAGTGGTCTTGGGCATCCTTCTGCTCCCTCCCTTTCAGTCCTTCTATTCCTCTACGCCTGCTGGCTTGGAAAATGTCCTTTCTCCTGGTGATCGTGTCTGTTCGCTGTGTTGCGGAGTTACGTGCGCTGTCTTGTAAACCACCCTTTTTGGTGTTTCACAAAGACAAGGTGGTGCTTCACACTTCTCAGGAGTTTCTCCCAAAGGTGGTTTCAGAGTTCCACATTAATCAGGAGATTGTGGTGCCTTCTTTCTGCCCTGACCCTACCTCTGACAAGGAGAGGGATCTCCACTTGTTAGATGTGGTGCGTTGTCACAAGTTTTATGTACATTGCACAGAGTCCATTAGACAATCTGACTCGCTGTTTGTCATTCCTGAGGGCCCCAGGGCAGGACGACCTGCATCCAAAGTGACTATTGAGTCTTGGATAAAGTCTACTATTCGTAAGGATTACGAGCTGAGGAAGAAGCACGTTCCCTTTTGGGTTATGGCTCGTTCTACCAGATCTATTGGAGCTTCTTGGGCTTACAATAATCAGACCTCCACTGATCATTTGTGCAAGACTGGCACTTGGTCATGTGTGCACACCTTTCCGAAGCACTACCATGTTAATGTGCTGGCATTGGCTGACGCCAGCTTTGGGAGGAAGATCCTGGAGAGGCAGTCTTGCCTGTCTAGGCTCTTCTCCGGTTCTTGGTGCTTCCTTCACTTTTGATCCCTGTTGGCTCTAGTTCTCACAGGAGTCTTCTATCTCTTCCACTATCTAGTCAATAGTTCGTGTCTCAAATCTTTCTGGAGCTGCTTGGCTAGCTGCAGCCAAGGAGGGAAGTAGGCTCTACCCCCTGCAATCAATTCTAGAATTGTTCCTGCCTACTTAAAGGGGCGGGTCTCCTACCCAAAGTTACCCGTAACCTGTATGGACTAAGAGAAAAGGATTTAACAGGTAAGACTAAAATCCTCTTATTTAGAACAAATGACATCCTTAGAATGGTCTAAAAAGTGTGCTGGCAAACCAAGAACACTTTTTAGACCATTCCAAAGAAGTAATTTGTTTTAAATAATGAGATTTCGGCTCTGCTGCAGAGCCTCTGTGTCGGCCAACACAGATCTCCTGCTGACAGCTTTACAGCTGAAAGCAGGACACATCAAAGTTTGAATACATGTATCTCTCAAACCATAGAGGTTTGAGAGATACGTTTTTTTTACATTCAATTCAACTTTTGAAGCTCTATAAAATGAAAGATATTTATAATGGGACATTACTAACACTTTAAATGGCATCCCTATACCTGCTCTCACTTTGCCTTACAGACAGCTATCTGGAAACAAGATACACATAGAGTTTATTATCAAGGATATAATTGCTGCAAAAAATAGTTATGATAAAAAAAAAAAAAGAAAAAGAAAATAAGAATAGGTTGAGTGGACCTGTCACCTTCCTTAATGCTACCCCTCAAAATAAATTCTGTATATGTAGTGAATATAGCAAAACACTGCTTTCTATACATGTTTCCCCATCCTCAGCACATCCATGAAAGAGAGAGAAACCTAGACCACCACCTTGCTCACATTTGAAAAGATTGGAAGTGTTCTCCCTCATCATAGCTGCCAATGTTTGCCAGGGAAGACTGTGTGTGCACTGCATTCACATAAGAATTATTAGTGATGTGTGTGCAGTCATCAATGCGAGCAAGTAGGTGGAGAGCCCACTAAAAAGGGGAAGACCACCATCGCTATTACATGCCGGCAAAGTCTAGCATTTTTTTTTATATATATATCACAATATATAGACAGATTTATCAGTTTTTTAAATGGGGCAAAGTTGATAGAGGTGACTGGTCCAGTTTAAGCATTTTTGCAGAATAGACAGTCAAAAACTAAGATGACTCACACTTTAAATGGGGTTATAACTAACGTTTGACTACGTTGGAGAGGTCTGTTAAAAGCCGTATTGAAATGATTGTAAATTTAAATATGTCGATTATGGTGCTGCTGATGTGCTCCAGAATTGTGCCTTATGCCTTCAGAAAATGGCCTTGGTAACTTCCTGGAAAATCTGCAGTGCACAGGTTAACCCTTTAATAACCAGAGGGCTGGACAACTCATTGCAAAGCAATGTGTTGCCAACCCCTCTTGTTTGTAAAGGTTTAAGCGGACAGCAGAAGTCACTGTGAATAATAGCTGCATGCCGTAATGGGGCATGTGTATAAAGACAAAAGTTGTGCAGTCCTGGCATATACCACCCACACCACATGGGAATGAAAAGTCCTGTTGATTTCAAAAGGCCTTTAACCAACTGAATGCTGGAGAGGTCAGCAGCACGTTGCTTCTCAATGAGTTGAAGACTTCGTTAACATTTAAGGGGGTTACAAGAAATGATTATTGGGAACTTTCCATTGATCCTTATGGTGCAGGTGGATTACTCCAGAATTGCACGTCTGTTGTTGTCTGACAAACCTCTTGGTGTTTAACAGCCCTTGTAGCTGCTGTGGCTGAGGATGATGGGAATGTAATGTAACATCAGATTGCTCATTCCTGCTTAATGTATTGAGCACACTCTGGTCTTTAAAAGGTAAAAAAAAAAAACAGGTACCAATTCGTTATTGCCATTTCAAAATGCTGCAGACAAAATCACAATTCTACTTTAGCTTGCACCGGAACCTTTGGCAAATATTACTTTGTTATTGAGAGACTGAAATAGGCCTTAGTTATAGGACCTCATTGTGACTGGCTGTGGTTTTATCTTGGCTAACACTGAAAAATGGCCAGTTGATTATAGTTTTCTTATTAGCATTCGACTTCCTAAAATTTAGTTAGTCCAAAGGACAGCAATTAAGAACATTCATCTTACTAAATGATTTAATGTGTGATCCATTGGTAGTTTGAGTTAATATACTGGAGGGCACTTGCACCATTATGAGGGGTAATAGCTGCCTCACAGGCACATATCACAGCTGTATGTCATCTTGTCCTATGACTGCAGACACTGATAAGTTGCCTGCAAGGGAAATTACAAGACGTTTATCATTAATCAATTAAACTTCTCTGGAAATTTACATTATAGGTGGGTATCTTTTTTCCTGTTTCAGGGAAAACACTATCACTTGAATGTCATTTAGAGGGTTCATTTTCGTTAAGGGATGTTTGACAGAATCGTCTCTGGGGTTATTGTAGCAAAAATAGAGGTCTCCTGGCCTAATATATAAATGCAAAGTGGAGCGATTTTCCCATTGATTGAAATGAGCCTTTTAACTACTTGACTTCTAGAGAAAGGTCTCCAGTGATTTGCTTCACAATGAATTGAGACCTCTATCATTCAGAGTTCAAATGCTTATTTCAGTCAGTGAGAATGATAGGAATTTATATTTGTTCCCTACTGCTCAACTGATTTGCTCCAGACTGACTCCACATTTCCTTTGAACATGAGGCCTTTAACCCTTTGTGTGCCAGGGGGTGCCCGGTACATTGCTTAGAGATGCTGGACACTCCTGTGGCACTCAAAGGGTTAATGGAATATCTTTCTAAAGAGAAATATTTTATTTGTTCCTGAACTCCTTATGTAAAGCCGAATAGTGGTATAAACAGGCATTTTATTTTGCCTTTTAAAATTGCACTTGTATATTGTGCTTACATTGGGAGAAAGGTGTTTTTATATGTAACACTGTGACACTTATCTGCTAAGAAGAACTGCAGTAATTCTGGGCAAACCATCTGCATCATAGGGAAGAAATAATAATTCCCATTGATGCGAATGGATGCTTGAACCCACTGAGCGCAAGAAAGGTTTCACACACACATTTAAGTCCTTTCTATTATTTAACGATTAAAAATCTAATTTACATTAAGGGAATTTTTATTTGCTTTATGTTCAGTCCCTAAGCTATTATGCTAACCACACTTTCTAATGCATTTGTACACTGTCCTATTTAGAGAACATCTGGTTACATGTGCTGTGTGTAATTTGAGGCAAGCGTTAAGATGGTTTATTTATTGCAATGAGCACCCACAATTGTTGTATTCATAAAGGCTGCTACGTTGTCTCAGGTTGTTTTCAGACAATGTTGGACTATCACTTCCAAGATGCCAGTCTAGATTGCTGTGGGAATGGGAGTCCTGGAAAAGCCCAGAAATTGCTCCCCCCATACAGTCTATCTAAAGCTACAGTTTAGACCTCAGGAAATAGTTTTTTTTCAACAGCTAGCAAGAATTATATAGTGTTTAAGAGTATATAACCCCAGTTAATTTTTAGGTGCATTTTTATGAAAGCATTTAAAATCAGTAATTCATTCTTAGAATTCTTCATATAATCCATAGAATTTTATGCAGCTGTATTCACCTGAAACTACTCTCTGCAAATTGCACAAATTTTCTTAAAACCTAGTTCAAATGGACAACTTTGCAAGATTTTGCAGCAATAAAAGGTTGCCATTGGAAGTGATTGTAGTGTCAACTACAGTCAGCACTACTGTGTGCACCATGTGGCAACAAAGTTTCTATAATAAAATCTCCCATGTGAATTGAGCCATGGTTGCTAGATTATGACACTTTAATGCTTAGTTCACACTGGTTTCTAGATCACAAACGTGAACATGTGAAAAAATTACATGAAATTGGTATTCTGTTGTTTGGGATCATTGACACTACTGTAAAATGCAGTGCATGTCTCCAGCTGTAGCTTGTTGTTGCAACTTTGATCTTGCAGGGCATTATCATGAATACATGTGATGTTTATTGATTGCATGAAAGATTGTATGTTAACACTGTTATGCTGAAGTTAAGAAGATCCTTATGGGCAGGAAAACAGTGAACCATGCAATTCAACACACATTGAAAAATGCATGACAATCACATACAATTTTTCTTGATATTATTTTTGTGATTTCAATGCATCAAATCACCAGCGTGAACTTCTTCTAAGGGTGATAAACTGCCAAAAACTGGAACATTTGCAAAACAACTTCAATTAGAGGTGGCAAAGGCTAGGCTCACTTATATAACTTAAGTGTGCTGTATTGCAGCACCTTTCAGCCAACAGTGTGACAATCACTACTGCAGCCTCTGGAGGGGATGTTATGATGGAGGAGCCAACAGCTGGCCCATGCGGTTGTCAGCCAGATTTTATTGGCTCACTGATATGGGAACCACCCATTTGATGCATGGCTTACTGCGATGATCCATTGATCCAGCGTCCATGTGAACATTGCATGGTGTTTGTATAAGCCAAGCCATTCTGTATTGAACACAGGAAAGTTTAATAAAGGTACATGACACATGGCTACAAAATTGCTCACTTGAACAGCTAGATCCATAGCAATGGGTGTGTGTGCTAAGCAGCATAGAAAACACCAGTGTGAATTAAGTTAATCAAAAATTCGCATTGATTTAAATGGGCTATTTTAACTCTTTGAGTGACAGAGGGGTAGGCAGCGCATTACAAAGCAATGCGTTGTGTTAATCCCTTGACCGCTGAAGACCTTAAACGCAATGCATAGTATTCAAAGGTTAAAAGCATTCAAATCAGCCATGGAGTGCTGGAGATCTCCAGCATGCAAGGGGTTAAACAGAAAAAGACCATTTAATGAGTTAATGGGCATCTTGAGTGATATGAATCATGGAACCTATTGATCCATTTTGCTTACTGAAACGATCTACAGCTGTTGGGCACTGCAGTTTCTGTCATCCCCCAACCAGCTAATGTCTGATTGGTTATGTTGGGAGTTGGAATCCCTAACAGCTGGAGGTCCAAAGTCAATGACCCCCTGCCATACTGTTTACAAAATTTAGGCTTAATTAATACTTGGCCTCATTTCTTGCTCCGGATTGAATCCACGTAGATTAAAGGTGTTCTTGAATTCCCCTATTGTGTTGTTTTCAATATCTGTCTCTGGCACCATAATTAATGAACGCTTACTTTATGAACAGGTGTGTTAAGATGCATACTTTTAATTACACTCTGGCACATTTACATTTCCCCTTTGTTTTTGTGGAGTGATTGAAGTTTCGCTGGTGCGGTTGTTCGAGCTGCTGATTTTCAGCAGTGTTTTCAAAGCTTTATTGATGTGAGAGACAATTTCCCATGGGGAGCAAAATGTTATGCTGAGCCATTTAATGACAATCACAAAAGCCGTTAGTTAAGAACGGACAAATTGGACAGAGTTCATTTCGGTTATTTGTATCAACGCATCTCACAAGTGACTTCCTAAGTAATTGTAGTTTCCCAAATGAAAAGCAGATTTTAAAATGTTAATGAAAATGCATGGAGCCACATCTCTTGTCACTCTTTGAGGCTGATTTATTAAGTCACTGTGTATGAAGACTTGGAGCGAGCAAACAAACTACATCATAGGGGACACGTTCAAATTCCCTTTGATTTTACATGTGCCTTCTAACCCTTTGAATCCTAGTGAGATCTCCAACAAAGTGCTAATTTTTATTGGTCAGTGTGGTGCATTCGGTTTGCCCCAGAACCCCTATAGATCTTAATCATCCATCCTATGTAGTCCAGCCAAGAGTTTTGTCAACCAAGGTTTTTCTCAAGCATTAAAATACATTTGCAAATTGTCTGTTCGCAGTTTCTTTCATGGCTGATGCGTTGCTCTAAGGTTTCAGTACTACTTCAAAAATGCACAGTATCTCCTTCCAGTATATCAGGTCATCTCTATTTTATAATCTGCCTATAGCAAAAGAGATCAACCTGCAGCTGCTACCGGGCTAGAATTCCTGTTACCCTCAGCTGGCTTTTGGTTGATGGGTATCCGCATTCTACAGCAGGGCTGCGCAACCTGGACCTCCAGCTGTCTTTGAAATCCAGAATAATTTCTCACATTTCTTAAATGGCAGCTATTCGCTAGGAAAATGACTCTTAGATTGTCTAACAGATTAGTTTATCTAGATGAGTTTCCTTCGGGTGTTTTTTTTTTTATTTTTGGATTGGATCTGGAGTTTACTGTATATAGTATTACATGTCCTCACAATATTCCTGACCCTTCACCTGCCAGATAAGTGTATTTTAGCGGTAATTGGGTGATTCATTATACTAAACATTTTTAACACTGTGAGAATGTCTAATCCATTGGAGCTTGGGGCCAGGCCTAAGACTAAGGATGCTGGGGACTCTGTGTCCCCTATTGCGCACTGTTCTCATGTCATTCAGGGTTACCTAGAGAATTCTCATATCATATATGCCCAGCATGTTCTGATGTCCCTGAGTCTCTTCCAGGGACCTCCAGCCATGCATTAGAGCCAGTTTGGGTGCAAGAGTTCAAGGCTGCTACTAGGGACCTTCGGTCTACATTGCAACTCTTTCCATCCCAGGTACAGGGGGTCTTCCATTCATGGCAGACCCCCTCTTCAGTCAAATCTTCCCTGCCTAAACAGCAGGGAGTACTTGACATATCAGATTCCTGTGAGGAGGAACTGTTAGCAGAACATTCCTCAACATCTGAATCCACTATGGGCTCCTCTCAGTTATTTGGTGACCCGTTTGAGGCTGACCCTGAGCCCTCAGCTGAGAGCCTGATCAGGGCTGTCTTGACCAGCCCTAAACATTCCCCTAGTTCAGGAGGTTCCTTCAGATCCCTCTGATGTTTTCCAGGAGCCTAAAAAGCTCCTTACTTGTTTTCCACCTAACCCCACTCTCGACTGCCTTGTGTCTGATGAGTGGAAATCTCCGGACAGAAAGCCTTCTGTTTCCAAGAAGTTTGCTAAGCTTTACCCCTTTTCTGAGGCAGCGCTTGCTCAGTGGGTTCAGCCCCCTAAAGTGGATGCTTCTATATCCAGGCTATCTAAGTCTACTACATTGCCAGTTTCTGATGCATCCACTCTGAAAGACTGGACTGGCAAGAAGCTTGAGGTTTCCCTCAAGTCCATTTTTGCCACTGCTGGCACTGCCATGCGTCCAGCATTTGCTGCGGCATGGGTTAACCGGGCCATTGCGGTCTGGTCTGAACAGCTCACCCTGGCTTGTAAGTCAGGGTGCTCCTTCTTCAGACATGTCGTGGCTTCTTGCCAATAACTGAGGCACAGCACTATGTCTCTGCTGCCTTATTTGATGCCATCCGTTTGGTGGCAAGAGTTTCCACCATGTCTGTGGTTGCCAGACGGGCTTTTTGGCTCAAGATCTTGTCTGCTGACACTGCTTCCAAATAAGCATTGCTCTCCTTACCTTTTCAAAGTACTTCTTTGTTTGGGCCAGATCTTAAAGATCTGATCAGTGAGGCCACAGGGGGTAAGAGTACACTTCTACCTTTGGTCCCCAGGATGAAAACGCCACTTAAGCGTAATTGGTATTTTCATTCCTTTCAGACTGAGACACGTCCGGCGGACCAGACGCTTCCCTCAGCTCTGCATAACTCCTCAAGCCAAAACAGCAATGGAAGCCCAAGGTCTCCTCCAATCCCAAGGCTTCCAAGCCTCCTTCGGCATGACTCACCGAACCCGGGTCCTCACTCTGCTGTGGGTGGTCATCTGCGTCACTACCACAGCATCTGGGAGGATTCAGTGGCTGACCCATGGGTTTTACAGGTGGTGATGGAAAGGTACAGGATCCATTTTGTCTCTCTTCCTCCCTTTCGCTTCTTTCCTTCTCATATGCCTTAGGGCGCCGAGAAACACCAGCTGTTCAACGGAGCTATTCAGGCTCTTCTGGACAAGGATGTTCTAGAGCCGGTTCCAGTTCAGGACAAAGGTATGGGTTTTTACTCGAACCTCTTTGTGGTCTCCAAAAAGGACAGCAGTTGTCATCCCATTTTGGATTTAAAGGATCTCAATTCCTTTGTGATCCAGACTCCTTATCACCAGAAGTCTCTACGGACTGTGATTGCTGCTATGTCCTGGGGAGAATTCCTTGCATCTTTGGATCTTCAGGACGCATATTTACACATCGCCGTTCATCCAGACAGCCAGCAGTATCTCATATTTGCCTGCAGCCGAGGGCATTTTCAGTTTTCTGCTCTTCCCTTTGATCTGACTACAGCTCCTCAAGTGTTCAACTGTGTCCTGGGAGCCTTAGTATCCTTCCTCCACCGGGACAGCATCAGTTACTCCATACATGGACTACCTGCTTCTGAAAGCCCCCTCTCCAGAACTTCTTCGTCATCAGGTTCAGCAATTCATTCAAGCTCTTACCCATCATGGGTGGATCATCAACATGGACAAGTCAGATCTTGTCCCATCCCAGCGTCTGATCTTCCTGGGCCTTCTCTTCGACACTCAGCAGAGCATGGTTCTCACGGACTAGGTAGCTCACCAGATCGTCCACAGGGTTTCTGCGGTTCTGGCTCAAGATCCAGTTCCAGCCAAGAAGCTGTCCTCTCTAGTGGGGAAATTCATTTCCACCATAGAAGCGGTCCCGTTTGCCATGGTGCACACCAGGGAACTCCAGAGGTTTGTGATCCAGGTGATCAGGGGTCAGCCGGACTTTCTGAAGATGTCAGTGTTCCTCCCTCTTCATGTGGAACGGAGTTTGTCATGGTGGCTCGACCTTTCCAATCTGCTGAAAGTCAAGTCTTTCCTAGTATCCTTCTTGACCACAGTGACGACAGATGCCAGCCTCTCCGGCTGGGGAGAGGTCCTGGGTCGGGGTCGGTGGTCTCTGGAAGAATCTCTCCTTCCCATCAACGATAATTCATGCCCTTCGTCATTGGACAGCTCAGCTGGAAGACTCTCCAGTCTGGATACAGTCTGACAACGCCACGGCCGTGCCTTACATACACAAGCAGGGTGGAACAAGAAGTCTCGACACTTGGTGAGAGGTCAAGGCTATTTTGTCCTGGGCAGAACAACACGTTCCTGCCATATCCGCAGTGCACATTCCTGGCGTAGACAACGTCATGGCGGACTTCCTAAGTTGACACACAGTGGACAGCGGAGAGTGGGAACTGCACCCAGAGGTGTTCACCCTCATTGTTCAGAAGTGGGGTCTTCCTTACATCGACCTGATGGTGACAAGACACAACAGGAAGGTTCCGAGATTCTGCTCTTGGTGGAGGGACCCTCTAGCTGTGGAGGTGGATGCAGTGTCCATTCCTTGGTTATTTTCTCTGGCCCACATCTTTCCTCCCAATGTTGCACAGGGTGTTATGGAAATTGAGACTGGAGCGCTGTCCATTCATTCTGATTGCTCCATACTGGCCTCGCCAAGCTTGGTTTCTGGAGCTTATGGATCTGTCTGTGGCGGAGCCATTCCGGCTCCCTTGCCATCCGGATCTTCTTCTACAGGGTTACCTGTGAAAGGAGGATGTTCATCGGCTACCTTTGAAGGCTTGGAAATTGAATACTCAATATTGAAGAAGAAATGTTTTTCTTCTATTGTGGTGGCTACTATGCTCAGTGCCCGCAAACCTGTTTCTTCCAAGATCTACCGTCGTCTGGTTGACCTGTCTTGGTGTACTGATAAGGACCTGTCTCAGGACTTTGAGTTGCCAACGGTCCTGGCCTTCTTGCAGGACGGTGTGGATAAGGGCCTCAGTTTGAGTTCCATTAAGGTTCAGACGTCTGCCCTCTCTGTTTTCTTTCTGAGGCGCATTGCCGTCCTTCCTGATGTCAAGGTTTTCTTCCAGGGCATTGCTCATACTCGTCCTGCCTTCAAGAATACAGCTTCTCCTTGGGTCTTAACTTGGACACCCTTAATCTGAATCTTTGGCTACTATTCCTCTACTCCTGTTGATGTGCAAAATGGCTTATCTCCTGGCGATTGTGTCTGTTCGCCGAGTCACGGCGTTAAATGCTCTGCCCTGTAAACCACCTTATATGGTGTTTCACAAGGACAAGGTGGTGCTTCGCACTTCTCAAGAGTTTCTGCCGAAGGTGGTTTCGAAGTTCCACATCAAGAGATTGTGGTGCTTTCTTTCTGCCTTGAGCCCACCTCTGACAAGGAGAGGGATCTCCACTTGTTAGACATGGTGCGTTGTCTCAAGTTTTATGTACATCGCACTGAGTCTTCAGGCTTTCTGACGCTCTTAGTCATTCCTGAGGGTTCCAGGGCAGGAAGACCTGCATCCAAGGTGTCTATTGCATCCTGGATCAAGTCCACCATTCAAAAGGCTTACCAGCGGAGGAAGAAGCCTGTTCCCTTTCGGGTCATGGCTCACTCTACGAGATCTATTGGGGCTTCTTGGGCTTACAAGAATCAGGCCTCCGTTGATCATATATGCAAGGTGGCCACTTGGTTGTCTGTGCACACCTTTTTCGAAGCACTGCAGTGTTGATGTGCTGGCATCGGCTGATGCCAGCTTTGGTAGGAAAATCCTGGAGGCAGTCTTGCCTGTCTAGGATCTTCTCCGGTTCTTGGTGCTTCCTTCACTTTTGAGCCCTGTTGGCTCTAGTTCTGTGTGCTGTGCAACAGCTCTTGGGGTGGTGTTATCCCTGTTCAGTGTCCATTGACACTTCAGTTGTTTTGTTGGGCTAACTCTCATCTGATAGTTCATATCTGCTCTTGTGACTCTGGGGGCCTTGCGCATGGTCCTTGCCTTACTTCCCGCCTCTGGGAAACTCAATGGTTGGACATCCCAAAGTTACCAGTAACCTGTATTGGAAGACAGAGAAAAGAGGATTTTAGTCTTACTAGTTAAATCCTTTTCTCTTAGTCCATATAGGTTACTGGTCTCCCACTCTGTCACGGGACCAGGCTTGGCTCTCCTGTGGCAGACAGTGGGGGACCTTCGGGGTCTGCTCACAGGAGTCTTCCTTTCCTTCCACAATCTAGTCAATAGTTAGTGTCTCAAATCTTTCTGGATCTGGTTGGCTAGCTGCAGTCAAGGAGGCAATGTAGGCTCCACCCCTGCATAGAATTCTAGAATTGTTCCTGCCTACAGTTAAAGTTACCGTTAACCTGTATGGACTAAGAGAAAAGGATTTAACAGGTAAGACTAAAATCCTCTTATCAGATTGTAATCAGAAACCATTAGAAGTGGAATAAAATAAAAAAAATCAGCAAAAATTAAATATATAGAAACCACTGACTGCTCGGTGAAGGACACTTTCCTTTCAAAATAATTAAGGAAACTAAGAGACACACCTACAATAAAGCTCTCCTTTAAAATAATAAATAACCCACTAATTCATGTGAATGTTTGCTTCCCCAATGGCTGTATTTGCATTTGTTGGAACGCAGTAAGTGAAAGAGTTAAATGTGTGGTCTGACTGAAATTAAATATGAAAACTCCAACCGGGAAAAAAGTGAAATGAATTCCTTGGATTTTCCCAGCTGAGTAAATGCCAAGTTTGCAATTTTGTGATTAAATTACTGAATTGATGTTCTTTTAATAACAACATTAGTCTGTCTGGAATTAGCATTCAGAATCCATTACATTAGCCTTTTAAACAATAAAGCTGAAAAAATTAAGCTTTGGGTTAATTTATGATTCTGCCTGTTTTTGACAGAGGTAACCTGAATGAGGGTTGATTTGTGGATTGAGCAAGACACTTGAATGCTCAGTAGGCCATGAATGGCAGTATAAAAGAATTTTTATTCTTTACCGGTATAATATGCAGCATGCTTTAGATCGATCCCACATTTCCCCTTTCCATTGCTTTAAATGGGACAGTTAATTCCTTGAATGTTAGGAATGTTGGCATCACCTTGCTTTGCATAATATGTAAAGCCAATTGCCTGTACTTTTTACCTTTCTTTTAAAGGAATAATAATGTTTAGATATTAAGTAAAGGTTACATTTTTTTTATAATGAAGTGTAGCTTTCTAACAGCCAATAACATTGTCATCTTCTTTTTATTTTATTTTCTATTAAAGTGTCCCCTCTCGCTTCTTTTCCATGATGCCTTTCCTCAGAGCAGCAAGCTGTTCCGGATGGATCGCGATGAAGGAGAAAGTTCTGTCAGCTTAAGGAAAAACCTGCCCTCCTTTGTCACCTAGGGGTAGCGTGTTCCTTATACTGATAGAAAAATTATCACTCATTATGATACATCTGTACTTCAGATCTGAGGGGAGGTATCCTGACTTATGGAAAAAAAGGTGGAGGGGGACACTTTAATACAAAGTAAAAATAAGACTACTACATTATGCACTTCGTTATAAAAAAAAGTTTGTTGAAGAATTGACCTTGCCTTAATATCTAAATATTACAATCACTTTAAAACAGTTTTATGCCTCTGACTGGAACTCCATGGATCTGGCTCCAGAAATTGGGCACTATGGTGAACTGAGGGCTGCAGAGATAGTGTTACATTGTATTACTGAAAAAGAAGGTATAGTGATATCAGGCTGGGTTTGATTTAAATCAGGTCGATTTAAATCACTAGTCAGTGAGACTCGATTTAAATAATTTTTAATGCAAAAACTAATGTTTGCTGGTAGTTAAAACCATCAATATTTGCAACCAAGTGAAGTCATACTTAGAATATCAGATTAGTAAAACAACAATATCAGAACTGATTTTAGTTTAATAGCTTAATCACTCATATTTGGAACATATAATAAAATATAATTGCATGACTATACAGCCACAGGTACAAAACTAAGCTCTATTTCATGCTGAATAACCTTTAAACTTAAATAGAAAACTATCTTTAGATTTTTCCTCCAAAAGCACTTCATTAAAATAACTGATTTAAATAAAAATCCGATTTTAAATAAAAAAAAATCCAAAAATCCAAGTGATATGTTAGAAAAAGATGCCCTATGGTGAACTGAGGGCTGCAGAGATAGTGTTACATTGTATTGTTGAAAAAGAAAGTATAGTGATATCAGGTTGGGTTTGCCATAGGGCATCTTTTTCTAACATATCACTTGGATTTTTGGATTTTTTTTTTATTTAAAATCGGATTTTTATTTAAATCAGTTATTTTAATGAAATCATTATTTTTAATGCAAAAACTAATTCTTGCTGGTAGTTAAAACCATCAATATTTGCAACCAAGTGAAGTCATATTTAGAATATCATATCAGATTAGTAAAACAGCAATATCAGAACTGATTTTAATTTAATAGCTTAATCACTCATATTTGAAACATATAATAAAATATAATTACATGACTATACGGCCTCAGGTACAAAACTAAGCTCTATTTCATGCTAAATAACCTTTAAACTTAAATAGAAAACTATCTTTAGATTTTTCCTCCAAAAGCACTTCATTAAAATAAATTTGATTTAAATAAAAATCCAATTTTAAATTAAAAAAAAAAAAATACTTTTTTTTTTTTTTTTTTTTTTAAATAGAAAATAGAGTGATATGTTAGAAAAATATGGCCTATGGCGAACTGAGGACTGCAGAGATAGTGTTACATTGTATCTTGCTTTCATTGTTGACTTACCACAAATCTTTCTGAAAAGAGATCTAGAGAGCCTACTGTCTAAATAAAAAAGTGAGATTAAACATACAAAGTATATTCAGTGTGACCTTACATATTTTGCACTTGCAGAATATATAACCTCATAATAAAGGGTCCCTATACATTTAAAAGCCCTTGTTTAATTGAATTGAAATCCTCTTTTTTTCTCTCCATGGTTGATTTGCCTCAGAATTCCTTCTCTGTTCTTCTGCACATAAAGCATTTGGAATCCTTTATATCCTAGTTGTATGCAGTAGAACTATGCTGCCATCATTTTTAAGCCTTTGAATGACAGTGATTTCTCCAACACTACTTCACAGTGCTTGAGCGACATCACTAGGGTTCAGGAGATTAAAGGGGCAGTAATGTCCCAGGAAAAATCTTTATAGTTTCGTAGTGCTTAAAAAATTCAACTATATGCAACAACTCCTCTCTCTCAAACCCCCATAGAGGTTTGAGAGATATATGCATTCAAAGTTCCCTCCAACCTCCCCTCTCCTGATGTCAGATGTAAAGCTGACAGCAGGAGATCCGTGTTGGCCAACACAAGGAGGCTTTTCAGCAGAGCTGAAATCTTATTTAAAGGGGAACTACCACCCCGCAATAACTTAACATGAATTGAGTCTTCATCTGGCGACTAGCTGCTTAGTAGCGCTAGTCACCAGAAATATTACCCGGTTCCAAAGATTTTGGCATTTTCCGAGGCTCACAGGAGCAGGAAGCACGGACATCTCATCACATTGCCGTCTGTGCGCCTGTGCTGTCAGTCCCTTTCGGAGCTACTAAGCAGCTAGTCGCCAGATGAAGACTGATTTCATGTTAAGTTATTGCGGGGTGGTAGTTCCCCTTTAAAATGAATTACTTCATTGGAATGGTCTACAAAGTGTACTTGCAAACCAGGCACACTTTGTAGACCTTTCCAATAATGCAATTTCGGCTCTGCTGCAGAGCCGCCACTTGGTCCCCAGACAGGATTCCCCTGCAGTCAGCACATTGCTGACATCTGGGATAGGGGAGGGAGGGGGGAACTTTTGTGCTGAATATCTCTCAAACCATAGCATTTTGAGAGAGAGGATTTGTTGCTTATAGTTGAATTTTTAAATATAAAGATTTTTTCTGGGACATTACTGTCCCCCTTTAAATCTGGGTTGGACAATCTGAGGCCTGCTAGCTTTTGAGGACTACAACTCCTATAATCATCAGTCTATGGTTGGCTGAGACGGAGGGGAATTTTACTCCTCAACAGGTAGAGAGCCTCAGTTTTCACCTCCCAGAATTATTAAAGAAATGAACATATACAATCCAACTATTGAGGCTTAGTCATGCTGGAGACTTTGGTGCAACATTTCCAGAGCATAGAAATGCAGAATCTTGGTGTAACTGAGTCGTATGGATCTTTTCACACTGGTAATTCACACACAGTATGTTGAAGGCAGATGCAACATGTTGAAGGCAGATGCAACATGCTGCAACTTAGGCCCAAAGCTGCATGTGTCAATTGGCATGTTTTCCCTGTGTAATTCAGTGTCCACTCACCAAATTCTAAAAGGAATTGCATAAATCAAATTTTATTGAGACATCAGTAGGAAAGCTCAGGTGGTCAATTTACAAAGACCTTTTGGCTGTCCCATTGATCCAGTTGAGCTCACAATACAATGCCAGCTTCTAGTGCAGGTCTGCCAGTGAAGCAGATCTGTCAAGAGGCCAACAATGCGATGATAGTTTTCCTTTAAATAGAGCATTCTTGTGGGAAGGGCCATGCAATGGTGGGCAGTCAGTGGCTTTTTTCAGTTATTCTTAGCCACTGTTATTGGAAGCTTACCATTGGCACATTCAGTTTAACAAACCACGAATTGCAATTGCTTTTTTTAGAGCTTATATTTAACTGCCCAGTATCTTTTAACTTAATTTGATTCTTCAGTCAGCAGAAATCTGTAGAATGAGCACTTTTCCCATACAAAACAAAAAACAAACAAAAAAAAAAAAAGGATCTAATTCCAGAAAAAAATGTAAATGGTTGGGAACAGTGTCTTAATGGTACAAGATACTGGACATGGCATAACAGGTTGAACAGCATGTTTCAGCACATTATTCACACACAATTTATTTTTCTTAGCCCAGCACCATAATGCTTCTTTCTTACATTTCTGAAAATTGGCCAAGTGTTTTGAATGGTTTTGTTTCTGTTCACCCTGCTGGTCTACAGGTTTCAGTATTGAGCCAAATAGCATGCAATTATTGGCAGTGTAGTTTGCAATTGTATTCGGGGAAAGTAGAGCCAAAGTGCAGTAATTAGGTTCTTGTGCCATACTGGCCATAAAGTGGCTAGTTCAAAGTGTAGCTTCACTGTATGTTACTATAGCCAAAAGGATTGAAAATGTTCTGTTTTAATTAATATTAACTATTCATTGAACTAAAGAGATACAAATCTGAACCAAACCAACTGCACAAATAAATAAATACCATATTCCCATTTAATTTAATGTGGCTTTAAAGGGATAGTAATACTTATATTTTACTACACTGCATCTTGTAGCCCTTAAAAAAAAGAAATTAAATGCCCCCAGTGCCATCTCTCAAACCTTTATGGTCGACGGCTCTGCAGCAGAGCCGAGATCGCTTTATTGCAAAAGAAATCCTTCACTGGAACGGTCTACAGAGTGTGCTTGGTTTGCAAGCACACGTAGAAGACCATTCCAGTGAAGGATTTCTTTTTCATGAACTCAGTCCTGGCTCTGCTGAAGAGCTGCCAGCTGGTCCCAGGAGCAGATTGCCCTGCAGTCAGCTAGAGCGCTGACGTCAGGGAGGGGGGGAACTTTGAAAGCGAATATCTCTCAAACCATAAAGGTTTGAGATGGCACTGGGGACATTTAATTTCTTTTTCTAAGGGCTACAATATGCAGTGTAGTAAAATTTAAGTATCACTATCCCTTTAAACCCTTGAATGCATTTCTCCCCCTTTGGTGCTGTTAGATTGGCTTTTTTAATGTTGCATGGGCGTCCAACTAGCAGCCTGTGGGCAAAATATATCCCATCTGACTCCAGGGTGCAGCCAGCCTGAGATTTTTAATAACTATTTTTATACCTAATTAACTAGCACACATGAACCAGTAGGCCAGTAAGACCCAGTACAGTACAGTTCAAGAATAATGTTGTCACTAACTTGATCAGTGAATACATAATTGTGAATAACTGGCAGGCTAAAATCTACCATCGATTTAAAAATAAATAAATAAATAAATGCAGCCCCATCCTTACTGCTTCATGATCATGTGACCCAATATTTGCAAAACGTGGACATCACTGGAATAGGGTCTTAAGTGTACATAGGTTCCATGCCAAGAGGGGAGGCACACCCACCACCAAGAAATCAAAATAAAATATAGCGCATCTTGGACCCCTTAACGATGCGACTGGCAGTGAAGGAATTTATTTATTTATATGGGCTATTCTGGTTCGGACCTCTGAATTCTATGACATGCCAGCACCGTCACTGGTACTTCATGCAAGTATACACATGTCGGTCCTAGCAAATCATGGGCCCTTAACCATCTGAGTGTCAGAGTGGCTCTGCCACTCAAAAGGTTCAGGGGGGAAGACGAACCGCACCATGTACTCCAAGCTTGTAAAAATATATTTGCTACAATAGATCTTCAATACAAGGAACCCAAAAGGAGAAATTCTGGAGTAAGCCAACTGTATCAAATTAACAAATTAGAATTTCCAGTGATTTCAGCACCTTTTAATGGCTTGAATGCTACAGTTAGTTTAGTTATTAAAGTAGTATTAGGTATTATTTAATCTTCAAGCTGTGCACTTCCACATAATGCAGCACTCTGAATCTTCGGCACAGCTCAGCATGACTTCCCAGTTCTACTTAATTCTCCTCCCACCTCCCTACCAGCTGCCCCAGGGAGCATGCATATTCACATTTCCCTGCGGTGTGGTGTGAATCAATTCTATAGTTGTAGCAAGCTCCGGTTATCATCATACTGAGCTTGTTCCCGTTTAAATTCTGAATGCTAGAGAGATCTCCAACACATTGTGTTTTTTTTATTTGTCGTCTGCATTTTTTATCTCAGAATTGCTCCATTTTGAACGTATGCAAAAAAGTCCTATGTTCAGTAAAAAGCATCAATCCTGGAGCAAACAAAACTGTGCCATGGGGTTCAAAATTTTATCAAAGCCTTTTGATAAAATTGCATGAAATATGTTGTATAATTAAGGCAGTAGTTGCTAATCACATCCTCCCTGGGGTAGATCTATAGGGCAACTCCTATGGAGATTTATGGTCACCAGACCAGAGCAATCCATAGGATGGTATAGCAACAGCCCCAATGTAAATTTTCAGGCCACTGTGATATTGCACCTAAAAAAATTCAAGTTTGTGTTTATTAAAAAATTATAACAGCTATCTCTCAGCAGTGGGAGTACCCTTGTTTTACTCAGGGGGAGAAACTCTACAACATATATATTTTGTTTACATTTTAAGTATTACTGTCCCTTTAAGATCAGTCCTTTATTATCTGATGACAACAGCCCCTTCTCTAAGAGATGGTTTGTGTGAGTATGCTAAATGCTGAGTATTGTCTTTACTGTATATGCAAAAAATAAGTGGCAGCCAGTGACAGTCCATGTTTTTTTCAGACAGCCTTTAGGTTTACCCCTGTTACAAGTACATTTTCATATGTTTACATTATTTCCGGTATGTTTTCATTATACCTACTAATCTGTCAATATCCTGCATTTTTCATGGGTTTCTTCTCTCTTCTAGGAGGCTGTACCTTTGATGATGGACCTGGACCCTGCGACTACCACCAAGATCTATATGATGACTTTGACTGGGAGCATATCAGTGCACAAGAGCCCCATTATTTGCCCCAGGAAATGCCTAAAGGTAAGAAACTGAGTAATGTAGATTCAATGCAGTATGTCCCTGTTTCCTCTAGTGGTTCTTGTGTCAGTTCACAAGGAGCCCTGCGCATATGAAAACTTAGCACTAAACACACTAACACACACACACACACACACACACACACACACACACACACACACACACACACACACACACACACACACACACACACACACACACACACACACACACACACACACACACACATACACACATACACACATACACATACACACATACACATACACACATACACATACACATACACACATACACATACACACATACACATACACACATACACACATACACATACACACATACACACATACACACATACACACACACACATACACACATACACACACACACACACACACACATACACACACACACACACACATACACACACACACACACACACACACACACACACACACTGGCACTAATTTAGAGACCGAGGACACATTTATTTGTGGAGATCATGCAGTAGGTAACACTGCCCTCTCTTACCCTGATAATTTGTCTGTTAAAGGGATAGTAACACTTCATATGTCAAATTATTTATTTTGTAGGCTTTATCCTCCTGAGTTAGACAAGGGTACTTCCACTGCTAAGAAGTGTTTTATTCAGAAGTTTTTGCAGCTGAAACTTGCATTTTTTTAGGTGCAATATCTCAGTGGCCCAAAATGTTAAAGTGGTGCTGTTGCTACACCATCCTATGGAATTTTATGGTCAACTGACCAGATCTGTCTATAGGATGGTTTCAGGCCATTGAGATACTGCACCTGAAAAATTCAAGTTTGAGCTGCAATAATTATTGAATAAAAGACCTCTGAATAGTGGGAGCACCCTTGTTTTTCTCAGAAGGATAATCCCTGCAATACGTATTTTGTTGTATAGTAAGTGTTCCTATCCCATTAAAGAGGATCTCTCACCTAACTACATGTAATGCTCATTAGTTAGAGCATTTCTCTAAAACACTGAAAATAGTGTTCATTATATTTAAAAAGCAGTTACATTCGCGAGAATTAAACTTTAAAAAGTGTCCGGCAGCCTACTTCCGGCTTGCCGAACGGAGCTGTCTGTGGTCGGCAAAGTTCGGCAAGCCGGAAGTAGGCTACCGGACACTTTTAAAGTTTAATTCTTGCGAATGTAACTGCTTTTTAAATATAATGAACACTATTTTCAGTGTTTTAGAGAAATGCTCTAACTAATGAGCATTACATGTAGTTAGGTGAGAGATCCCCTTTAACCCTAAGACCCAGAGATTTGGGTCAAAACCCTGAGTCTCAGGGTCAGACCCCGAGAGTTCCCTGGTATGCCTATATGATGTTAGCTTATTATTTAATCTTACATTATAATCTGAGCAAAATACTTCTTCTTAATAATATACTTGTTAGGGGAAATTGTGTTGTGGATAATAGAGGTTATGTCTTTTAGTACATAATTTCTTTCTAGCAATCTGAATGTCAGGGTTAAATGGCAGTCAATTATGGATCAATTAGTCCCTAATTTACTCACCTTTCATATGCCGTTACATCATCAGAGCATTTTTAACACTTTAATGCCATGGTTAGACCATCATCTGTGAAACTGGCTTAAGACCGATGACGGTCCTGGCACGTTATGGGTTTTTTGCTCACAGTACTCCTGCGGGAGCACTACTGGAGTCTGAAACTGACCGAGACCAGAGCAGTCAATATCAGACCCTCATTCGGCACACGTGAATAAGATCAAATCAGTCCTTAAGAGGAATCCTCGCCCCTGGACTGCCGTCGTTAAGGATTTAAATTGCACATTTTACATTTTGCTGGATGAGGCATATGGTAGAATAAAGCTAAAAATGCATACAGTACATTTACTGAACTTGTATATTAGTGCCCAGTCTCCCCTGTATTTTCCTAAGGGGCATACTAAAGAACATTGATTCTGGGACAAACCAGCTGCACCATAGAAACATATTAACCCTTTAAGGACCAGTGACTTATCAGGACCATCAACACTGTCCATGCCTGTCCATGGCACGTCACATATCTTTTACTCAGTGTTTCTGCAGGAGCTCTGCGAGTAGTAGCGAGGACTGAAGTTGATCGCTCCAAGACTGGAGTGCTCACTAATAGACTCCTGTGCCAGCACACCAAACTTCCCTATCTGGTCCATGAAGCGAAACCAATTCCAGGACTGCTGGTCCTTAAACCCTTAACAGTCATGGCACGTCATGGTTTGTTTTGCGTTAAGGACCCATGACGTTCCAGGACCATCATGGAATTCCGGGCTCCCTGCACGACTGTACACCGTTTGGGGAGTCCGGAACCGGATGCAAGAAAAAAAAAGGTCCGTGGTCCTTAAGTGCCGGCCGCATGTGCGTGCGGCTGGTCCTTAAGGAGTTAAGGGGCTAACGTTTTCTGGATTCCCAGAGATAGAATGGGGCTTTTAACCGCTTAAATGCCAGAGAGGTATCAACTGCATTACTTTGAAATGTGTTGGAGACCTCTCTTGCATTCAAGAGGATAAAAGGCACATTTAAATCCATGGCATGTGTTCCCTATGGTGGAGTTGGTGTGCTCCAGGCCTGCATCTCTTCCCCACGCTCCGGTATAATCACCCTGTGATGCACTCGGTGAAGTTGGAATGAGAGAAGAGGGAAAGTCTTCATTTCCTGTATATGCAATGATTTAAATCTAAATGGTTATTTCAAAGCTGTCTATTTCATTGCCAAGTGTTGCACGCTGTCATCATCCACAATATATGGCCACCTAAGCATTCGCAGAAGAAGGTTTATAAAGCTAAACTACTGCAGAAGAGAAAATAAATAGTCTGTAAACATATTGTAGCACTGAATAAATTAGTGGTGGCATGTTTATTTATTTTTTCCTTTTCCACCTTGAGTACCAGAGGGATGTGTAGGCCAATGCATTGCACATCCCTTGCACTAAAAGGGTCAAGCTTTACTCCCTTTTCCCTCTTGGTTTGAGGACTGTATTTTACATAGTTATCTGACTTGAATCTGCTTCTTCATGATTAAAAAAAAAAAGCAAATTCTCTCCATAAAGAGCCCCATTCTTCTTCACTGAATCTCACAGTGGTAAAGACTTGGGCATTATATTGTTTACACCCGAGTAGTAAGATCATTCCTTTAGAGAGTGATAGTAAGGTGTAAGACAGAGGTTCTCGAACATTTGTCACTGTGGAAAACTTTATTTTGCATTGAAATCTCTGTGGAACCCAACAATCAAAAACTTCAGCCGCTCTGGATGCTTGAGAGGCATTGGAGACCTCTTTGGCATCCAAGGGGTTAAGATGCTACCAGGTTTAAATGCATTTGATGATAAATGATACGAATAACTTATGCTTAAAATATATTGCCTTGAAATGTATCAGGCAACGGTTACCAGGCACTGTTTCATTTTTGTTCATTGGGCTACATCAGTGAACCTCAACCAGGGTGCCGTGGCACTTCGGTGTGCCACGGACATCAGCTTGAGGTGCCCGATGTTTTCTATGAAGACTAACAAAAATGTACTTTTAAATAAAGATTTGTAGAAATTGTTATGCTCAATATATTTAGTTTTGTTATTATGATTGATTCCTAATAATTGGATATTTATGTATTGTACCCTTCTTATGCCCTTGATAAAGTATATTAAATATGTTAGGGGTGCCCCGAATGTTCTAGATTACGTGTTAGGGGTGCCTCGACCAATAAAAGATTGTGAACCACTTGGCTACATTATAGTGCATTAAAGTCCAGAATGCATCCCACGTGCCAACTGCAGCCCTCCAGAGACTTTCAACAAAAACATTGTACTAATAGACAGATAAGGCCTTAACCACCTGCCTGCCATCAGCGTACAGTTTGAGAATAGTTTTTCATAAATTGGTGTTCATTGACTGGCACTTGGTCTATAAGTGCGATTTTGTACAAATTAAGTTGGTTAAACTTTATTGTACTGCTTTTGTATTATTGTTAAAAAAAAAAAAAAAAAAAAAAAAAAAAAAGAGAGATAAGAATAGTGCATAAAAGCAAATCAAGAGGATACAGATGTCAAAGCAAATCATTTTATGCAGACTGGCAATGGTTGCTTTTTTTTTTTGGAATAAACCGTTTTCTGTTTGTGCCGGGAACAACGCTTGACCCATGGTGCCTTAGATGTCATCTATTCAAAGTGGTTTATATTAAAGGGATAGTATTACTTAAAAATCACTAACCCCTATGTTAAAGCCCTTCAATAAAGATGAAAAATGCCCCCAGCAGCATCTTTCAAACCCTTATGGTTTGAGAGATAACTGCTTTCAAAGTTCGCCTCTGGCTGACGTCAGAGCTGAGCTCTTAGCCACCAACTTTGTTAGTTTGTACATTCTGTATAGGGCCCTCACTGTCTGGTCTTCAATCCTGATACAGTGGGTTTGTGGGAGACTGCACTGTGCAGTGAAGATGCACCAAGGAGTGCATTGGGGCTTTCTCTTTAGACCCACCTTTGTTGCCTCCCACTTGATCTGCTGGGACTAACAATACGTCCCCAGTATCTGGGCACAACCACCAGCATTTCACAGCTGCTGCTTCCATATAACTGCTAAAGCACACATTCTTGGTCTTGTAAATTTAATTTGTATTACATCAGATGTCTGTGATCACTCCTGTGCAGAGTTGCATTTTCCTTCTGTGCTGAAAGGAAAGTACAAAATGCTCATGCTGATTTATAAGGTGCAAGTGTATTGCTAGGGTAAAATTGGAGGGTATAGTATCCAGTAGGACATACTGCAAATAAATTGGTTGGATACCTGCCACTTGTAGAATCATAGAAACATAGATTTTGAAGGCAAAAAAAGACCATCTGGTCCATCCAATCTTCCAATTTCCCTAGCTAATAAAATATACAGTCTTTGCTGCTACTTAAAATATACTGTTTATCCCATACATTTTTGAATTCCCCTAACAGTATTTGTCCTTACCACTTCTTCTGGGAGGCTGATTCATAAGTCTGTCACCTGATGCATAGTAGTACTTTCACTCATTACTTCTGAATTTTCCACTCTCTAACTTTAGATCATAACCTCTTGTTCTAGTATTGATTTTTTTCGGAAAAAGATTTTCCTCCTGCACTATAGTAAATCCACTAATATATTTAAATGTTTTTCATATTGCCCTTCTCCATACTTTCTTCCAAGCAGTATATATTAAGTTATTTGAGTCCATTCTGGTACCCACTGTCATCAAGACCCTGCACCATTTTTGTGGCTGTTTGAAATGCCTCCAGTTTATTATTTTCCTTCTGGAGATGTGGTTTCCAGAACTGTACATAGTACTCCAGGTGAGGTCTCTCCAGTGATATGTAGAGTGGCATTTGTGCCTTTTCCCCCTTGCTGCTAATGGCTATTCCTATACAACCAACAACCTGACTTGCTTGTTCCACTGCTTTATTGCATTGCTTACCTACCTTGAAGTCATCTAAAACAAAAGCTGAGAGTTTTAGTTCCTCAGATAATTTTATCCAGGAGATTTAAGGAAATGGATCAATTAAAGTAACTGTGATTATAGGATCCCATAGCATGGATGAGAAACCAGGCACCCTCTAGGTGTTGTTGGATGGCAACTCCAATCATTCCAAGCCAACGGTCTGTTGGATAAGTATGACGAGCATCATCTGATTACCCACCACAAGTCTAAATTATTTAACTTATACTGGTTCCTAATTATTTGGAGTATTATATGTACATCTGGGTACCTGAAGCCTTTTTACATGCTTCTCAAACTCTCAGCTGGCTCCAAAAAGAAGTTTTCTGTCCCCAACAACCATATTTTTTGTCCACCATTGCTGTCATTTTTATGTTATTGTGAGGATCCTCTTTTACAATTTGAAGACACTTTGCCCACAACCTGTTAAGGACCGGCCGCGCATGCACACAGCAGTCACTTAAAGGGATAGTAATACTTCATTTTAACTTTATTTTATTTTGTAGGCATTAAAAAAACATGAAGAACGATATAAGTCTTATCTCTCAATCCTTTATGGTTTATGAGATATTCACAAGCAAAGTTCCCCTCCCCGCCCCTTTTACCTAGTGTAAGCCATCTCTTCTCAGATGTGGATCAAGTTGTATGACCAGACAGATAACAGAAGGGGACAATTTTCTTTGTATGAAAACAATGAAAGCCCTTCCCCCCCTTGAAAAGTTTTTCAGCTTTTTCCCTCATCTTAATTGAAGATTGTCCCTCTCTGCAGTCTACCTGGGCACCTCCCTTCTGATCTGGTTGAACAGGGGGGGGGATACTTTGTTTGTGAATATCTCTTAAACCATAAAGGTTTGAGAGATGAGACTTATATCATTCTTCATGTTTTTTTAATGCCTACAAAATAAAATAAAGTTAAAACGAAGTATTACTATCCCTTTAAGGACCACGGGGCTTTTTATTTTTTTAAGAATCTGATTCCGGACTCCCCGAATGGCGTGCAGCCCGCAGGGAGCCCGGAATTACATGACATACATGTAAATCCTTGGTCCTTTAGGGACCGCAACCTCATGACGTTCATGTACGTCATGGGTCGTTAAGGGGTTAATGCATAGGCTCCATAGAACAACAAAGGAGCTACACTGGCTTATTTCCCTTCGGTGACTTCTCTTACCTTATTTCACTGGTGGGCAATTTGCGAACCTCCAGCTGTAGTTGGACTACAACTTCCATCAACTACAGTCAGTGGGTTGCAGATTGCGTACTGCTGTTTGGGTTGCAGATTGCCTACTGCTGCCTTAATGCGTCATCACCTGGGTTTGGTAGTCTCGTGACCAGAATAAAAGCTCCATGTAAATGGAGACTAGTCCATGGATTATTTGACCATTGGCTCACCAGCTGCTGGAGACTAAAATTCCCATCACCCCAACCAGCTAACATCTCTCCCTAATAGCTGGAGAGCTAGTTTGCATTTACCAGGACTATTTGGGCATCTGTAGGAGACTGTAAATACATTCTGATTTCATTGTATATTTATTTTGGGCACCTTGAACCTTCAAATATTCCGTGACAGGTAGATGAAACAGTCCTGTTCCCGGTTTTAAAAATTATTCTATGATCTGCAGCCATGCAGTTTAATGTTGAAGATGCTCCATCCTCTGCAACGTTTTAAAGATATTTTAAGACTTAGTTTCTGAAGTAAAAATCAAATAATAGCAGGCACACACCCCTCCCCTGCTCATTACGGGAGTACAATCAGAAGGACTCTGATTTATGCAAATGTTGGCATTGCTAATTACCATGGAGAATAGGTAATGAATAGCTGAAGAGGTACAGCCCTTGTGACCTTGCCTACTCACCTTTGATGAACAGCTTAATCTGCTGTTCTAAGACAAAATGATATTCAGGGAAAATGAGACCGTTTGAAATTCAGCAACATTTCCAATTAATATAATATTAGGTAATTAATCATGCAACTGAGGCCACTGCTGCTTAAGAAAAGCTTGCTTCTGACAGTCGACAAAGATGATTCTTCTCTTAGCACCCATAAAGACATATTGTATGAAGCTAGAGACATTTACAGTTACTTCGGGTGACAGAAGAACAGAGAACTTGTATGGGAATAAGCTTCCTTTGACCAGCCTGTTATATTCCTCCCAGGCGTAAAACCTCAGTGGCTGTATGCAGAAAAGAAAACTAAGAGCAAATAGGGTGACAATGGTATGGATTGCCTGGGATAGACACATTTTTTTTAGGTGTGCCCTGTATCCTGGGCAGCTTCCTTAACCCTCTGAGTACCAGAGAAGTGTGCAACGTATTGCTTTGCAATGCTCTGTGTACTCCTCAGGCACTCAGAGTTAACCCTTTGAGTGCCAGCTTTGCAATGTGTGTTGTACCCCTCTGGTACTCAGAGTTGAGGGACAATGTGAACAGTCATGATAAGAATATTACGGAGCATAGAGTTCTAAATACAAGACTGCTGTGACAAAAAGGGACTCCTGTGCCAGGCTATAAGATGATGCCCTTCCCACGTTATAAAAACAAGCTGAACTAATAAATGAGTCTTACTACTTGACACCAAACAGGAGGCAAGTACCATTTTCTTGTGTCTTAACCCATTATGGACCATGGACATGCCAGGACTGTCACAACTTTCGGTCTGTTAAGGACCAATGACTGTCCTGACACCTCATGAATTTAATCATCAAAGTACGCCTCGGGGCATGCCATGATCATGCCAGGAGGCTGAAACTAACTGACTGACACAGAGCTGATTGTTTCAGCGAGCCAGTACATGTGATCTCTCAAATGTGCCGTCTTTGCAAATAAAATGGTCCTGGTTCTCTGGTGCAAAAAAAACCTCTGGTCCTTAGTGGGTTAATAGTACGCTAAAGTTTGACAGGTTTCATTTTCTGTGAGCAATCACATTACCTGATAATAAACTCTCACATATATTTGGGTTGAAAATGCTAATGGACAATGAAAACCAATTCTGTTTGGATTGGTTGCCCAAACTGACTCATTAAAGGGATAGTAATAGATACGTTTTATAAATGTTTATTTTGTAGTTATTAAAAACTGAAACTCAAGCACACTTAGAAGACCGTTCCAGTGAAGGATTTCTTTTTCAATATCTCGATCTCGGCTCTGCTGCAGAGCCATCGTCGTGTCCCAAGAGTGGATTACCCTGCAGTCAGTTAGAGCTCTGATGTCAGGGAAAGGGAAGGGAGGTCGAGACCACTTTAACAATGATTATCTCTCAAACCATAAAGGTTTGAGAGATTAGGTCCGGGGGCATTAAGTATCAGTTTTTAATAACTACAAAATAAACATTTATAAAACTTGTCTATTACTATCCCTTTAATTAGTATTTGGTATGATTTCTGCAGGACACTCCTTAGGAAGCTGTTTGTAGGAGTTTGTGGTCCTGGGAACAAAGAATTGTGTCTGCCTTCATTTACATGAAGTCCAGTAGTAATTAAAGATTAACCTTTTGAGTGCCCGATGGGTATCCCCTCTGGCAATCAAATAATTAATATTGGTAAGCCAGTGTTTCTATGTTTTAATTAAAAGTACATTAAAAATGAGATGGTGACAAAAGCAAGGACAGGAAGATCCAGGAACCAGTTGACAGGTATGTTACTGATGAAAAGTAATATGAATATTCCCTGAAATCCACTTCTTCAGCTGTTCCCTAGGTAAAAGAAAAGGTGCAAGTCATTTTCTTAACCCTTTGAGTGCTGGAGAAGGTGAGAGGTACATTGCTCTCCCTCTATGACACTCAGTGGGTTGATAAATCAGTTCTCTGTTCCTCGAATGGTAATGAACTAAGGCACATATAATGGTAAATCATTCACAGATATTGATGAAAGCTTAGGGCTGTAAAGTGGAACCATTCCCTAGAGGAGCAAAGCAGCTCTTGTAGGTGTACTTCACACTCAATCAATGGATTACTTACAGAAGCTTTTTTCTCTTAGCTTTTTTTTTCATCCATCAAATCATCCCTTGGGAGGGAAAACCTTTACTCTTTTATTGTTAAAATAGTGCAATTGCCAAAATCTGATCAATAAAGTTTTTGAAACATTGTGATTACCACATGATGCTGAATTTTCCTCTGAGACTTGACGTTAGGGACTCAATTCAATAACCTAAAGATGCGCTGCTCTAGAGCAGTTCATTTGCACCATAGGGGGAAATAACAATTCCCATTGATTTAAATGGTGCCTCTAAACTGTTTAATGATAAAGTGAAAGGGCTTAAAATCATGGTTTAACCCTTGGAGTGCCAGATTGGATACTCCTCTGGCACTCTATGGGTTAAAGCAATGGGGACTTTGGGAATATTTATTTTCCCTCAGTCGTGCAGTTGGTGTTCTACAGAGTTGCACCTCTTTAGTTTATTAAATCTAGTTCTAGATTCATCCTTTCTTCTGTGTCCCTCCATGGCGATAGAGACTAATGGGATTATATCGGCGCCCCCCAGCTGGTGTAGGACCAAATTAAAATATAAAGGGAAGCTTCCTGCTTCCTCCGACAGTCATTTTGGTCCTAAATCAGCTGGGGTAGGGCGCGGGGCAGTCGGCTACCTACCTTTGTTTCAGTAATCCAGTGATCTGCCGCATTTCTTGCTGCCCAGGCTGGGGGAGGAACCCCCAAAGCCCTTGCTCCGGTTCTGGATGGCAAGGGATGGAGCATTCGTTTTGGCTCCTTGAGACTCCCTTCCTTCAGGTTGAGACTCTGTGCTGGAAATCAACCTCCTACGTCATCTGTGGGCGTCCGGGAGAAACTACAGACGGATACACCAGGAAGGAATACCATGCAACGCAGGATGCTGACCTGACAGTACGTTCCTTCAAGTCTGTAGGCCGGTAGTAAGGGGAAAGTAAGGGCTGTGTGCCAACCCTTTTTTATCTGAAGGTTTTGCTCTAATTAGCGGGGCCTATGCGTTCCACAGTGAAACGTGCACCCAGGGCCTGACCTATTTATACAGCTCTGTGCAGCTTGTGGGGAGGTTTTTAGTGTTAGAATAGCTCTGTTCTTTTATAGTAACTTATTAAAGGTTAAGTTTTAATTACCTGAATGCAATATGTCTTCATCCACTAAGAACGTCCCTGTTAAAGAAAAAGGTAAGGATAAAAACAAAGGCAGTACTGATAAGGAAGAGAAAAGTGCCCAAAAAAGGAAGGCTTGTTTTGTGATTTGGTGGCTGTAACTGACCCTGCTAAACTGTGTCCAAACTGCCTTAAGAAAGCTGCTAATACTGAGGTGCCATCTCAGTTTCAAGACTTCTTGTCGTGGTTGAAGAGTTCTATGTAGGAGACCTTTTCCTCTCTCCAAGCATCTTCAATCTCAAAGAAAATGCTTAGGCTTGAGGACTGTGAAGAGGGCTCATCCTTTAGACACCATGAAGTGGACTAAGACAGCTTGTTTGAAAATCTCTCCGATTACTCATCTGAGGAAGAAGGAGAAATATTGGAAGATGAGGAGGGTACATTTAACATCGAAAAAATGGAACCTTTTCTCAAAAGTCTGCACAAGACCTTAGGTCTAACAGAGGAAACCAAGGAGCGGGAAATATTAGATGTAGCTTTCTTAGGAAAGAGAAATTATTCACCAGTTTTCCCTGTTCATCATGCAGTATCTGACCTTGTCAAAAGAGAATGGAAGAAGGTGGATAAAAGAGTATCAGAATAAAGAAGGTTTCACAAAATGTACCCCTTCAAGGAGGAAGACTCTTCAGTCTGGACAACACCTCCAAAAGTGGATGCTCCTGTTGCCCAGATAACCAAGAAAACTACTCTACCCATGGAAGATGGTTCCTCATTAAGGGACCCTATGGACAGAAGATTAGAAGGCACATTGAAGAAGCTTTTCACCATTCTGGGCCAAAACATGACGGCAGCAACCGCATTGGCGTGTGTCTCAAGAACCATCAGAATCTGGCTGTCTGAACGCGAAGAAAAAATTCTTCAGTATCCAGATCAAGGCTAGTAAAGGAGGTGGCCTTTTTAAAAGAAACAATCTGTTACTCTTGTGATGCATCATGGAATATGATCAGATTAGCAGCAAGATCTTCTTCGCTATCAATTATGGCTAGAAGAGCTCTGTGGTTAAGGTCATGGGGAGCTGATCCCTCCTCGAAAAACAAATTCGTTTCTCTGCCTTTTTCAGGATCCACTCTATCCGGAGACCAGGTAGAAGAAATTATCAAAAAAGTTACTGGCAGCAAGAGTTCCTTCCTCATCTAGAACATCCCCATCTAGAACATCATACAGGAACTGTAGGCCCTTTTGGGATGCAAGACATTTTGAATAGTCACGATCATATGACCAGAGGAAGAATAACTTCAGTCAGTCCGCAAAGGAGTCAGTCAGAAGACCTGGACCCAAGGGCAGCCAGTTTAAGAAGGAAATCTCATGAAGGTCAGCAGGCCCTGCCTCTAATCCCGGTTGGCGGTCACCTAGGAAAATTCCTACAAGCCTGGAGGAATCTAGCCAGTCCAGACAAGTGGGTTATTCAAATATTAGAGGCAGGATGTCCCTTAGAGTTCGACCGCATTCCTCAAAGAAATATATTCAAGACCTCAAAGGTTTCAAAGAATACTGTCAGAGCCAGGGAATTGAAGAAATCTATTCAAGATCTTACCCTCAGCAGGGTAATAGAGCCAGTACCTCTGCAAAGAGGGATGGTTATTACTCAGTAATTTTTACAGTTCCCAAGGCAACAGGCAGGTACAGGACAATCTTGGACTTAAAAACCCTGAATCTAACGATAAAATCAAAACACTTCAAGATGGAGACAGTTTCGTCCATAGTCCAGGCTTTCCACCCAGCAACTGTCCTTACAACGTTGGATCTCAAAGATGCATAATATCACATCAAGATAGCTCCATGTCATCGCAGATTCCTGAGGTTCTGCTTCTTGGGACAACTCTGGCAATTCACAGTGCTTCCATTCGGGCTGTCATCAGCCCCAAGAGTCTTTTCAAAAGTACTTGCAGCTGCACTGGAACCCTTGAAGACGGAAGGGGATAACAGTTCTCACCTATCTAGACGACCTCCTCATTGTATCAGAATCAGAGACCAAGTCCGTATTCATCACATCAGCAACCCTGCAGCATCTGGAAGAGTTGGGATGGCTGGTGAACTATCAGAAGAACCAGCTGAAGCCCTCTCATCGTCTGGACTTCCTGGGCATGACCTTCGACACCAGCAGTTGCACAGTATCACTTTCCTCTACAAGAAGGAAGAGTATAATCAACAGAATCAGGATATTCAGAAATCATCAGAGACACACAGTCCACGAGTACATGAAAATATTAGGAGCAATGAACTCCTCAGTCCACTTTGTACCATGGGCCAGGATTCACACAAGACACCTGCAAAACCTGTTTCTATCACCCTGGAACTGAAATCCAGTCAACACCTCTCAAAAGATACACCTCTCCTCTCAAGTAAAGTCGGAGTTAAAATGGTGGACAAAGCCGCAAACTTTACAAAGAGGAACTCCCCTTCAGGATCTCCATTGGCAGAGGTCTCAACAGATGCAAGTCTGACAGGATGGGGGGGGATGCTGGAACAACATCTCCCTGCAAGGAATTTGGTCTCAGCAGGAAAAGAACCTCCACATAAGCATACTAGAGCTCAGAGCTATATACCTCTCAGGGGTCTGAAGAAATTCATAAGGAACCAGTCAGTGCAAGTCATATCTGACAGCATGGTGGTGGTGCTCTATATAAAGAACCAAGAAGGGACAAAAAGCAGAGCCCTAAACCAGGAGGTAGAAAGAATATTGAAATGGGCAGAGAAAAACTTAATGTCAATATCAGCCATTCACATAGCAGGAAGTCTGAACCTCCAGGCAGACTATCTAAGTCTATTCAATATATCTAGACACACCAAAAATTAGAACTAGAGCACAAAAAAACTTATTATCATCTAGGTCATGTTATTTAGGACTCATTTTTCCCCATGGCCATGCTCCCTTATCTACACTTCATCACAAAAAAGGGAGAAAAAAATGAGAGAATACTCTCAATCTTCTCCTCAGAAAAATAGGTAATTAATGGGACAAATGATGATGTCAAAGAAATTTTAATAAACGACTAGTGATTTTCTTACTATATAGTATGAATATTTATATTGCAAGTATAACAAATCTTTATCCCCTTAAGGACCATTGCCATGCCAGGACAGTCACGGCAGTCCGGCACTTAAGGACCAATGACTGTCCTGGCACGGCATGGAGTTCAGGGCTCCCGTCGCGGCTGCACGCCACTCCGGAAGTCCTGAACCGGGAGCACTAATAAAAAAAAAAAATGCCCCGTGGTCCGCAAGTGCCGGCCGCGAGTGCGCGCACCGGTCCTTAAGGGGTTAAGTTGAAGAGAGGATCAATATATAGTAATTGCTGGTTCAAAGTTAGTGATCCAGTAATAGTGATAATAGTATCTGAATGAAGTATGATAAGATCATTATAAACCAGCCACATTAGGTCTGGGAGAGCCTAAAAAAGATTTTAGTGTGTATTATTTTAAAGGATTAATAAAAGTTTACATTTTAAATAATTTCACCTACAAAAAAATGGACCCAGAGGGTTAAAATTTCTTTTACATCATCATTTGCCCCATTAATTATCTATTTTTCTGAGGAGAAGATTGAGAGTATTCTCTCATTTTTTTTTCTCCCGTTTTTTTTCCTGAAGACTGTATAAGCCGAAACAGAGCGTACCCTGGAGAATGGTCTCTCAACAGAGAAGTCTATGACCAGATCATCAGAAGATGGGGGAAGCCGGTGGTAGACCTGATGGCAACATCACAGAACAGAAAGTGCGACATCATCTCCAGGACAAAACACCCAAAAACTCAGGGGATAGACGCCATGACACAATCATGGAATTTTCCCCTAGTGTACATATTCCCTCCAGTACCAATGATCCAGAGAGTGTTAAAGAAGATTAAGCAAGAGGGAGTGAATGCCATCATGATCACTCCGGAGTGGCCGAGAAGAATATGGTTCTCAGAGCTGATCAACCTAGCTATAGAGGATCAGACCTTCTCGGCCAGGGACCAGTTCTGCATCACAATCCAGCCTTTCTCAATTTGATGGCCTGGAGGCTGAGAGGAACTCTATCTACTATCATTTCAGACAGAAAGTCTTCCACTTCCAAGATATACTGCAGGATTTGGAAAACTTTCTCAGGATGGTGCAAAACACAGAATATAGAAAGGTCGTCCTTTATGACCACTCATATTTTCAGTTTTCTGCAGCAGGGGTTTGAGAAGGGTCTTCGTCCATCATCCTTGAAGGTTCATCTCTCAGCATTATCAGCTATTGGCTAAACAATTTTCAGAGAAGGATTTGGTCAAAAAGTATCTAAAAGCCATAACTAAAGTCAGGCCCAGAAATAGAAGAGTTGTTCCTCCTTGGGACCTGAATATGATCTTGGATCAATTATCCTCATATCTCCCAGGTTTGAACCTTTGGAGGAAATCCCTTTAAAAATGCTAAATTTAAAGTCAGTTTTTCTCACTTCTGTAGCTTCAGCCAGAAGAGGATCTGAGATTCAGGCGCTTGCAGCAAAACCACCTTATACAGTCTTCCACCAAGACAAAATTGTATTAAGAACCAGACCCGCCTTTAAATCTAAGGTGGTGTCTGACTTCCATCATAATCAAGACATCATTCTACCATCTCTTTGTCCGAATCCTAAGGGAGACAAAGTAGAAAACTGCACAAGTTGATCTAGTAAGGTGTTCTCAATCTGTCTCAACAGAACTCAGAGTTTTAGGAAAGCGGACTCCTTGTTTGTGTATTTTCAGGGTAAATACAAGGGTTCAACAGCCTCAAAATCCTCTCTGGCAAGGTAGATAACCCAGTGTATAAGGATGGCCTACCTAGAAGCAGGGAAAGATCCTCCTAAGATCCTAAAGGCCCATTCCATCAGGGCAGTGGCTATTTCTTGGGCTTCAAGGGAAATCTGCAGAGAAGCTACGTGGTCATCAATTTTCACATTCGTTAGACATTATCAGATTGATACTCATGCCTCTTCCGAAGCAAGGTTTGGGAGGAAGGTTTTGGAGGCAGCGCTCCACCCAGGATCGGTAAGACCTTCGTTTAAATTTGTTTCTCCTCTTATGGTCTATAAACACGCACACACGCACACATGCACACACACACACACACACACAAGCGCGCACGCACACAAGCACACACACACACACACACACACAGAAACACACACACACAGAAACACACACACACACACACACACACACACACACACACACAGAAACACACACAGAAACACACACACGATTCACACATACACTCACACACACACACACGGTTCATTATCCGAACAGTATAAAGGACAAGGGGCCACCCGCTTAGACTTCAGGAAAGGAGATTTCATCTACAGCAGTTGAAGGGTCTCTTTACGGTAAGGACAATAAAGGTATGAAATTCACTGCTTGAGGAGGTGGTGCTATCGAATACATTAGATGCCTTTAAAAAGGGCCTGGATACTTGTTTAAAAGAGCAGAACATAGAGGTTTAGAGCAGAAGGTTTTTTTCCCCCCATTTAATGCAGAATTTGAAATTGCTGTATTGAGGGGTGTTTTTTCCCTTCTTTTGGATCAACGATGGTAAACATGGATAGGAAAAGGGTTGGACTGGATGGACGCAAGTCTTTTTTCAACCTAAATTACTATTTCTCACACACACACACACACACACACACACACACACACACACACACACACACACACACACACACACACACACACACACACACACACACACACACACACACACACACTAGATAAGAGCCATTCGACCCATCCAATCTGCTGTGAATCTCACACACGCACTGACAGTCATATGCACAGTGTCAAATACGTTGACATAATCTCACCCAAAGTGAGAGAGAGAGAGAGAGACACACACACACACACACACACACACACACACACACACACACACACACTGGTAAAACCATACAGTTTCACAAACACATACAGCAAGAAATGGAGAGGAGAGGAGACCTGATGGGGGATATAAGATAAAAAGGCATCAATCCCCTGGGGTCCTGACACTGTCTGTATTGCTAGCACTGCTTAGTGTCCTCAGTGCAGTCTTTCAGGTGACCTCCAGCAATTTTTAATGCTATTTGTGTATATATAAGCAGTGTTTGTGGCGATTCCGTGCCTGAGCTGAGTTTTCAGTTTTCACTTGTCCTACAGTAACCTGTGATGTTTTATGTACAGAGGCAGTTCACTTTCTGACACATGGAAACAGACGCACTGCAAAGCTAAGGGTCCTGGTGCTGCCGCCCCCCCCCCCCCCCACACACACACACAAAATCAGAGTATAAAATAAATACGTAAAACATTTAGTAAAATAACCTGTGCCACAGGGTTGTCCAACACATTGCTTTGCAGTGCGTTAGACACCCACCTGCAACTTTTCTCCAGCCTCCTGATTGCCCTTCTACCCCACCTATACTGATTGACCAACTCAATCTGGTTCCATGCCCCACATACGCTATCTGACCTCCCCAGCCTTGTTCCACTTCATGTTTGTAGTTGCATATACCTAAATATACTGTCACTCAGGCCTGGCTCCACTGCCCACTGGAAGTCACAGATCCACACCTGGTTCTACTGGCCCCTATTAGTCACAGTTCCCTTGCTTAACCCCCCCCCCCCCAGCTGTGATCTACCACTGGTAGTCATGGAACCACACATTATTATTATTATTCTTTATAGCGCCAATTTATTCCTAAGTGCTGTACAATAGGGAATAGACATACAGAGATATTAAATACCCTTGCCTTTTCCCACTGGTAGCCATGCACTTTATATGTCAAACATTGGCTGCACAGGTATGTCATATAGCATTGAGATAGCATCTAAAACCACAAAATGTATTATAAAGTGTTAAAAACGGAACAAAGTAAAGACAACCACCATAGACTCACATATACAGGTCTATCCATGTGAGCCAGTACTTCTGACCTACGCGTTTCACATTATACATGCTTGATCATAATCGGGAGCCTTGGCTTTGCACGGAGTCAGGGATAGTCAGAAATTCTACATTGGCAGAGATCATATCTAGCCAATGAGAGTGCTCCAGCTTATAGGCAGAAAGCAATCCAGCTTACAGGCAGAAAGCCTCCATCATCAAAGGAGGTTGGATAGAGGGAGGAGAGCAGAGGCAGAGTGACGGACTGCAGTTACAGAGCAGGTAACCACAGTCTATGCAGAAGTAGGTGTAGGGCAGCGTTTAGTCCTTCATTTTCAACGAACTAGAGCTTTTAAGAAAATAAATTGATAAACCTTTACACATATTTGCTATGTAATGTAACTATTCGGTCTAACTTGTATAGGGGTGATGCATCCTCTTTAAAACTAATTGAAATTGTCACTACCAATATAAATATTTTGGATATATAGTTATAAAAGTGGCAACATAAGTAGTCTTTTTATTTATTTATTTTTTTATTTATAACTTCTTGTAAGATGCAATATTTGTGACTTTTTGTGAGGTGCCATGAAAAATCTAAATTTATTCAGAAAAAAAATAAAATAACAATACATAGTTTCACCATATGTAACTAGAAATTTACAAATGGAAATCATACCTAAACAGATGGATGGCAAAGAGGCTGAAAATGTGTCTGGCCAGAAGAATATTAAAAAAAAAAAAAATACCCAAAGCCTCTGGCACTGAAATGGTTAATAGCATGTACACACTTGTGTAAATAAGGTGTGTGATGAAATTTGCTCCATTCACTCTGCTGAAAAAGCACACACAAAGTATCATATGTTTTAACACTAGGACCAGAAGGATGTGCAGTTCATTGTTTGCACAATCGTTTGGTCCCTTAAGAGGAATTATATCCTAGGGATAGTCTGCTCTTCATTGTTTAACATACTGAATTATTTAGATGGGTGCCCTTCGCATGTATCTCTCTATTTTACATTATATATGCAGGTGTCTGTATATAGTGACATTTGTTTAAGCCAGCCTCTACCCCACAATAAACAGTACGCTTCATTAAACCTGAATAGAATGTAAGAGACATAGTGTTATCGGTTTTTAAACAAACAATTTTCAGTGGACTACAGGAGAAATCAAAAAACACTTTATCTATATAAATATACCTGAATGTGGAATGAAGGACACTTTTCTTTTGTGAAACGGGAGTCACTTATTCCTAGGGCAAAATTATCTTTTAAAGGTATTATGCAAACATGTTATAGTTCATTGTAGCATGTGGTGTGTCTTGGTTTCTTTAAAATTTGGAAGCAAACTTTGCAAAAAGCCATGGTTTGTGCTGTGCAGCCTCCAAACTGCTCTTGTCAGACATTTTGGGGGATCAGAAAACTAACCCCCTAGGCTGGAAGGAGGATTGCATGTAACCTAGAAGTTTGTGTGTCTCAACCACAGTTAGCCAAGTTGCAAGAGCAGCACCATATTAAATGGATAGTGACACTTTACATTTAAAAAAAATATATATATGTTGTAGGGTTTATCCTCCTGAGTAAAACAGTGGTACTCCCACTGCTGAGAGGTGTTTTATTCAATAGTTATTGCAGCTCAAACTGGAATTTTTTTAGGTGCAATATCACTTTGGCCTGAAATCGTACAGTGGCGCTGTTGCTACACAATCCAATGGGCAGATCTGGTCAGTTGACCCTAAATCTACATAAGATGATGTAGCAACAACGCCACTGTACAATTTTAGCCAATTAAGATATTGCATCTAAAATAATTTGTTTGAAATGCAATAACTATTGAATAAAACACTTCTCAGCATTGGGAGTGGCCTTGTTATACTGCAGTATGTATGTTTTTACATATTAAGTATCACTATCCCTTTAATCTGGGTTGAGTTGAGGGCATGACCCTATATGAACCCTTTAAAAACGGGATATGTGCATGCAATGCATTGCTTTACAATGTTCTGTGCACCCCAATGGTAATTAAAGGGTTAATCCCTTCACTTGAGCAGTACCAAGCTGGGCCCCACACAACTGTGAGACTGGAAGTCTTGTAATTCAGAGGGACATATGTTCCAAAGAAAAGTGAAGGTGTTCTAGAGCAAACCTTTGCACTATAGAGGAGAACTAAAAGTTCCCAAAATTTCCATTGATTTAAATGGACATTTTAACACTTTGGATTTTAGAGAGAGAGGTGGATAACGCTCTACCATTCAAGGAGTTAAAATAACCATTTATATAAATGGGAATTTTTAGTTCTCCCCTATAGTGGAAATGGTTTGTCCCCAGAACTCCTTCACTTTTTGGAGCATACAGCCCAGTGTCTTTGCAGGATCATCAGGAGAACATTGGTGGTCTCTTTTGAGATCATTGTTTGATTGGCTTTCCCATTGTTCTGGTAGAGCTTCATGGTTCCTAGGATTTTTCCATCCCTGCACTGAGGGCCACATATACAAAGACAATATGGAGCATTTCTGGGATAAAGTAACTGCACATTGGGGGGGGGGGGTGGAAGTCAAATACAAATGTATATTGACTTTGAAATGCGGCTTAACTCCTTACATGGTAGAGAGATCTCCATTGCATTGCTAGGAAACTAAATGATTGAAGTCCTGATTTTAATCAAGAGAAATGTTGTATTTGTGCTCTATGGTGCATTTGGTTTGTCCCAGAATTGCTATTTTTTGTACATATGAGCCCAACATAGAGGATGAGATATATATACCTTGATCTTGTGAATGTTAAAGGGATAGTAATTCTTAATAATGTAAAGATATATATTATAGGGCTTATTCTGTTGAGTAAAACAACCGTACTTACTAAGAGTTGTTTAAAGCATTAGTAATGTCTATTGAAAAGTATTTTGCCAAGTCTTCTTTATATTAAAATTGTGCTATGTCTAGGTTCTTACTGTTGTGTAGTTCAAAAGTTATGAAGAGATAAAAATCCCCGCTCACCCTTCTGTGTACGTCACCAGAAGCTATAGTCTGGTCTGGACGGATGCAGCAAGGAACAAACTTCAGTAAGCAAAGGGAAATCCTGCCCTCCTTCCTCAAAGGAGTCAGGATTTCCCTTATACTTGCTGAAGTTTGTCCCTCTCTGCAGCTGTCAAGTCGCATGACCAGATTTGAGATTCAGAAGGAGGCGGCCAGAATGGGCAGCGGGGCAACTTTCTCTTCGTAACTTTTGTACTACACAACTATAAGAACTTACACATAGTGCATTCTGTTAATTTTAATATAAAGAAGACACTGCAAAAGACTTTTACATAGACATTACTATCCCTTTAATTCTAAAGTTATAGCAGCACAAATTTGTATTTTTGGATATGGAGTATTGCCATGACCTGACATTTTACAGTGGATCTATTGCTACAGTGTCCTATGGAGGTTTATGGTGAATTGACTGTAGCTGTCTGTAGGCTTCTGTAGGAACAGCACCAGCATAATATTTCAGGTCATGGAGGTACTGCACCCAAAAAACACCTCTCAGCATTGGGAATGCCCTTGTTTTCTCTGTCGTCCAATACAGGTTACTGGTATCTTTGGGTAGGCAATCCGCCCCTTTAATTGTAGGCAGGAACAATTCTAGAATTGTATGCAGGGGGTGGCGGATTACCATAACTGACAATGCCCTTAGATGTGGCTAGCTCAGTATCCAGGTGCTTTTTGTGGACCTTAAGCCCTGGGGGGGAAATCGTGGCTACAAGTTCTTTCCTCAGGAGTTGCCCACCGAGGCTTCTTCTTAATACATAGTAGTCTGAAGACAGAAGATCTGCAGGAAAGGTGAGCAACCATTTGAGTGCTGCAGATCCACATGTCCCACAATGCCCCTCCGCACAGGGGTTTTTCATTTGGAGTTCTTATTGCACACTCCTGCACTCATTGGGTTTATCTGTATGTCTGTTGGGTGTTTTGGAGCAAGTTTCTGTGGTAGCGTAACTCTGTAGCTGCTGGTTTGGCATCTTCTGGGTGTTTATTGGCACTGTCCCTACTGGTTTCAGTGGTTTTTTTGGGGGTCTGCTAACATGTTCTAGTGATGTTTCATGTAATTTTAATTCACAGTTTCAACTTTGCAAAATTTGTGCGCGCTTTACCGCATAGACCCCATTGCTCCTTTCACTTCTATGGGCCTGACAGTTTGGGACATATCTCTGCAACCGCTCAATGTAGTGGCTTCACAGATTGCTCATTTTAATTGTCTGCCCTTGCTCTGTCATACCGTTAACATTTTATGTGTGTTCAGGGGCTCGGGCACTGTTTGGGTATTTTTTCTGGGAAAGCTACATTTCCCATGAGTGCTTGCTTCACACGGCAGCCATTTTGTTCTATTTCCAGAACGAGTATCCTACACAGGGCTTGGACTCTTCTCCTATCCTCTGCAGATTAACCCTTCACCTGCCAGATAAGTCTAGTTTAGCGATTTCTGGGGTGAAACTTTAATCCTACACACTGTACTTGGGTGATTTCTTTTATTGTAAGTTTATTTGAAACTGTGAGAATGTCTATACCATTGAAGCTTGGGGCCAGACCTAAGACTAAGGATGCTGGAGTCTCTGTATCCCCTATTGCGCATTGCTCTTCCTGTCATTCAGGGTTACCTAGAGAATTCTCAGGTCATTTATGCCCAGCATGTTCTGATGTCCCTGAGAGTCTCCCAGGGACCTCCGGCCATGCTTTAGGGCTGGTTTGGGTGCAAGAGTTCAAGGCTGCTTCCAGGGACTTTAGTTCTACATTGCAACTCTTTCAATCCCAGTTACAGGGGGTCTTCCATTCTTGGCAGACCCTCTCCTCCGTCAAGTCTTCCCTGCCAAAACCTCAGGGAGTACCTGACGTATCAGATTCCTCTGAGGAGGAACTGCTGGTGGATTCAGATGTTGAGGAATGCTCTACTGTGGGCTCCTCTCAGTTTTTTGGGGATCCTTTTGAGGCTGATCCTGAGCCCTTGGCTGAGGGCCTGATTAGGGCTGTTTTGAACACCTTTAACATCCCATGAGTTCAGGAAGTTCCTTCTGATCCCTCTGATGTTTTTCAGGAGCCTAAAAAGCCTCTTACTTGCTTTCCACCTAACCCCACTCTTGATTGCCTTGTGTCTGATGAGTGGAAATCTCCGGACAGGAAAACTTCTGTGTCCAAGAAATTTGCCAAGCTTTATCCCTTCTCTGAGGCAGCGCTTCCTCAGTGGGTTCATCGTCCTAAAGTGGATGCTTCTATCTCCAGGCTATCTAAGTCTACTGCCTTGCCAGTTACTGATGCTTCCTCTCTGAAGGACTGGACTGACAGGAAACTTGAGGTCTCCCTCAAGTCCATTTTTACCACTGCTGGTACTGCCATGTGTCCAGCATTCGCTGCAGCATGGGTGAACCGGGCCATTGCGGTCTGGACTGAACAGCTCACTCTGGCTGTCCATCAGGGTGTTCTTACTTCGGATATGTTGCTCCTTCTTGCCAACATTTCTGAGGCACAGCACTATGTTGCTGCCTTATCTGATGCCATCCGTTTAGTGGCTAGGGTTTCCACCATGTCTGTTGTTGCCAAACGGGCTCTTTGGCTCACGATCTGGTCTGCTGACACTGCTTCCAAGAAAGCATTGCTCTTCTTACCTTTTCAAGGTATTTATTTGTTTGGGCCAGATCTTAAAGATCTGATCAGTGAGGCCACAGGAGGTAAGAGTACCCTTCTACCTTTGGTCCCCAGGAATAAAATGCCACTTAAGCATAATCAGTATTTTCATTCCTTTCATACTGAGATAGGTTTGCCGAACCAGATGGTTCCCTCAGCTCCGCGTTCCTCCTCCAAGCCCAAACAGCAATGGAAGCCCAAGGTCTCTTCCAAGACTAAGCCTTCTTCGGCATGACTCACCGAACCCAGGTCCCCACTCTGCTGTGGGTGGTCATCTGCGTCACTACCACAGCATCTGGGAGGATTCAGTGGCGGACCCGTGGGTTTTACAGGTGGTGACAGAAGGGTACAGGATACCTTTTGTCTCCCTTCCTCCCTTTCGATTCTTTCCTTCTCATATGCCTCAGGGCGAGGAGAAACGCCGGCTGTTCAATGGAGCTATTCAGTCTCGTCTGGACAAGGATGTTCTAGAGCCGGTTCCAGTTCAGGACAGTGGTATGGGTTTTTACTCGATCCTCTTTGTGGTCTCCAAAAAGGACTGCAGTTATCACCCCATTTTGGGTTTTAAGGATCTCGATTCCTTTGTGATCCGGACTCATTATCACCAGGAGTCTCTACGGACCGTGAATGCTGCTATGTCCCTGGGGGAATTCCTTGCATCTCTGGATCTTCAGGACGTGTATTTACACATCGCCATTCATCCAGAGAGCCGGCAGTATCTCAGATTTGACTGCGACCTAGGGCATTTTCAGTTTTCAGCTCTTCCCTTTGGTCTAACTACAGCTCCTCAAGTTTTCAACCGTATCCTGGGAGCCTTAGTGTCCTTCCTCTGCAGGACAACCTGCTTCTGAAAGCCCCCTCTGTGGAACTTCTTCATCAGCAGGTTCAGCTATGCATTCACGCTGTCACCCATCAGGGGTGGATCATCAACATGGACAAGTCAGATCTTGTCCCATCCCAGAGTCTGGTCTTCCTGGGCCTTCTCTTCGACTCTCGGAAGATCATGGTGTTTCTCATGGACGAGGCAGCTCACCAGATCACCCACAGGGTTTCTGTGGTTCTGGCCCAAGATCCAGTTCCAGCCAAGAAGCTGTCCTCTTTAGTGGGGAAATTCATCTCCACCATAGAAGCGGTCCCGTTTGCCATGGCACACACCAGCGAACTCCAGAGGTTTGTGATCCAGGTGTGCAGTAGTCAGAACTTCTGACGATGTCAGCGTCCCTCCCTCTTCATGTGGAACTGAGTTTGTCATGGTGGCTCGACCTCTCCAGTCTGCTGAAAGGCAAGTCCTTCCTGTTATCCTTCTGTACCACGGTGACGACGGATGCCAGCCTCTGCAGATGGGGAGCAGTCCTGGGTCACCTGAGTGCTAAGGGTCGGTGGTCTCTGGAGGAATCTCTCCTTCCCATCAGCATATTGAAGCTTCGGGCGATATTTCATGCCCTTCGTCATTGGACATCTCAGCTGGAAGACTGTTGTTACATCAGCAAGCAGGGCAGAACAAGAAGTCTCGCCACTTGGTTAGAGGTCAAAGCTATTATGTGCTGGGCAGAGGAACACGTTGCTGCCATATCCACAGTGCACATTCCTGGGCATAGACAACGTCATGGCGGACTTCCTCAGTTGACACACAGTGGACAGCGGAGAGTGGGAACTGCACCCAGAGGTGTTCAACCTCATTGTTCAGAAGTGGGGTCTTCCTTACATCGACCTGATGGTGACAAGACACAACAGGAAGGTTCCGAGGTTCTGCTCTCGGTGGAGGGACCCTCTAGCTGTGGAGGTGGATGCAATGTCTGTTCCTTGGTTATTGCCTCTGGCCTACATCTTTCCTCCCCTCCCAATGTTGCACAGGGTGTTATGGAAATTGAGACTGGAAAGCTGTCCAGCCATTCTGCTCCGTAATGGCCTCGCCAAGCTTGGTTTCCGGAGATGCTGGATCTGTCAGTGGAGGAGCCATTCCGGCTCCCTTGTTGTCTGGATCTTCTATAGGGTTACCTGTGGAAGGAAGATGTTCATCGGCTAGCTTTGACGGCTTGGAAATTGAATCCTCAATATTGAAGAAAGGTTTTTCTTCTGGGTTGGTGGCTACTATGATCAGTGCCTGCAAACCTGTTTCTCCCAAGATCTACCATCATGTCTGGTCGACCTTTATATCTTGGTGTGCTGATAAGGACATGTCTCAGGAATTTGATCTGCCTGCAGTCCTGGCCTTTATGCAGGACAGTGTGGATAAGGGCCTCAGTTTGAGTTCCCTTAAAGGGATAGTAATGTTTCATAATAAAAACAGCTCTAATTAATCATCATAGTATTTGGACTTTGGAAAGTGTTATTTCAATTCTGTCAGAGTTGTAGTTCCAGAGTAATTCAATGACAAAGTGTCCCCCTCCCTCCCCTTTTACTGATGTCACACTGTTCAACCTGAGCAGAAGGGAGGTGCCCAGGTAGCCTGCAGAGAGGGACAATCTTCAATTAAGATAAGGGAAAAACCTGAAAAGCTTGTCAAGGGGGGCAGGGATTTCATTGTTTTCATAGGAATAAGAGTGTCCCCTTCTGTTATCTGTCCAGTCTATGGACTGCATTCCACATCTGAGAAGAGATTGTTTACAGTAGGTAAAAGGGGCGGGAGGGGGAAACTTTGCTTGTGAATATCTCATAAACCATAAAGGTTTGAGAGATAAGACTTATATCATTCTTTATGTTTTTTTAATGCCTACAAAATAAAATAAAGTTAAAACGAAGTATTACTATCCCTTTAAGGTTCAGACTTCTGCTCTCTGTTTTCTTTCTGAGGCGCATTACCATCCTTCCTGATGTCAAGGTTTTCTTCCAGGGCGTTGCTCATACTCATCCTGCCTTCAGGAATCTCGCTTTTCCATGGGATCTTAACTTGGTTTTGGGCATTCTTCAGCGCCCTCCTTTTGAGTCCTTAGCTATTATTCCTCTATGCCTGTTGGCCTGGAAAATGGTCTTTCTCCTGGCAATCGTGTCCATTTTCCGTGTCACGGAGTTACATGCTCTGTCCTGTAAGCCACCCTATTTGGTGTTTCACAAGGACAAGGCGATACTTCTCAGGAGTTTCAACCGAAGGTGGTTTCAGAGTTCCATATCAATCAGGAGATTGTGGTGCATTCTTTCTTCCCTGACCACGACAAGGAGAGGGATCTCCGCTTGTTAGAAGTGGTGCGTTGTCTCAAGTTTTATGTACATCGCACTGAGTCTATCAGGCAATCTGACACGTTGTTCTTCATTCCTGTGGGTCCCAGGGCAGGAAGACCTGCATCTAAAGTGACTATTGCTTCTTGGATCAAGTCCACTATTTGTAAGGCTTACGAGCTGAGGAAGAAGCCTGTCCCCTTTCGGGTCACGGCTCATTCTACAAGATTTATTTGGGCTTCTTGGGCTTACAACAGTCAGGCCTCTGCTGATCAATTGTGCACTGCTGTGTTGATGTGCTGGCATCGGCTGATGCCAGCTTTGGGAATAAAATCCTGGAGGCAGTCTTGCCTGTCTAGGATCTTCTTTGGTTCTTGGTGCTTCCTTCACTTTTGAGCCCTGTTGGCTCTAGTTCAGTGTGCTGTGTAACAGTTTGAGGGTGTTGTTGCCCCTGTCCAGTGTCTGTTGACACTTCATTGTTTTGTTGGGCCATCTCTGATCTGATGGTTCATATCTGCTCTGGTGACTTTGGGGGCCTTGCGCCTGGTCCTTGCCTTACTTCCCACCTCTTGGAAACTCAATGGTTGTATATCCCAAAGTTAACAGTAACCTGTATTGGACAACAGAGAAAAGAGAATTTTAGTCTTACCTGTTAAATCATTTTCTCTTAGTCCATACAGGTTACTGGTCTCCCATCCTGTCAAGGGACAATGCTTGGCTCTCCTGTGGCAGTCTGTGTGGGTCCTTTGGGGTCATGCTCACAGGAGTTTTCTTTCCCTTCCACTATCTAGTCAATAGTTGGTGTCTCAAATCTTTCTGGAGCTGGTTGGCTAGCTGCAGCCAAGAGGGAAGGTAGGCTCCACCCCCTGCATACAATTCTAGAATTGTTCCTGCCTACAATTAAAGGGGTGGATCACCAACCCAAAGTTAGCCGTTACCTGTATGGACTAAGAGAAAAGGATTTAACAGGTAAGACTAAAATCTTTTTACCCAGCAGGATAAACCTTGTAATATCTATTTTTCTGAAGTATCAAGCAATCCAATCCTTTGAAGTTTTGCTCTCAATTCTATGTGTGCCAGAGGTAGGTGCATATGTAGAACCTACTATGCCCAGGAGAGACATGTAAGACTGTGGTCTTCTCACCACTGGAGGCTCTCAGAAAGTCTTTGCATGATGGGATGAGAGAGCAGCAGGAAGTCATAACACATCATGAGTTGTAACCCACATGTTGATAGTTATCCATTGTTTTACACTGCTTTCAAGACCTCTGTGGTGCTCAAAGGGTGAACGAAGAAAAGAAAACTGGTTCAGAAATGGTATTGTTATCTGACTGGAGAGCAGCATCTTTGTATGATGATGTCAGCTGCGGCCAGCCAAGATGGCAAACTGGTCCACTTGTAAGTGGTTGCAGGATAATGCAGACAATGGACCCTTGGATGCCAGGCCCTGTCACAACTATACCTTCTGCACCCCCTGTAATTAAGTCTCTGGCTAGAGGTGTATGCAATGCATTGCACACCTCTCCTACATTCAAAAGGGTTAACAGTACCTGCCAAGGTGGTCTTTGCAAATCATTACATTTCCTCTCCGTATGTTGAAATGAAGGCTTAACACCTTATATTGAAATGAAGGCTTACCCTTTGGAAGCTGTTAGCTGCAAGATACTAAATCATCCTTGGTAAATCTGAGGCCCTCCAGCTGTTCAGGACTGCAGATCTCATATCATTTCAGCTTCTCTGTTTAAATGATTTTGGAGCCCCAGTATATAGAGGAATTATGAAAAAGAGGACTTCAGGAATAAATGCAATCAGATATCATCTCCATATGAGAATAGTCTGGATCAGTGAGATAAGCTAGAACAGTGATTTCTTTAATACAATTGCTGCAGAACTTACAAGGCCCCTCCAGGGATGTCACCCTCGCCAGCTGTAATGTTAGTCTACATTTCTGTCCATTTGTATGCATTTATCTTTTATCAGAAAGAGGGATTATGGTTTTGCATTGCATGCTTGTCTTAATATACTGGGCTGTTTCTCACAGCCATATATATTTATACTTCTCTAAAGTATTGCAAAATATTTTTCACTTGTAGGCTTTCTCTTTATTTTTTTTTTCTCTTGAAGTTTTATCTGCAGTGTTTTTGTCTGTATATCAACCCTCAGTCCAAAAGACATCAAGTAAGTGCAATGTAGGTGAGCCCATTAGTAGGAGTAGAGCTTTGTTGCATTTCAGGGTCAGTTACTGAGATTAATGGACTGCTAGAAGGGAGCCACATAATGAAGGCTGATTTTTTTAATGTTAGGGGTTGATGCCCTTGTGGCTACAAATGCAACATAAAAAATGTCGAAATTACAGTAGAACTGAATGGCTGGCTTTGAGCAATCTGTCACAGTCCTTAAGGTACATTAGTAAATCTGAATTAGATACATCTTTGTATCAGCTAGTGCGAAAACTTGGGAAAATTCATTGCGTCTGAAGCATCAAGAAGGATTAAAGCAGTTCTGGAACTGACCAGCTGCACCACGGGGGAGGAGTAAAAGTCCCAATTTCCCTGTGATTTAAATTGGACTTTTAACCCCCTTAAATGCTAGTGAGGTCTGCATTGGAGACCTATCTAGCTTTTAAGGGGGTAAATGCCAGTTAAATCAATTCTGGAGGAAACCAACTTCAACAAAGGAGGAAAAATACAAATTCCCCAAATTACGATTGTTTTAAATTGGCCTTTTTAAACCCTTTAAAACTGGAGAAATCTTTAACCCCTTAAGGACTGGCCGGGCACGCACTTTGTGGTCACTTAAGGACCACAGAGCATTTTTTTTTTTTTTTTGCACAATCCGATTCCAGACTCCCCGAACGACATGCAGCCGTGCGGGGAGCCCGGAATTCCATGGCGGTCCAGGACCGTCATGGGTCCTTAATGGTATAACAACCCATGACGGTCCAGGACCGTCATGGGTCCTTAAGGGGTTAAGGCAAAGCAATGTGTTGGGAGATCCCTCTAGAACTTGAGGCATTTTACTCAATACGAGGTGTTCTTTGTGTTATGGTTCTGCTTCAGAATTGCTCTAGTTCCTCTTGGCACATCACACAACTTCATTGCAGATAGAAACGGAAATGTTTTCTTGCTGAATCCGCTTTTCTTGGATTTAAAAAATAATAATAAATAAAAAAAAAACATTCTAGCACCCTCTTGATTATTGTGTTCTGTTTGTAAGGTCAAAACCCATCGCTGTAAATATAGCCTGGTATTTGTAGTAAATAAAAACAGGAAAAAGTGCGCCTGCACCCTCCAAGGTACAATAACGCTTGTTGACTGTTGACAGAAGTTGATGGTTTATATGCTCTAATATTGAGTGCAGACGAGCTCAAGAACAATTTCACTGCTGGGACATGACTGTGGCGGCACAGAGGAGCCTCACAGATCAGGTACATTTAGTACTTTGCTTTATTAATCTTATCATGATATGTTTCCTGGAACCAGATTGATATTTGGTAAGGGACAGTCTTTCCTTAAAAGTTAGAAGTGATCTTGGGGATGATGTATAAAAAGCCTGCTTAGTGTATGCCTAAGAATTGTCGCTAAAATTCACAACGCCTGGTCATATTTATAAAGAAATAAAGTCATGTTTATAAATATGTCTATCTGAGAATACTCTGCAAATATTTGCACCTGCGAATATATATTTGCACACATAGTGGTATTATATACTTCCAATAAGGACAGGTTATACCTGGCATTATGATTTTATCTGTAAAACTGGCTTTATTTTTGGCACAATTAGCAAATTTCTTTATAAATACATTGGGACACAATTCTTATTTGGCCAAGACCATTTCTACTCCACTTTTCAAAAAAGTCAACTAACAGGAGTTAGCACTTAGCAAAATGTCATTAGATGTTTATACATAAAGATATGTCGCTTTGAGACATGTTTACAGACACTTTCTTTGTAACTCCAGTTTAGTACATCTCCCCCCTTGTTCTTTTGTAATGTTTTATTGTGGTTGAATAATGCAATCTAATCACAACTCTGATCAATGCTCAAGATGGATTTCCTTTGTTTCTTCTTTTAAGTTTGCAGTAGTCTTATTAGTCTAGTTGTAGTCATGATATGATATGAGTACTTTGATATTTGGTAATACTTATTTGGACTAATAGTTTGGATTTTAAGACTAGTTTCAGAAAATATAACTCCCTTCTTCAGTTTAAGTAGAAAAGTACATCTCTTGAAAGCTCATCTTAAATATAAACAGTACAAATAAAAAGGTATGTTTATGTACCAAAGCAATCTTCTCTGCATTTCTCCTTGTAAATGAAAGCACTTATCTAAAGCTTAGTTTACACAGGTTGTTTGAAAAGAGCTGCCTTACACACTGCTCAAGAGATCTGGTTTCACTTACCCATGCTGTCCTTGTGTTCCCCGGTAATCCTGTCACTGGGGCGTGGACCAAACGCATGGCAGCTGGACGGCCCACACGAGCATCAACCAAATGTGATTGATGCCCAATTGTCCCTTCCATTTACTGGATAGCTCTGGTAAGCAGTCCAGAACACCAGTCATGTCAACTCTATAAGCTTCACCCCCCAGCTCCCCGTTGATCCATCATGATTGACAGTGCAGCCCTAGCTGCTTTGGCAGGTCTGCTCTGATGGGAACAGACCTAATGATTAGTCACTATCCTGGTGATAACTGCATTTTAAATAATTTTGTGTAAATTTTAATTTATTACTTTTGCTGACACAGGTTTGCCTCAGAATTGCACCATTTTTTGTGAGTTTGGTCCAGTGATTTCATGTCAAGTGATGCATGTTGCTCTTTGTAATAAGTTTGAGCAAGTTGTTTTATAATATGGAAAATTACCATAGAGAGAAAAACAGACGATATAAAGCCAAGCAGATGACTGTGCAGTCTTTGACTCATGTTGCATTTGAATATATAAGTAGTAAGATTGATATTACGCATACAAAAAGAATAGGGTAAGAGAATTTACCTTTAATTTTAGCCATTTCATAATCATATACGTTAACCTTCTAATCCTCAAAGGTTAAATTAAATAAACCAAACTTACTTCTTGTGTATATTTTCCTATGCTTAGGAATAAGTTTTACAGAAACCATTAAGTAGTAGTCCTTCATATATGTAATTTTATATAAAAAAAAAACATCACACATGTTTATTTTAAGCTTCAGTTGCCTGTATTTGTTCTGCACCATTTTAGGCTTATTCTTATTTCAAAGCTTCACAAAATAAATAGACTTTATCTACATGACATTACCCAAGGAACGAAAGTCTTGCCCATAATTCTAATGGTTCACACTTATAGACTGCAGCAACGTTCATATACAAAAACAAAAAACTGTAAACAAATATTCTTGACCGGTCTATAAAGCAGGTCTTGACAAATTTGGTAGAGAGAGACAGAGATATGGTGACCAGTGGGCAAGGGAACAGGGCTTGAAATCAGAGGGAACTTAGTCTCCATGGGGATCTTTGGCTACCAGTGGGAAGGGGGACAAAGGTTTCTGGGGTGGGGGGGCAGACAGTATACATGGGGATCTGGGGCTACTGGTGTGCAAGGAAACAAGGTCATTCATTGTCCATGGGTATCTGTGGCTACTGGTGGGCAAGGGAGCAAGATATGGGGGGGGATCAGACAGTCTCCATAGGGATCTGGGATTACCGGTGGGCAAGGGAACAAGACTGGTGGGGGATCAAACATTCTCAGTGGGGATCTGTGTCTACCAGTGGTAGAGGGGACAAAGGTGTCTGGGGTTCATCTGACAGACTGCTGAGCAGAGCCGGATTTACATCTCAGGTGCCCCTAGGCACAATACCCTCTGATGCCCCAGCCCTGCCGTTACCCTCACCCAACCATGACCCCTTTGGCCACACCCCTCAATTAACCACACCCTCTTGTGGTGACACCTATTTTATGTTTTTTTATTCTTCACAGTACTGTGGCAATTTTCCCAGAGGTAGAGGAAAATGTCATATATATAGTGAGGGCCTGGTGGGTGTATATATACAGCATATATACAGAAAGCATAACTTATTTTTCCCCTCTCTACTTAGAGGAAATCTTTGTTTTACTACTTCAGGATCAATAACACAGCATCCTACATTCATTCTTATGATCATTATACAAGCCTGAGTTGCTCAGCTCTGCCTCTGCTGCTGTTTGCCGCCTCTCTTTCGAGTCACACCAAAATAATGGTGACTGTCTACATCCACACTCAGCTACACACAGATTTAGGGTTATACCCAAACCCAGTAATAGCAGCCCGAACAAGCTTCTCCTCTCTGCACGGCTGCGTATGACCATAATGAAGCGTTGAGCGAAGTGACGTCATGATGGTCACATCGCTGCTGCACTGTTCCACATCACAGTGTTGGTGGCCGAGTCAGCTGGGACTGCGAGGCGGCTGGGGAGTGGGGAACAGGTGCAGTAAAAAATAAACATACACAGGGCCATTGGAAGTAGGCGGGCTGGTGGGCGTGACTGTGCCACTGCCGGGCGCCCCAGAAAATCTGGCGCCCAAAGCCAGTGCCTAGTCGGCCTATTGGTAAATATGGGCCTGCTGCTGAGCGCATAGGTCCTGTGAAAATGTTCCTACTTCTCTATTTGGCAGCCACATTTAAATCAGTTTGGTAGACTGCAGTGCACTTAATTGATAGACTTGTTAGGCGTGCTGCCCTCCATAAATTACACAACACTTCTCTGTCCCTATTCTCTAGAACTAATGGGTTTGTAACTGCTTCCGTCATAGACTATTGCTCTTCATAGTAAGTTACAGCACCACCTCGTAACCACAATATCAAGTTGCAGTTTAATTTAAAAACCAAACAAAGTTTCAGCAGTGGCCCTTAATTATCCAACAGAAAAGCCTAATAACATTTACTTTTTCATTAAAGGGATAGTAATACTTCTTTTAAACTTTATTTTATTTTGTAGGCATTAAAAAAACATGAAGAATGATACAAGTCTTATCTCTCAAACTTTTACGGTTTATGAGATATTCACAAGCAAAGTTTCCCCCTCCCGCCCTTTTTACCTAGTGTAAGCAATCTCTTCTCAGATGTGGAATGCAGTCTATAGACCAGACAGATAAGAGAAGGGGACACTCTTATTCCTATGAAAACAATGAAATCCATGCCCCGCCTTGACAAGCTTTTCAGGTTTTTCCCTTATCTTAATTGAAGATTGTCCCTCTCTGCAGTCTAGCTGGGCACCTCCCTTCTGCTGTGGCTGAACAGTGTGACATCAGTAAAAGGGGCAAGAGGGGGACACTTTGTCATTGAATTACTCTGGAACTACAACTGTGACAGAATTGAAATAACACTCTCCAAAGTCCAAATACTATGATGATTAATTAGAGTTGCTTTTATTATGAAACATTACTATCCCTTTAAAAAAGGGACTACTCCTAAACCAGCAGGTAGCTCCACAGACAAAACTGGCATTGTTCTTTGTAGACTAGGGGTAGCTAGCCGTTGTCCTCAAGAGCTACAAATGGTTCAGCTCTTTAGGAATGAGCACAGGTGGGCAGATTAACCTCTTAAGGACCAGCGGTCCTGGGAAGTTTCCATCCCATAAAGACAACTTTGATCCTTGCCGACGCTCTGGTACATGTGACCTGTTGCGTGTATAGGCGTGCCACTTTGGGGCCTGAAAGAGATTGCTCCAGTCTTGGAACGGTCAATTTTAGGCCTTATTTTTACCTACAGTAAAAAGTATGTGACGTACTATGACCGTCATCAGTCCTTAAGTATTTAAGGACCATGCTGGTCATAGTACGTCATGTAGTCCTTAAGGTGTTAGTGACTGAGCCACTAATTAGTGTTCCTGTGCTCTGGCTACAATATCCTGAAAACATGTACTGTTGGTAGCTCTTAATGACCAGGGTTGGTTACACCTGTTCTAAACAGTTGCCAAAACAACAGTAAAATGTAAAGATTCTTGGTTGATAGAGATGTAGTTGTAGTCTTTACAGGCTGGCAGACAGATTCTACTGATGAGGTTTATCAAGGTAAATTTCACATGGACTTGGCTTCAACCTTTTGACCTCCAGTTTAAATGGATTCACACTGAGACCTCTTGAATGGCAGATTCTTCATAATGTTGAATCATTTATGTCACGCTCTGATTGTGTGTTAACGTCCACAATTCCATGAAGTTCTGCAAACCATTTAATTGAAAATTGAAGCATAGCCTTTTTTAAACACCCTCGTTGCGATAATAGGCATATACATTTGTTAAAAGAGAGGCAACTTGTATTATTAACCTACAAGGAACATATTTTCTTGGACTCGTTAATAAAAACGAGATGTCTCCCTTTTTGCTGGAGGTTGTAATTTTGCTTTTAACTGTGTTTTCCTTTCGTTTATGATTGTTAAATGTATTTTATACAATTGCCATATATCTGTTATATATTTGATGGTGTTGCTTACCCTGGAACCTGGTGTGTGTAATAGATACATTTTGTATTTTACATGTGTCATGATTAGTGCTGGGTTGTGGGGTTGCCTGTCACTGATACCTCATGCGTTTTTATGAGAGTTTAGGGCAATTGTATACATCTATTCAACTTCCCTTGAAGTTTACCTGGAGAGGTAAGGGAGGTGTGGTCTAGCAGCTTTTAAGTAATGAGAAAATGCATGAGTGACTTCTTTGTATATTGCCATGACAAAGTGCCGCGAGGCATGAAACAGCTGTCGACTTGCAGTTCATGTAAGACCACCTATTTATCACGTTTGTCTTGCTGAGTACACATTAAAATACATTGCAACTGGTGAGTGCTGGCTTTTTGCTTTTCTACTATGTGAAGTCATGACATTTATAATACATTACATTGCATTGTGATGGAAGCATATAGCATCCACACATTCAATTGCTTACCACCAGTTATTGTTGGACATACATTATGACTAGTATTTCTTCCTGCCAAGCCCCTTTTCTACTTTTCAAGTATATTTGAGAAACATTACATGATCCTATTGCATGCTGGGAAGGTTTCCAACTGCTTACATATCCAGTTGTTAAAGACATCTCTAGTATCTAAGGGGTGACACAGAATGTTTAGGGGTTTTACAAACTCATGTCATGATCAATTTTGTGGTAGTCATTCTGCATTATTAAAGTCACATGATATCACTTAAATAATTAATCTTACGTCATACTATTAATATATGGCCTTCATGCATTGCATACACGCGCCACAAACAGAAGCGTTCCGGAGTGCAAATCAGTGCAGTGGACACCCCTCATGCCACGCAACAAATGTAACAGTATATTGCTGATTTCAGTGAGTGGAGAAAAGCACTTTTCCTTATACTCCTCTCACACAGTAGAATATCGTGTCCTGACCAGGAAGGAAGTCTCAGTAGATTAAAGAACTATTAACTCCACCTAAAAATACCTTCTTCCACCCCCACTTTCCTTGCTGTGGTCAATCAGTCTTCAATGTCATGTCCATGGAGGAGGACCGGGTAGTTGGTAAAATTGCTGTTTAATGCATCAGCCTGTGTTCTTTTTTTTTTTTTTTTTTTTTCTTTTACCTTTTATGTAGTGCAAATGTTTAGCCCTACGTTCGTTAAGTTTTTACTTGTGTTTACTGAAAGTAGTACTGTATAGTGATCTCCCCTTGTTACTCACCAAAGATGACATACTCACAGAAACCAGCAGAAACACCAAAGGGTGTATTATTGTTTTCACTTATTCTTGTTGAAACCACCTGTTGATCCATTGGAAAGTCTCAGATCTTGAAATTGAATCTACTTTTAGTCACAGTGCACTTTATAATGAGGAATATCATTCAGATTGCATTTTTGTGGCTACATCACATTTTGTTTTCTCACTTGCCATTATAGAAAATAATTAAATAATGGGGCTGGATTCCTTTAGCAACTTCTCTAAAGACTTTTTATTTATTTCTCTAGCTGTTGGGCACTTTAACTTCTATCATCCTCGATCAGTTTTTCCCTGTTTGGGGATGGTGCACAGGTGTCAAAGGTTGCCTGCCACTGTTCTATAATATAGAACCATATTGAAAATGCTAAAGATAGCCAGTTCTGTGGCTAAGTAACTTGGGCCAGGGGTGGACAAAAATATAAGTACTTTCGGGACCACACAGAGTTTTAAGGAGCCAGATAGGAATTTTAGGAGTCATGGAAAGCATAACAGTCTATAGATGAATACATACTACCTTCTCCCCCACAACCCAACATTTAGGCATCAGAAGTAAAATTGAAGCCTAGGATTTTTTTCACCCCTTCTATAAGTGACAAATAAAATTCTCAAAAATGTAGCCTGTCAAAAATGGGACTTTAAATGGGAACTATCACCCCCTATACAAGTTTGGCTAATAATTAACGTGAAACAACTCTAGTCTGGCACTCGAGTGATTGTGGTGATCCGTCCAAATAGAAAAATCAGTAACAACAGAGGACTAAAAATATGTACAAAGTATAGTATTTATTAGTGCTAAAAAACTCCAAATATCTAAGCAAGTAAAACAGGTAATATACCTCGCACCATTGATTAGAAAATAATAACACTAAAAAATATCACTACAAAGAGGATAAGAAATACACAATTATCTTAACTCTTCCCCCTAAAATGGAATATAAATTCCCACATGGTAAACTCCTAAAAATGTCGGTATCTGCTTCTAAAGCACCACAAGTGCACAAACAGACTGGGATGCCACAGATATATCCCTATTTTTGCTATAAACAATATCACCAGAAGGTAAAATTATTTTATTCTATCCTCTGGCAACAAAGTATTAGTATCTCTCGTGCCGTGTGGATTGGTGTAACAAGTGGATTGTTACAAAATAACACCAATTAATTCGTTTTGCATATCACATTCAAGAAATTATTGACTGAGAGATCTTGCTATGTGGATTGGTGATTTTGAGACTTTCCACTCTGTATCTTTTGAACATTTTATATATTTTTAATTTTTTCTTATTTACATTTTTTTTTTTTTTTTTTTATATACCGCTATATAGATAGGGAAAGGATGTTATGGGGTTAGTGACAGTGTAGGTATTATGTTATATGTTCTTACTATATTCTAATGTCGATGCAAAACATACTACTTTGTTGCTGGAGGATAGAATAAAATAATTTTACCTGCTGGCAACATTGTTTATAGCAAATATAGGGATATATCTGTGGCATCCTAGTCTGTTTGTGCACTTGTGGTGCTTTGGAGGCAAATCCCACCATTTTTAGGAGTTTACCATATGGGAATCTATATTCCATTTTAGAGGTAAGAGTTAAGATAATTGTGTCTTTCTTATCATCTTTGTCATGATATTTTTTACTGTTATTTTTTAATTAATGGTGCAAGGTATATTACGGTCGGGCAGCTGAGTATTGTTATACCTCCTATTTCTTTAGATTAGCACCACTCAAGTTGTATATTGCTTTAATAATTAAAGTGGATGTATCACCTCAATATAAAATAGCATAAATAGTTAGGCTATATAGCGAATATTACTAAAACTGTCTTTTTTTTTTTTTTTAGCTTTATTAAGTTATAAAGTCGGTCCTGCGGCTACTTCCGCATAGACTGCTGTTACCTGCTCTGTAACCTCAGTCCGTCGCTCTGTCTTTGCTGTCCTCTTTCTATCCAGCCTCCTCCGATGATGGAGGCTTCTGTCTGTAAGCTGAAGCGGTCATTGGCAGAGATCGATATCTAGCCAATGAGACCGCTCCAGCTTACAAACAGAAGCCTCTGTCATCGGAGGAGGCTAGATAGAGAGAGGGGAGCAGAGGCAGAGCGACTGACTGCAGTCTATGTGGAAGTAGCCACAGGACCGACTTTATAACTTAAATTTGCAACAATTAAAGCTAAAAAAAAAAAAATTTAAGACAGTTTTAGTAATATTCGCTGTATAGCCTAACTATTTATGTTATAATATATGGAGGTGATACATCCACTTCAACTAAATATAGTGATTAGCGAGAGAACTTGTTTTATTTATTTATTTATGTATTTTATAAAATTAGTGGTATGGTTAAAATTAAAGGTTTAAAAATGATACATGCCTTATTTCCATACAGACTGTGCGGGTACAGCGCTTCACCGCAGTCGGTCATTTTTCCTTGCTGCCCTCCCCACATAGTGTCTCGATCCAGCTTCCTCCAATGACGGAGGATTTCTGCTTCTAAGCAGGAGCACTCTCGTTGGTCAGAGAGAGCTCCAGCTTACAAGTAGAAATCCTCTGTCATTGGAGGAGGCTGGATTGAGATGCTACGAATTTTATAAAAAAAAAAATAAAACAAGTTTTCTAGCTAATCTCTGTTTTTAGGTAATTATTAACCAAAGTTGTATAGGGGCGATAGTTCCCCTTTAAACTCTTTGAAAGGAAACCCATCTGACACTCAGTTAAACACACTAAGGTCTCTAAGGCATCGTGAAAGACGGTTTGCAGTTACTGACATTTTCATTTCACTGTGCTCTATGGCACGTATTAGAAAAGCCAGTGTATGGCTTCATATGGTCTAGTTAACAGGAGCTGGGTTAACAGGATTAGTTCTGCAGCTTTCAACTTAGCCTTGATCAAGTATTAATTTTTATGTTGTTTCCTCTGTTTTTAGTGAATGTTATTGCTTTGTTTGACATGCACTTCATTATGCTAGCTGTGTTTTTTCTAACTGAATGCTTTGATTTATTATCTTGACTTCTTAACCCCACCTGGTATCCATAGTTTCTTTGGCTGTGCCGTTAAATACTACACAGTACAGCCTAGGGTCAAACATTTTTCTGTTCTTCTTCCAATGCATGTTGTTGACCTCTTCAGTTGGAAAACCTTTAAGCTGCTTGAGCAAAAGGAGGAAGTCAGAGACATTCTCGGAGGATTTCTGGTAAAGGATTTACAAATATAGGAAAAAGGAAGATTGAGCAGAAGGTAGGACTTGTCTAAATAGTACAGAACACTAAGAGACCAGAGGGGAATTTTGGAGCAGTATGACCAAGACAAGCTGATAATCAATGCGTGAAAAACCTTCTAGCATATATTCTAAAGCCATTCACCGAAATATGGGTATACCTGATGAGATGAGAAAAAAGCAGGATAATAAGAAATTGACCTAGGGATCTAAAGGAATATCATCTGAGAGTCTCAATATTGTCCTCAGTCCAATCAGGAGGTCTTATTATATTGCATGTAAAACAAATATACAAATGTATATACACACTGAAATTATGTAAGATAACCAGATATTATAAACTTACAAAATAATTCATTGAGAGAGAGACTGCTGGCTTCCAAAGTCTGGACCTCTGGATAAATCCAGGGATCAGGACCACTCATGTAGCAAATAACTAATTTAGGCAGCGGATCAGACAATCCGAACCCAAGTCTGTAAGAATCAAGTTCATGTAAATGAAGAAAGTCAGATACCCAATTCTAAATATACATAAATATCCTTAAGGGACAACGAGAATAAATTAATGACTATTGTGGTGCCTTAGATGGAAATAGTTTAACTTAATGTAGACCCTGAGCTTAAAGGGTAATGTCTTGTCAGTGGTTTCCAAATTATATTTCTTCCATGCAGTTGTCAGTATCCCGCAATATAATATATAAAGGAAAAAAATGAGAAGAATGGTGAAGCCACTTTAAAGGGATAGTAATATTTCGTTTTAACTTTATTTTATTTTGTAGGCATTAAAAAAAGATGAAGAATGATATAAGTCTTATCTCTCAAACCTTTATGGTTTATGAGATATTCACAAGCAAAGTTTCCCCTCCCTGCCCCTTTTACCTAGTGTAAGCCATCTCTTCTCAGATGTGAATCTGGTTGTATGACAGGACAGATAACAGAAGGGGACAATTTTCTTTGTATGAAAACAATGAAAGCCCTTCCCCCCTTGACAAGTTTTTCAGGTTTTTCCCTTATCTTAATTGAAGATTGTCCCTCTCTGCAGTCTACCTGGGCACCTCCCTTCTGATCTGGTTGAACGGGGGGGATACTTTGTTTGTGAATATCTCTTAAACCATAAAGGTTTGAGAGATAAGACTTATATCATTCTTCATGTTTTTTTTAATGCCTACAAAATAAAATAAAGTTAAAACTAAGTATTACTATCCCTTTAAGTGTATTTTAATATGGAAAAATATAAAAACTTGGCATATATATTAAACAGATTAATTGGTATCCTAAAATATATGTTAAAAACAGAGGATAAACCAGAGGAATGACAAATAAAATGCAATTATTTTGAGACTTTCAAATAATAGTCCTAAACAATAACAACAGTAATTGGAGGTGGGCTTATAAGTCCCACTTTAGCCAGCTTGCAGTGAATCTGTGTCATCACTAATTCTTAAATAGAAATGTATTGTGTTATTTTTTCAGCAGTAATAGGACTTCAGGTAGATTAAAGGGACAGTAATGTCCTATAAAAAATGCTTTTAGTTTTGCAGAGAAAAAAAAACTCTATGGCAGAAATCCCATCTTTCAAACCTCTATGGTTTGAGAGATATAGGCATTCAAAGTTCCCCCCTCCCTCCCCTTCTCCTGATGTCAGCTGCTTAGTTGACAGCAGGATATTTCAGCAGAGCCGAAATTGCTTTATTTAAAATGCATTACTTCATTGGAATGGTCTACAAAGTGTGCTTGCAAACCAGGCACACATTGTAGACCTTTCCAATGAAGTAATTATTTTCCAGTAACGCAATTTCGGCTCTGCTGCAGAGCCGCCGACTGGTCCCCGGATCGGGATCTCCTGCTGTCAGTACAGCGCTGACCTCAGGAGAAGGGGAGAAGTTTGAATGTGAATATCTCTCAAACCATAAAGGTTTGAGAGATAGGATTTGTGCCATAGAGTTTATTTTTTTTTTATCCTCTACAAAACTATAAGATTTTTTTATGGGGCATTACCATCCGTTTAACGAGTTATTGAAGCGTGTCAATGCTTCGATCCCCTTTTCGGATCTTTAACATCTCATTCATCTAGTTGAGAAGACCTGTGAGTGCTGATTTGAAATATGAAAATTATTTGAAACGTATAATGAAAGATGACCTTTTACAACTAATGAAATGCATTCTGCTCTATGCCCTGTGTGAGAAGGAATATAAAGTGTTGGAAGAAACCACCAAGATACAGACCCTCATTTTTAAAAGGATAGAAGAAATAGATATAACCCTTTGAGTGGTGGAAAGATGCACAGTGCATTTCTAAGCAATGCACTGCACGCCCCTCTGGCACTCACAGTTAACAGTGTATGTATGACAGAGGTTTGTGCAACATATTCCTCAGCAATACATTGCACAGTGGCCTGGTTCTCAGGGGTTTAAGGCGTTTTAGTTCCTTTGTCTACACTATTCCTAGATTAGCATGCTGTAAATTCATCCTGAGCTTATTTAACTTAAAACAAAGTATTACTATCCCTTTATCTTTATTTTATTTTGTAGGCCTTAAAAAACATGAAGAACGATACAAGTCTTATTTCTCAAACCTTTATGGTTTGAAAGATATTCATATGCAAAGTTTCCCCTCCCGCCCCTTTTACCTACTGTAAGCCATCTCTTCTCAGATGTGGAATCTGGTTGTAAGACCAGACAGATAACAGAAGGGGACAATCTTCTTTATATGAAAACAATGAAAACCCTGCCCCCTTGACAAATTTTTCAGGTTTTTCCCTTATCTTAAATGACAATTGTCCCTCTCTGCAATCTACCTGGGCATCTCTCTTCTGCTCTGGCTGAGCAGTGTTATATCAGTAAAAGGGGCAGGAGGGGGGACACTTTGTCATTGAATTTCTCTTGAACTGCAACGCTGACAGAATTGAAATAACACTCTCCAAAGTCCAAATACTATGATGATTAATTAGAGCTACTTTTATTATGAAACATTACTATCCCTTTAATATGTCACACATCCCCCCAGTTAAGTTTAACTTCATAAATAAGTAAAGGTTTTGTGATGATAGCTTGCCATTGCATATAGTATAAGTGTATGGGTGTACATTGCTGGAGATAGGTTACATTAGGTCAGACTGTCTGTCTTGAAGATCCAGCCAGCATTGTGGCAAAGTCTTTAATCATCTGCTCTTGTTTAGAGCACTGAGCTACACAAAAATCACTTCATCTAACTATTAATACATTTACAGTGCAAGTCTTGAACTTGTCTTATAGCTGATTGATCATTATCATCCTCTTATCAAGAAGATATATGCAAGTATCATCAGGGCAACCAACCTCGATTTGTCAGTATCCAATAAGGGAGAGAGCTAGGGGCAATGTTTACTTAGTTTGTTGTGTTTAAGCTGGTAATTATTAATCCCTTAAGGACAAATGACATGCCAGGACCATCATGGCTTTAAGGGCCTGGCACGTCATGGAATTCAGGGGTCTCCGTGTGGACCGGTCAGTGCTCGGGGCTCCCTTAATCCATTCTGCAGAAAGAAAAAAAATCTCTGTGGTCCTTAACTGCCGGCAGCACAAGACATTTGAACTGATATTACCACCCCCATCATGTATGCTCTGTTTAATAATGTTTACAACTATGGGGCCACTTTTCAGAAAGAAATGTCAGTATGTTTTGACATCAAAACAACTCTGAAACAAACCAGCTGAACCATAAGGGGCTAATAAAAATATCTATTCATTTAAATGGGACTTTTAAAAGTATAGAAATGTTTTTAATGTAATATTTAATGCATTATAAAGTACTATAGTACTACTGTTGTTCTCAATTTTTAACACACAATCATTTTAAAAAATATGGCTTAGTATCACCCCTGCCACCGATTTCCTGACTGCTCCTTCATTAGTGAAGGGGATAGCCTCATTATGCAAACTCTCTAGCCCAGCACTCGCAAGGAGATTTTAGTGAGCATTTGAGTTGTATTTACAACCTTGGACTACATGGGAGTGAGACTGCTGTAGTTAGCCACATGCTTCTAAATAACTACCATATCTGGGTGCTCTCCGGATATGCCCCAGAGACTCTGGTTTTGACTCTGCATTACCAGGTCTCCAGGGCAGAGTCTGATTCTCTGTGGTGTGGGCAGTTTCTTAAGAAACTCCACCCATTGGTGCTCCTTCTCTATTGTTCCACCCATTCCCCGCCCACTTCTTCTCCTTCCCCAGCCTATTCACCTATACGTTTACACTTGTCTGAAGCCCCAATACAAATTGTGATTAAGCCCTGCCCTTTTTTACACAAATTGCATCATTTGTCTTCCTCAACGGTACCACAGGCCAGAAGAAAAAGTTCCCAGGTATGATAACTACACAGCCATATCCATTAAAGCGGAACTACCATGTCACAAAATGTTTAGCTTAACTAAGTCCCCTTCTGGCCACTAGCTGCTTAGTAGCACTAGTCGCCAGAATTATTACCTGATTTAATAGATATATGCTTTATTCCCCAGCTGTCAGTAGCATGGACATCTTGCCAGAATCATTTCCGTGCGCCTGCGCTGTCAGTCCCAGCCAGGTCTAGGAGGCATTGCTAGGAGCCATTCGGCTCCGGCTAGGACTGACAGCGCAGGTGCGCGAACGTCATTCTGCCAAGATGTCCGCGGTCCGTGTTACTGAGAGCTGGGGAATAAAGCATATATCTATTAAATCAGGTAATAATTCTGGTGACAAAGGGACTTAGTTAAGCTAAAGATTTTGTGACATGGTAGTTCTGCTTTAAAATTAGCCCCAACTGCTTTGCTGAATTAGGCGCAATTCTCTGACAAAGATCAGCCATTTTAGCCATGCTCCCTTTTGAAATGCATTCGGTAGTAAAAAAGCGCAAACGTTCACTCATTCATGAAAACAAATGTGCACTTCAGTAATTTTGTGACTGTAATCCTTTTTTGTTTTTTTTCTTTTCATTCCACCCTCAATACTTTGAGTAAAGGGGTATGCAGGTCTGTGCTTTGCACACCTTTTTCATCCTGGATGGGTTAAACACTTTTTTGAACTTTTGTATATTATCTAGTATTGTATTTAAGCTTGATTCAATTTGATGAAATATTTTACCGGACTTAAAGTTGGTTTATCTACCAGTAAGTTCAGAAAAATATTATTTTATATTTATCTGCCAAGCCCAAAATTATTATCCACAATTCTCTTTCTGTTTACCTTTTGGGAATGAGAGAAACTTCTTCCATTCATACCAGCCAGGAATATCCCTAGAGGGAGTATCCTGTGATTAAAAATAAATACTAATAGATATTGTGAATGTGTGGTTATATTTGTAAGATTTTAACCCCATTTCACATTCAGAACTTGGAAAGTCTGGAATAACCTACTCAAAAAAAAAAAAAAAAAAAAAAAAAAAAAAAAGTCTTCTGTATCTAAAAACAATATGTAACTGTAATCTATCCAGTACATTCTAAAAACGTGAGAAATCTGAATGTATTTTTCCTAGTTAAATATTTATCTAAATAAATAAAATTTACCACCTGGAATATACCATCCAACATTTCAGATGGCCAAAGAGGGGACAGTTTTTGTTTTTGGTGCTATTGCTGGGGGGCATGACCAGTGGGTCGGGGTATTACTGAGAATTTTTTGGTTATTTCATGACCTACTGGCACTGCTTGGTGTGACTAAATAAATAATTTAGAACAAGGCTTAAATGGATAGTAATACTTCGTTTTAACTTTATTTTATTTTGTAGGCATTAAAAAAACATGAAGAATGATATGTCTTATTTCTCAAACCTTTATGGTTTAAGAGATATTCACAAACAAAGTATCTCCCCCCTGTTCAACCAGGTCAGAAGGGAGGTGCCCGGGTAGACTGCAGAGAGGGACAATCTTCAATTAAGATAAGGGAAAAAGCTGAAAAACTTGTCAAGGGGGGAAGGGCTTTCATTGTTTTCATACAAAGAAAATTGTCCCCTTCTGTTATCTGTCTGGTCATACAACCAGAGTCACATCTGAGAAGAAATGGCTTACACTAGGTAAAAGGAGCGGGAGGGGAAACTTTGCTTGTGAATATCTCATAAACTATAAAGGTTTGAGACATAAGACTTATGTCATTCTTCATGTTTTTTTAATGCCTACAAAATAAAATAAAGTTAAAATGAAGTATTACTATCCCTTTAAGTATTTTATTACACAGACATATACTGAATTTTAAAGGGGAATTATTCCCCCATACAAGTTTACGTAATCGCTACCCTCATATATCGATAAGTTTTAATTATTGTTTTTTTTTTAATTTGTTTTTTTTTTGTTTGTTTGTTTTTTTGTAATGCATGCTTTTGTGAAATTTGCATAATTACTTATTATTGCTTCTGGACAGATCGTGGTTACAGCTCTGAACTGCAGTCTGTCAATCTTCTTGTGTTCCCTCCCCAACTGGAACGCGAAAGTAGTTGGGGAGGAATAGACAAAGATTGACAGACTGTGGTACAGAGCTGTAACTGCAGTCTGTCTGAAAGTTAGACAAAGGCTCATTTTTAATCATGTAAATTTCGCAATTGCATGAACTTTAAAAAAAAAAAAAAAAAAAAAAAAAAAAAAGCTATTAGAGCTTATTGCTATATGAGGATGGTAATTGGGTAAACGTGTATAGGGGTGATAATTCCCTTTTAAACAAACATCTATGTGAGTTTTTTTGTTGTGGAGCAATGCAATACTTATATACACACCACTCAGTCTGATCTCCCTGAGTAAAACAAGGGTACTCCCACTGCTGAAAGGTGTTTTATTCAAAAGTTATTACAGCTCAAAGTTGATTTTTTTTTTTTTTTTTTTTTTTTTTTTAAGGTGCAGTATCACAGTGGCCTAAAATTGTACATTGGCACTGTTGCTACACCATCCTATGGAGATTTATGGTCTGCGGACCAGAGCAGTCCAAAGGATGCTAGAGACATCTCCAACATGTTGTGCAGCAATGCTCTGGATAGGTCTCTAGAGTCCAAGAGGTCAATTATATTGTTAGCTGCCTGATGTTTCTAGGTTGTTGCATTCAGTTGGTTAACCCTGAATTATATTGCTAGCTGCCTGATGTTTCTAGGTTGTGGCATTCAGTTGGTTAACCCTGATTTATATTGTTAGCTGCCTGATGTTTCTAGGTTGTGGCATTCAGTTGGTTAACTAATTTTACTCTGAGTTTTGTGTCTTAATTGCCATAACCCTGGCATACCATCCATCGCCACGCTGGTGCTTTTTTGGCGTAGAGACACCGACTCCTGCAGCTGTGATTTCAGACACTTGAACACGTCTGGCTAATTAGTTCTGAGAGTGTTTAGGCAGATGAGGAGTTTGAAGATATACTGTATGCTAAACTGAAGTAGCCTGAGCACCAGATCACATTGGCATTAGATGCAATTTCACGTTTCAGATAACTGAAAGTTGAAAGGATTCTACTAAAAGTGAATTAAAACTATCAGAATGTCTTGTACAGAAATAAGGGATAGAATTTAAAGGGATAGTAATGTTAGAAAAAAAGTATTAACTATATGGTAGATACAATTAAAGGATTACTTGCACTCCCTCCCCTTTCTGCTTAATGAGCTGTAAAGCTGTCAGAAGCAGATTTTGGTTGCTTGACGAGACGTGGCTATTCAGCAGTGCCGACATAACGATATCTAAAGATAAATACGTCATCGGTATGGTCTACAATGTGTGCTTGCAAACCAGGCACACATTGTAGACCATTCCAGTGCAGTATTTATTTTCAGGTATAGCTATGTTGGTGCTGCTGAAGAGCTGCCATCTGATCCAGGAACCAGGATCTCATGCTGTCGGCTATACAGCTGATGTATGAGAAAGGGGAGGGAGCGGAGACCTTTATTTTTGTATCTCTCTCAAACCATAACGGTTTGAGAGATACAAATAACTGCAGTAATCTCTTTTAATTGTATCTACCATATAGTTAATACTTTTTTCTGATATTACTATCCCTTTCATAAAGATGTATTTCAAAGTCTACAGTCTAATTAAAGGAACTTGAACATGTAAAATAAACTATGGTTAAATACCCTACCAAATCTTAGACTATTATACATACCTGGGAAATCTCTGCATCTGCCCCAGAGACTCTGGTTTTTAAAGTTAATTACCAGGTCTCCTGGGACAGAGGATGTTTCTTCAGTGGTGGTGAGTTTCCTATAAATCTCTGCCCACTTCTCCTCCTTCCCATTCTATTCCTTCCACTTTCCGCCCACTTCTCCTCGTTCCCTCCCTGTTCTGCCCACTTCCCAAGTACCATGCCAGTAAGCCTTGTCCACCAGTTTAAGTCATGTCCCCTTTATAACACGAATATCCTCATTTACATACCATGACCGAAGCACATGATCGAAGCCTTTCCCAGGTGTGCTAGTATAGTGAAGGTCTAATAAAGTAGGCCTTTGCATGTCACTGCTGCTCTAAGTTAACCCTCCCTCTACACCTCCACTCTCCAAGGATTTTCTCTTTTTATACTAATCATTATCTGCAACCTTGGAAAATTCTTCATTGTAACAATGTGTCCATTTGCTGCAGACTCCAAGGCTAGCGGTTCTTGCTGCAGATATGGACTCCTTCCATGCTTTTTCTCTCTTGCTCTTTCATTTTCTTGCTGTCTTGCTTTCAGTCAATTCACTCTTTATCTGTCTCATGCTCTCATTCACTCAAGCTGTCTCACTCGCTCTAGTTGTCTTTCTCATTTTCACTCTTAGTTGTCTCTCTTTATAGCGGTCCCTGTCACTATAGCTGTCTCTCTCTAGCTCTCTCGTGCTGCTGCGTATCGTGCGCTCTCTCGTGCCGCTGTGTCTCGCGCTCTTCACTCGTGCCGCTGTGTCTCGCGCTCTTCACTCGTGCCGCTGTGTCTCGCGCTCTTCACTCGTGCCGCTGTGTCTCGCGCTCTTCACTCGTGCCGCTGTGTCTCGCGCTCTTCACTCGTGCCGCTGCGTCTCGGTCTCTTCACTCGTGACGCTGCGTCTCGCACGCGTCACTAGTGCCGCTGTGTCTCGCATGCTTCACTCGTGCCACTTCGTCTTGCACGCTTCACTCGTGCCGCTGCGTCTAGCGCTCACTCGCGCCGCTGCGTCTAGCGCTCACTCGCGCCGCTGCGTCTAGCGCTCTCACTCGTGCCGCTGCGTCTAGCGCTCTCACTCGTGCCGCTGCGTCTCGCGCTCATTCTAACTGTCTAGAATTTTCATTCAACCCTTTGAGGACAAGGGGGCTGTGCAGTGAACTGGAAAGCAATGCTTTGCATGTCTCTCTGGACTTCAAAGGGTTATTGTGTTTCCCATGTCTCTATTTGGAATAGAGAGGCATGGTTGTGTGATCATATGTTTGTAAGTAAAAAGGGAAGTGAACATATGAAAATACTTATTTTAGGGCTTTTTATTCTCTGTAAAATAAGAGTTTTTAACATTTATTTTTGACAATTTTTTTTCTCCCATAGCCTTCCATAGATGTAGAAAGAGTGCCTTTCAGCATAAAAATTCAAATTCCAGCTAGCAGAGAAATAAAAGGTTAACTCTGATAAAATTTTGAAAGAAGATTCTCACAGTTCCTTTGTTTTTTGTTTTTTTGTTTTTTTTATAGAATAAGCCCTACAACATGCATGTTTTTTTTTTCAGTAATTGAGGTTTATGGCCCATTTAAAGGGACAGGCTATGAAAATCCTAGATGTTTTGTTGTAGAATTGCTTGATTTTTTGTGACCTTAGGCTGTCTATGCCTTCCCTTGTAAATTACTTCTGAATGACACAGGGTCAGGCAGCAGAATCCATCACAGTACTGCAGGCTTACAGGAAACATTTTAGCGCTGAGTGATTTATTGTAGCATGTTAAGTTGACCTGGTTTATTATTTTATGATGTTATATTACGTGGCTCTATTTAAGGTGAATTGATATGACTGTTACTATAACCCTAACTACCGAATGCAGCCACCATAGCTTAACTGCATCGATTTAATCACTGAGAATAGTCAGACTGTATTAACTGATTTATTTTAACAATATTTACATCCCTCTGGGTTGCAGGGGGCATCCCATGCATTGCTTCACACTTCCATATTTCTTTAGTGTTGTTTTTTTTTTGTCCATTGTTGAACACAAGAACCATTGGTAAATTATCCTTCCACTGGAGAGTAGGAAACTTTCAGAAAAAGAGCTCTCTAGAATCATAGACCTCAGTCCTACTCCAAAACCCATACCATTTTAAAAATTCCTCTGGGGAAAATTGTCATGGCAAAGATTCTTAGCTTTTTTTTTATCTTTACACGGGGCTGTTCAGTCCCCCATTATGTGGGTCATATCCTTTTGCTTCCTTTCATGCTAGGGACCAGGATACGGTCTACGGGCCATGGCTCCACTGAGAAAGGAAGTGTGATGCAGCTAGAATGTATGAGGCATTGGCTGCCTTAAATTATTTTCTGCAGCACCGGCTAGGCTTCAGCACTCAGGCAGTGCACAATGAGCTACCTTTGGTCTACTTTGATGGCGGATACTCTTGGGGGATCCCATCACCACTAAGGCAGTGGTGAATGGTTGTAACAGATGGAGAGACACTGCACAGTTTTGCTTTTTGGAGGGAAAACTACGCTTACCACAAGGCACAGGTTCTTCCTGGTCCTCATGGATGAAGAGATACTATTTTTCTCTGCTCAGTTTCTCCTGCTATGTGTGACCCACAAAGCACCTGCTTCACCCACCTAATGCTCTTTCTTTATCCCCTTGCAGGCAGATATGTATTCCCTGTTTTCTGTCCTGTTTGGGAGTCTCAAAGCTGTGTCTGAGCATAAGGGAAACATGGGAAAGCCTAAGACCACCAGATTTTCAGGGACTCTAACTCTTTGCTCCTCATGTCAGACTGTTCTTCCTGGGGACTTTACTGGTACATTATGTTCCTCTTGTCCTGTGGCCACTACACAGCAACCCCCATGCCCCTCTTCTTTTGCACAGGAGCCTATGTGGTTTAAGACCCTTTTTTATTCTGTGAATAATATTCCTTCCTCTGTTGAGAGGGTCCTTAAGACCTGGAATCAGGACTGTTTTGTTCCCTCCGAAAAAAAAAAAATCTACAGTACAGTGCAAAAGTTTTAGGCAGGTGAGAAAAAAAGCTGTAAAGTAAGAATGCTTTAATAAAATAGGCATGTTGATAGTTTATTTTGATTAATTAACAAAATGCAAAGTGAGTGAACAGAAGAAAATCTAAATCAAATCGATATTTGGTGTGACCTCCTTGCTGCTGCTGCTCTGTTACTGACAGCTCTGTTACTGACATCTCACCACTTGATATCACTTGTTGACCTGAAGAAGGCAGACTGGCAGCACTAGCAGCAGGCACAGGCAGCCAATCTGTGCCCCTCTTGGTGGTGATATTATTGCTGCTAGGTAACAATTCTGCCTTCTTCTGGATCATGTTCCACCTGGTTAATGCCGTGGGGGGAAGGGGACTCCCAGGATCAGGGGAATGTTGTGGGCTCCCTTGAACGATGGTCTGGATTCTCTACATTACTTCCCCTATTCCCTAATGCTCATCCCACCAGCTGCTGCACTGTCACTGTTACTACTACTACTAACACCAACCACATCAATTATAGTCCTTGAGTCTTCCTCCTCACTAGTAATATGATCACCCCCTCATTCACTCCTAACACTCTGTAAAAACTGCTGGACCTTCTTAGTAGTAGTACTAGTGGTGGGACTGCTTTCAGATGGCAAGTGTACTTGGCATCATTTCCCCCCCCCCCAAGAATTATAAGACACACTAACGGCAACGGCATCACTGACAGCAGGCACAGGTAGCTGAACAGTCCTGCTCACTCTACCTTCCTCTGCCCTTGAGAAGAATTTCCCCTAGGGGTGATATAGGGGGACTGGCCAGCATTGGATCTGGGGAACCAGGGCATCTAGACCCTTTCATGTTGTTGTTAGTGGTCACTTCCTCCTCAGATTCACTGGATGCATAAGGGTCCTTCCAGTTCCTACTTTTATGGTTCTTAAACTTGCCCATAGTGATAGCAGTCACTACGAGCCTCATCTGCCTCAGTTTTACAAACCATCTCACAGCACAGCAGCCTAGCACCTCTCGCTCACTCTGTAGCTACTTTCATTGTATTTCACTTACTGGAAATTGCAAGTTTTTATATAAAAAAGGAGTAAAATATAATTAATTATAATTAATTTTTGCCAATGGGTGAAAACGGCGAAGATTTTAATCTCTTTATTTAAAGCGGATTTTCCAGCAAAAAAACAAACAACCATGTGGTTTTCACAGGAACACGACAACCCTAGTCATGACCTAAGAGGACACCTGGAGAACATTGGATTTAACTTTTCTGACTCCTGTTGGGGAACTCATAATGCAACCAGACTTTCTCATCTTGCCTGTTCCCAGAGGAGGAGACCTGCCGGGAAGATCATGAAAATTGCCTACTCATCCTAGTCTACTTCATAGTTGCTCACTTGTTCTGGTCTGTTTGACATCCCACCACCCAGTCTCTGTCATATGGCTTTATAATGTAGTAACTTTAGTGAATTGTCATAAGTAGTTTTCTTGAGTTTTTTTTTTTACTTTTTGTCTAATTAATATCCTTTGCAACCAACATTTAACACTTTAAAGTTGAAACTATCACCTCCCATAAAGTTAAGCCTATTTATATACCCTTCTTCTATAAAGCTTCAAACCGTATTTTTTTTTTTTAATCCGTATGGTCCTGGAGTTATTAGCAGATAAAGTTACCTGCTGATATCACTTGTCTGATTGGAGTGTTACTGCTCAGAGACGAAAGGTTGTCAATCCCCTCTCTTCCTCCTCCCTTGTTGTTCCTCATTCCTTCCTCCCTCAGAGACTCCCAAATCTTCATGTAACCTTGCGCATGCTTTTTCCTATACGCACCCAGGTCATGTGGTCACCTCTTTAGCTCCCAGCAGATGAAAGTCCGATGATTCTTCTCACATCTGAAATTAACACTTGTAATGAACGCAACCAAATTATGTGGAGGCAAAGTGAGAGCAAGTTCATGCACTCATTGGGTACCTCTCCGACATGTAAAGGATTCATTACAGCTGTGAGATAGCTCTCAGGAAGACTGACAATAGTAGATGGTATATAAGCAAAACCTCTGCATCCAGCTAATAAATAAATGTCCCAGTTGATTGAAATTAACTTTCGTCTCCTGGGAGCTGGAGAGGTGACTACATGACCTGGGCACGCATTGGAAAGAGCGCGCACCACATGAGGCTTTTGGAGTCTCTGAAGGTGGAGGGAATGAGTCACAACAGGGGAGTAGGAGGAGAGGTGATTGACAGACTTTCAGTCATGAGCTGTACCAGACCAATTGCACCATTGACGTCCGCAGGTAACTATCTGCTAATATCTCCATGACAATACAGATTAAAAAAAAAAAAATACGGATTAAAACTTTATATAAGAATGCTTTGGGGTGTTTTTTAAAGCAAGCATCGATTAATTCTTCAAAATATGAGGTTCTTAACATCAATCTTGACTCCTCCACAATTCCCAACCTTGAAGGGGAAATTCACATCAAAAAACTTTTTACTACTTGTTTAATCGCATAAGAAGTATTAGGAAACTTGCTTTGTTTTAGTGTTTTTTTTACTTACTTTTTAAGATCTTTCAGTTACAAGTTATGTACTTCTGCATAGTGCGGCACGATGCATCTGCGGCACAGCTCTCAGGACTTCCCAGCAGCATGTCATGCTCCTTCCACCTCCCTTCGAAGCGCGTTCACACTTCACTTTGGTTTGCTGTGAACAGCTCCTAACATTACAGCAAGAAGCGATTAGCATTATACTGAGGGGCTAACCAGCTGCACATCATAGGGGAGAGGGAGACCCGAACGGTATTGATTTAAATGTGACGTTTAACCCTTTGCATGCCAAAGGGGGTATTGAACGCATTGCAAAGCAATGCGTTGCATGCCTCTCTGGCACACAAAGGGTTAATCCCTTTGAATGCTAGAGAAGTCTCAAACAGATTGTGAAAGCCCCCTTTAAATCAATTGGTATGTTATAAATGTTTTGGTGCAGATGGATTTGCCCCTCTTGACACACAAATGAAAACGGGAACCATTCTGAAGAAACAAACAGCACCGTAGGGGACAAATGAAACTTCCCATATATTTAAATTGGTTTAATCCCATGGCATGCTTAAAAGAATAGTATTGTTTCCCAGAAACAGCAGCTCTAATTAATCTTCATAGTATTTGGACCGTGGAGAGTGTTATTTCAAGATTAATTGAAAAAGTATCTCCCCCTTCTGCCCCTTTTACCTAGTATAAGCTGCCTCCCGTCAGATGTGGAATCTGGTCTCTTGACCAGATAGCTCACAGCAAGGGACAGTCTTCTTAATGTGAGTATAAGGAAAATCCTGCCCTCTTGACAGGTTTTTCCTAATGCTCACTGAAGATTGTCCCTCTCTGTGATCCATCCAGTCAGTCTTCCTGCTCTGAGGTGAGCGGTGTTACATCACTAAAAGGAGCGGGAGGAGGGTACTTTATCATTCAATTACTCTTGAATTAGATCTCTGACAGTATTGATATAACACTCTCCATGGCCCAAATACTATGAAGAATAATTGGAGCTGTTTTTATTGTGAAACATTACATAGCAATCATTTCCCCCACTGATGTCATAGAAACATAGATTTTGACGGCAGATAAGAACCATTTCGGCCCATCTAGTCTGCCCATTTTTCTACAGTAAAAACCTCAAACCATTCGCTGGAATGTACATTAATATAAATGGGCATTTTAGTAATCTCTTGTTTATGCTTTGGAAACCCTAACAGAAACATAGATGTGCATGTAGGAAAAATAGAAGACAGTCCCAATGTGTTTAAAATGTATAATAACCCCTTTATTGGTTTCTAAGCAATCATCCAGAAGCTAATGTTGATCATAAAGTATAAATGGAAAAAATTATGAAAAAGATCAAAATGAATTGGCAGGCAGTGCTTGTTTATTTATTTATTGGTTAAGTGCTGATTGTCTGGTGTTATGAAGCTTTCTCATGTGAGTCCTGAATGTCTTATCCAAGATGGTGAACATGACAGTTGCTGGAGGCTGACAGAGTTTAAGTGATGCCTTTGTTGACTAAGTTGCTTTAGAATGAAAGCCCTTCAATGATTGCATTCTAAATCTACTCAATTAGCCAGTAAAGGAATCACTTTTACTCTGTCGGTCTCCTTGCATTTTCTATTGTTGACACGATACAGCCTTATACCTGTATGGTAATTGCTGGCAGTTTTTTTCAGGCTGAAGCAAGTAAGTTGTAAGGAAGGTCAAATTAACCTTTTTGAAGTGCATTACACAACCCTCTGGACTTTAAAGTGTTATGGCTACCATGTGCAGTAAGCATACATCTCATATCTGCTTCCATGGACTTGACATCCATGACTGATTAAAGATCATCTTGGACAAAGGTACATAGGGGACATTAGGATTTTCTGGTCATAGTAAAGTCATTGAGGTTTTGTTTTTTTAGGAGGTTTTAGTTCATGTTAAAAGTAGTCTGCGTTTCCCCTTTGGCGTATCTGTTTAATGTACTCCAATATTATGCCCCTCTTCAAGCTGTCTCAGTAAACAAAATTAAGGTAGATTACATCATATATGACAGCTATTCTAGTGTGTCTAGTTAATGTAGAACAAATCTGTTTTAAATGTCTTTAAATTGCCTGTTGTGCAAAGTATCATGATGAATTACTGGTACACCAGCTGTACCCTTGAAGACCTGGGAGACTGTAATATTCAAGAACCATCTTGTGAACTATTAAAACACATCACATCTTGCAACTAAATGAGATAAGCCAGAATTTTTTTTATTTTAGCCCCTCTTGCCACAGTAAGATACGGGAGTGGTGCTTGGAGGATATTTAGATCTTGCATAAGATTTTATAAATGCGATCACTCATAAAAACTGAATCTGATGTTTGGGGCTTAGATGCTAGGTTTCTTTTCTTCCAGTCTGTACAGTGTCAGGAAAGTTTGTACTTGTTCACCTTTAGTTCTGCTGATATACTGTGACGGCAAATAATGTCAAATCATAGCAAGTGAAAAAACAGGGTTATATAATTCTTTTAACCTCCCGTATCTAGACAATAACATTTTTTGTTGCTCTGATCAAATAAGGTGGAAACATCTATCCTACAGACAGTGGTTGTGGTGTTCTATTGTACAGCCTGTTTCAGACTTTCAACAAGGTAATACAAAATTCCGTTGCACTGTAACACTTTTGAAAATTATGCCTTTCGGATTTTGTGAGCATGGTTCTGGACAGCGCCGATTCAGGCCATTCTCATCAAGTTTACGTTCTTTGTGGTGTATTCCAAAAGTTCTTAATTGAAGACTGGTACTTCCTGATAATAACCACCCTTACATTACAGTGGCTCATAATGGCTCCTGTGAATGTTTCACTTTCTCATTGGTTCAATAGAACTTCAACATCTTCAAGTGGTCCTAGATGTAATTTTTATGGATGCTTTTTACTGTTAGAACTTTTGGTCCCCAAACTCCACTCCCTAAATTTTTTTTTACAAACAGACAGAACCCATAGAAGATGTCACTGCTGTAGTGGGTGGCAAATATCAGCAAACGAGAGTTCTGGCGCTTAAGGAATAAAAACAATATACCCGACCTTATATCAAAAATGTGGCATATATTTTAATAAAATTATACAAATAAATGGCTTTCAAATCCTTTCAGTGATATCTGTTGTAACCACAACCTCTAATAACAGTATATAAAAGATTTAAAATACCAGCAGATCTTAGAATTCCATGTATTGTATGCAGTAATAGTACTGGTATAAATTACAACCCCCATGTTGAACTTCTATGCAAGGTATCAAGAGAACTTCAAATAACATTACATACAGATTAAAGATTTAACAATATATTCCTGCAGCCTCCCTTACATTCCTTCAGACAGCCTCCTCAATTTAAAACAGCTGATGTTAAGGACTGCCCTGAAAAAAAAATGGAACATATCCCTGCCTACAAAATAGATGTGAAACCTGTGCTCACATTTATGCCACTGACAAGGTACACATACCAAACTCCCAGTTACACCATAAGATCAACTGTACCTTCACCAGCAAAACATCCAATGTAATATTCCTCATCATATGTGCAAAATGCCCAATAGCTCTCTATGTGGGTGAAACAGGCCAACCATTACATTAAAGGTTTAATTCACATAGATCCAGTGTTAACAACTAAAATACAGAGACACCAGTGGGGAAACATTTTTGCCAAAATGGATACAGTGTCAGGGACATTAAACTGACTATATTAATGGGACTGTTCCACACTCAGAGGGAGAGAAAAATATGGAAGGTTAAATTAATGCTCCGGTTTAATACTTTAAATAATGGCCTGGACTGGTATAGGAAATTTGTAATTGTATCACATTTTGCATTGTGGATTAGCCTCTACAATGTATAATCTGTGCAAGTGTAAATACCTTTGTAAATTCCTTTGACTTCTCCAGGGGATGATTGCAATTTACATCCCATTCCTTTACCATAGACTGGTCCAAGAATTTGGGTCTGGACTGAGCTGATATTATCTGCTTTCTATTCCAAACCATGTAATGTGTACTTTTATTTAAGAGAGATGTTTTCATATTTAAATGTAGAACATGCCTGAAGAAGAGACATAAGAGGTCTTGAAAGCTTGCATTCTAAATCTGCTTAGTTAGCCAATAAAGGTATCAACAACTATATTTGCCTCCTGTATTTTTACGGCTAACACGGTACCAACTCTCATCATTTCCAAAGCATTGCAAAGCAGTGCATCATCCATCTAAGGGTTTAATCCTTTTACCTGGTGAACCTGTCATGTTCATTGTCATTTAATCTGAAACCTTGGTTATGAAATGATTTAATAGCTTCTAGCCCAATTTACACAGACTTTTTGTTACAAACTTTTTCTTATCCTTTTTGACTCTTGAACGACATATCAGACACCAAAATGAATGGTTTAATTTTTACATTAACTATTTCACACTCAACTACTTCGGCATGATAAGAATCCAATTTACAGAACTTGCTTGTATTTTCTGTTGTGTTATCTTTAGGTGCTTTCGGCAAAGTGCGACTTAACCCCTTAGTGACCGGCCGCATGCGTCCGGCACTTAACGCCCGCCGAACATTTTTCGTCATTTGTATAAATGACTTCCGGGACTTACATGTACTTTTCGAGCGGATGTCCCAGATGGACAGAGGATGTAAGGGGTTAAGAGAACCTATTCAGTATGACTGCAAAATGACGTGTGTCAAGCCTAAGGGAATAAATCTGCTGAACGCGGCCAATGAAGTCCACAGCCTTGGGTTTTTTTTTGTTTTTAAATTGTTTTTCTTTTTTCCTTCTAATCCTATATAATTATTCTCTACAATGTTTGTCAGAAGCCGTCATGTGCAGTAGAGACTACCTGAACACACACAATCCTGGGAGTTCTGTGCTGGGAGTATTCTGTGCTTTCAGGCAGTCTCTACACTGCATGACTGTGTCAGCGGCAGGACGCAGAGCAGGACTGGCCTCTTAACCCTTTGAGTGCCAGATGGGTACGCAATGCATTGCAAAGCAATGCGTTATGTACCCCTCTGGCACTCAAAGGGTTAACAACACCTGGACCTTGGCCTGTGTACACGGGCTTTTACACTAGTTTATAATAAAGGACTCTGAGAAGCCTTTTAATATTTGCAATGAAGCAAAGTTAGGTTGGAGGTGGAGAATGGGGGATGGGGAGGGAAAAGGACACAGACAGATGAATAAAGTGAAACCAGCAAGAATAAAATTGAAAAGGGATTTGGATAGAGTGTAGCAACGTGGGTATTGAGCTGACACACGAGTAAGGAAATTAAAATCTGGGATGTACAACTGCTTCCAAAACAACAACAAAAAAGCCCTAAGGTAAGCAGGCTGCTAGTGATGAAAGGTTAGAGTATTATTTTCCCTGACTTCTGCTTCAATTTCTTGTGGCAGCTTTTTTAATAAAGATAAGGGAACCTGCAATGTTGAATAATCTGGAGACTGCGACATTTGGCTCTCCAGCTGTTTTAGACTACAGCTCCCAGCATCCTAATTAACAGCTGCCTAGGGATGATGGGAGTTGTTGTCCCCAACAGTATGAGAGTCAAAGGTCACATTTCCCCAGCCCCTAGAGCAAAGGCATGTCTGTGAAAAGCATTGATAGCCTCTAGAGTAGGGTTTACTTTAGCTGTTGTACTACGATCCCTATCGTCCATATCCAGCAGCTGTTGTACTACGATCCCTATCGTCCATATCCAGCGGCTGTTGTACTACGATCCCTATCGTCCATATCTAACAGCTGTTGTACTATGATCCCTATAGTCCATATCCAGCAGCTGTTGTACTATGGGCCCTATCGTCCATATCCAGCAGCTGTTGTACTATGGTCCCTATCGTCCATATCCAGCAGCTGTTGTACTATGATCCCTATCGTCCATATCCAGCGGCTGTTGTACTACGATCCCTATAGTCCATATCTAACAGCTGTTGTACTATGATCCCTATAGTCCATATCCAGCAGCTGTTGTACTATGGTCCCTATCTTCCATATCCAGCAGCTGTTGTACTACGGTCCCTATCGTCCATATCTAGCAGCTAGCCAAGAATGAAGGAAGTTGTAGTCCATCAACATTTGGAGGGATTCACTGCTTTAGTGACCATTGCTGCTTTTTTATACATATGCATATACAGAAGGGGTGAACAACTTTCATCAGTAGTTGGACTCCAACTCCCACAGGATGATGGGAGTTTAGTTCAACAACAGATTAATATTGGGGGATATTAATATTGATTAATATTGGGGGAGGGGGATACTTTATCATTCAATTACTCTTGAACTACAACTCTGACAGTACTGAAATAACAGTCTCCATGGCCAAAATACTATGAAGATTAATTGAAGCTGCTTTTATTGTGAAACATAACTATCCCTTTAAATATACGGTGCACTGATTACATTCTTTGCTACAGTAGAGAAATATATTATCAACATGTAGTTATCAGACAATATGCATTTGACTGATAAGTCCTAATCTTGCAATTGCTGAATTACTGCACTTTAGACATGTTTGAAATTAGTTGTTAATACAATCAGTCATCTACATATTAGTATTTCAAGGGCAACATTAAAAGCAGTGGTAGATACTGGGAAGCATCCCTATTCCCTATAAATAAAATATTCAAGCAATACATTTAGTAATTCTTCACACACTAATTTTGAGAAGCAATGCTCTAGATTGTTTAATGCCACTGATACCTGATTGACTAATAAGACACATTACTTAAATGGCAATATGGATAATGAGTTTTTTCTTCTCAGTAAAACCTCACAATTCTTTCATTTTCAATTGCAAGAAAGAATTGATGACTCTTCCCCAGTACTAATTTGTACGTGTAATGCTAGCAAATCTTCTGGTTAGTTATTATCATACAACCTTTTTTAAATCTTACGTGTGCTAATTTGGATCCACCTTTGTCACAGGGTTCACTCCTTAAAAGGATAGTAATGTTTGTTATAAAGTATTTTGCCAAGTCTTCTTTAGAGTAAATGTAACAGATTGCACTATGTTTATCTACTTACTTTTGTGTAGTTCAAACGAAATTGTCTGGAGAAACTTCCCCTGCCCACCCCTTCTGGCCGCCTGCCACTGAATTTGAAATCTGGTCCCCGGGCAGGAAGGATGTAGTGAGGGACAAACTTCAGTAAGTATAAATATAATCCTGCCTCCCTTGACGAAGGAGGGCAGGATTTCCCTTTGCTTACTGAAGTTTGTACCTCACTGCATCCGTCCGGACCAGACTGCAGATTCAGTGTGATATGGCCAGAAGGGGTGGGCAGGGGAACTTTCTCCAGCTAATATCTTTTGAAGTGCACAAAAGTAGATAAACTAAACACAGCGCAATCTGTTACATTTACTCTAAAGAAGTCTTTGTGAAATAATTTGTAACGAACATTACTATCCTTTTAAATATGGCCTGGGCAATCCAAGGCCCTCCAGCTGTTCAGAACTGCAGTTCCCATAATCCCTAACCAGTCATTGGGGACTCAGGTTGTTTAACATTTAAGAGGTTAATAATAAATGTTAATTGGGGTCTGTACAGCCCATGCATGTAGGTAAAAAGATACATAGTAATGTTGCACTCATAGGTTTCATGGCCTTTATACGGAACTACCACCCCTTGTAAACTTGGCCCCAAATAATTACCCATCTGGTGACTAGCTGCTCAATAGTGCTAGTCACCAGAATTATCACGTTATTGAGAATTCTATATTGCTTCCGGGACTGACAGCCAAGAAACGGCGCAGACATCTTTCCATAGTGACGTCTGCGCACTTGCGCTGTCAGTCCCTTTTGGCACCAAACAGCTCCTAGCAACGCCTCCTAGAGCAGGCTGTGACTGACGGCGCAGGCGTGCAGACGTCACTATGGAAAGATGTCTGCACTGTTTCCTGGCTGTCAGTCCGGGAGCAGTATGGAATTCTCAATAATGTGGTAATAATTCTGGCGACTAGCATTACTGGGCAGCTAATGGCCAGATGGGTAATTATTTGGGGCAAAGTTTACAAGGGGTGGTAGTTCTGCTTTAATAATAATTTACATTTTCCCAACCAATATAAATGTTTTGGGTAATTTGATGATGGCAAAATAAGTAATTTTTAAACATATATTTTGTTTTCATGACATAACTCGTCGCATGATGCAACATTTTGTCCTCTTGAGGTGCACTGAAAAATCTGCATTTGATCTAAAAACAAACATGATATATAGTTTTTTTTATAGATAACTAGTAAGTTGCCAACAGGAATTATACCTAAACAGATGGATAGCAAAAATAAACTGCTCAAAAAAATAAAGGGAACACTTAAACAACACAATGTAACTCGAAGTCAATCACACTTCTGTGAAATCACACTGTCCACTCAGGAAGCAACACTGACTGACAATCAATTCCACATGCTGTTGTGCAAATGGAACAGACAACAGGTGGAAATTATAGGCAATTAGCAAGACACCCCCAATAAAGGAGTGGTTCTGCAGGTGGTGACCACAGACCACTTCTCAGTTCCTATGCTTCCTGGCTGATGTTTTGGTCACTTTTGAATGCTGGCGGTGCTTTCACTCTAGTGGTAGCATGAGACTGAGTCTACAACCCACACAAGTGGCTCAGGTAGTGCAGCTCATCCAGGATGGCACATCAAGGCGAGCTGTGGCAAGAAGGTTTGCTGTGTCTGTCAGCGTAGTGTCCAGAGCATGGAGGCGCTACCAGGAGACAGGCCAGTACATCAGGAGATGTGGAGGAGGCCGTAGGAGGGCAAAAACCCAGCAGCAGGACCGCTATCTCCGCCTTTGTGCAAGGAGGAGCAGGAGGAACACTGCCGGAGCCCTGCAAAATGACCTCCAGCAGGCCACAAATGTGCATGTGTCCACTCAAACGGTTAGAAACAGACTCCATGAGGGTGGTATGAGGGTCCGACGTCCACAGGTGGGGGTTGTGCTTACAGCCCAACACCATGCAGGATGTTTGGCATTTGCCAGAGAACACCAAGATTGGCAAATACACCACTGGCGCCCTGTGCTCTTCATAGATGAAAGCAGGTTCACACTGAGCACATGTGACAGATGTGACAGAGTCTGGAGACGCCGTGGAGAACGTTCTGCTGCCTGCAATATCCTCCAGCATGACCGGTTTGGCGGTGGGTCAGTAATGGTGTGGGGTGACATTTCTTTGGGGGGCCGCACAGCCCTCCATGTGCTTGCCAGAGGTAGCCTGACTGCCATTAGGTACCGAGATGAGATCCTCAGACCCCTTGTGAGAACATATGCTGGTGCGGTTGGCCCTGGGTTCCTCCTAATGCAAGACAATGCTAGACCTCATGTGGCTGGAGTGTGTCAGCAGTTCCTGCAAGAGGAAGGCATTGATGCTATGGACTGTACCGCCCGTTCCCCAGACCTGAATCTGATTGAGCACATCTGGGACATCATGTCTCGCTCCATCCACCAACGCCACGTTGCACCACAGACTGTCCAGGAGTTGGCGGATGCTTTAGTCCAGGTCTGGGAAGACATCCCTCAGGAGACCATCCGCAACCTCATCAGGAGCATGCCCAGGCTTGTAGGGAGGTCATACGGGCACGTGGAGGCCACACACACCACTGAGCCTCATTTTGACTTGTTTTAAGGACATTACATCAAAGTTGGATCAGCTTGTAGTGTGGTTTTCCATTTTGATTTTGAGTGTGACTCCATATCCAGACCTCCATGGGTTGATAAATTTGATTTCCATTGAGAATTTTTGTGTGATTTTGTTGTCAGTTCATTCATTCAGATCTAGGATGTGTAATCTTAGTGTTCCCTTTATTTTTTGGAGCAGTGGGATGTGTAATCTTAGTGATCCCTTTATTTTTTTGAGCAGTGTACTTAAATTGGGTTCGCCCAGCAGGGTAAAAAATTTCCCAAGCCTATGGCACTGAAAGAGTTGACATTAGCCTCCTTTTAACCCCTTCAGTGTTTGTGAGGTTTAATCATTGTAGAGATGTTTGATTTAGGAATTGGGGAATCTAATCTGGCAACTGTATTCCCTGACTTACACTCCCACGAAAACACCTCTCCACTTTCATAGGCTAAAATGTATCTGTATCTGGATTCCATGAAAGGGGAAGACTTGGAAGGTTACAGGTCAAATAAAATAAAGAAAATGGTACAACTTAGGAAATAAATAAACACAATGAATAGGAAAAACTAATTTTAAAGTTATAGGTCTGCTTTAATAAAAAGTGTTCATGATGGCCACTTTTCACCACAAGAGCTCTTGAATTTTTTTCAGAAACTGATACTGCTATGCTTTGTTACACTGCTGGGACCACAAGCCATACTACCACATGATTAGTCTGGGAGTTCAGCAAAGTGATTGCTTTGTATCTAGGAAGGTATACACAGGCAGGCAGACATTGGCCCATTTGGCACAAGTGTTATTGCAGCTAGCACGTAGCTGCTTTTGTTCTAAGGTGGTAGTACCCAATAGGTAGATCTTGATCTGCCAGTATATCACAAATGGTTACTGGTAGACAGAGAGATTTATGCTGAGTAGTGTTTGCAAATCCTTCAAACACTGAAGGAGTTAATATGGCCACAGACTATACCCATATCAACGACTGAAGTGCTGTCAGACATCTGTCACCTACTTGGTACAGTAACAAAGTAAAATTCTGCAGTACTGAGGAACTAACATTTCCTATCTCTTGCTGCCTATTTATCTTCAAATCGGCCATTCTACTGTAGCTTGTCAGGAGTTACTATTGGCACACTGTGAATACACCTACTGGGTATTGTAAAAATATTCATCCACAGTGAGGTTATCAAATACATATGACTGTTCCGAGCCTCTTTCATGCTAGAAATATCTTAGTCATTTCATTGTGACATGTTGGGGACATCTCTAGCATCCAATGGGTTAATATCAGTGACATACTTATAAGTCAGTGCTTCATAGGACCAAAGTATTATTAAATCCAGCCACATTCAAAGCAATTGGACAATTGGGCAGTTTTATTTTTTTTCCCTGTGGTACATTTGGTTTGCCCCAGAATTACTTGTTTTTAACAGTTTTTTTTATTTTTTTTTTTAAACAATATTGTGCATGTTTCTCAGGTACAATGTTATGCCTTATAAACCGGCTATAGAAACCATACATATGTTGTGCAACAGATTTGAATGTGATGGTGAGGGACCATTGATGCCTTCTGGGAAGGTGGTAGATCATGTTAGGATGGCTAAGGAAAAAGCAGATCCAATGTCACTAAAGTAATCAATCATCTCTAATAAAGTAATCGTTCATCTCACACCTTTAGAATTGATCAATCTAATAGTATTCATTAAATGTTCCACTCTGTTTTACATTAATTAAAGTAAGTTATTTGTGGCAGTTCTTATTTTGTGCACTACATCTATATGTAAGTTTATGATTACAGTAAGTTAAAATTAGAGCCATCATAAATCCATGTTCATTTGAAGTTCTCTATAGATCAGAATCATATTATGTGTCTAAAATAGGTTTGCTAGTCTCACCATTATGACTTGCATGAGGTGATGTGAGATTGATCCCAATTTCCTTAGCACAAACACTTTTTCCTCCTATCTACATAGCACATAAACTGTGGCATTGGCCTCCTCCTAATTTCCCTCGAGTTATATCAAAGCCTTGTCAAGGCATGCTTGCCAGTTTTCTTTAGATTCCATTTCACAAATATCTCCACTGGGTTTTCCCTTTGTGGCTCATGAGTTGGAGAAATCTCATTACCGTGCTGGCCTCATTCAAAGGCAAGCTATTAGTTCACATTCTAACTAAGTGCTGTGGTCTAGGATTTGCCTGCATTTTACCATGGAAGTATTTTTGGAACAATATTCAAAAACAACAAATTTTATAAAGATATAACTATTTTTTTCGTGAAAAATATTTGTGTGTTTCCATCGCTAAATATGTCATGTACTTTCACAAAGAGGGTCCTTATGATCACATATTTGAATATTGTCCTCAGTCACATCAGTGTAAACAGTTGCCTCATCATTCTGTTGCCTGCTGTTCACCTGTGTTAGAGTTGTCTTTGGTTAACGTTCTCTAAATACTCTGATTTACTAAGAAGAACTGGAGCAATTCTGGGGTAAACCGACTATACTATAGAGGTGAATAAATCTTTACGCTGGTTTAAATGGAGCTTCTAATCTCTTGAATTCTACAGAATTCTCCAGAACATTAAATAAAAAGCAATTTTTTCAAAACCTCTCTAGCATTCAGTTGTTTAAAAGCCCAATTTAACTCAGTGGGATTTTTTACTTTCCCCTGTAGTGCCATTAGTTTGCCTTGGAATTACTCCAATTCTTAATACATCATCTTTTCAGTCTGTATAACATTCTAGATGTTTTCACAAAGCTGACCAAGATGGAACACATCGACTGATCATCCTAAGGGAGAGGTGAATCAGTCAGTTGATTATTTGGATGGGTTGGAGACCTATCTATCATTCAAGTCCCCTCCCTTTTAAATCCATGGTGTGTATTTATTTATAACAATTTCAATATGGTGCAGTTGATTTTTCTCTCTGATTGCTCCACTTTTCTTTATAATGCCAATTCCTTATGTCTTGATCTGTTTAATCTGTTAGGCCTCAGAGATATTGCATTGAATCTGTCACCTGTAGTGAAAAGTAACATGCTGCACTGTGGTGCCTTTCAATTGAGCAGCTATCACTTGTGTGATTGCAGCAATTTTGCTTTATTCCCTCAGGAATATAGGAAATTTGCAGTAAGGAAGGTCTGGCCCGGCAGCCTATGGGACATCCTGCATACCATACATACTTGCTGAGTTGGTTGCTATGTGACTCAACCTCAGAACTGTCACTGGATTGAGCCAAATATCTGAAAGAGCCCTTAACATAATCTTAACTTGCTTATCTACCTTTTGTACTCTTTACTACTAACAAAAATAGGAAATACTCTGCCATACCTTATTTTCTTGTTATTGTTTTGTAAGGACTATACTGCACATACGTTGTAGACAGGATAGGAAGGATAACACATGCAGGATGTGATTGGAAAGCAGAATGGATTGTTTGGGATTTTTTTTTTTCCTTTGGATTATTATTTCTATAGCTTGCAGGAAAATGTAATTATGATTTAGTGCTTCTCATGCCACTACAGTTATTCCTTGTGCTTCTGATCCTGTCACAAACTGTATTCTTACAAAAGCCACATATCCATGTTACTCTTATGGGTGATTAAATACTAAGGTTCATATTCATATGGAAAATGGCATCATTTGGGGGCAAACCAATTTGTGTCATAGGGAGAAATACAAATTCCCATTGATACAAATGGGTTATTTTTTCATTTGAATTCCATAGAGGTCTCCAAAACATAGATTTACAGACCTATCTAGCATTCAGGGAGTTAAAGACCCCATTTATTTATTTTCTATATTGATCCCTTCTGGTGCTGAGAATGTAGTCTTTGGAGCCAAGACAGCTGGATCTACTAACTGCTATATTTTGTCTCTTAATCTGTCCTCTATGTGATAAGGACTTTGTAAAACAGGGTAAAGTAATTATATTTTTATGAATCCACTTTATTACAGTTAGGATCATAATTGGAGAAATACTTGTGTCAAAAAAGATGGATTTTTGCATAATGTTCTTTATTCACATTTTTCTGATGTTAGTCTTTGCTTCTTGTAGCTTTTATAGTGAAAAGAACTGGGGCGGACATGCATTTTTATCATAAATAGACTTACTTGTTATTAGAAACATTTATTTATATATTAACATAGTTGATGAGTCTGATAAAAGACCTGGGTCCATCAAGTTAAGCACATGCCATATCACCCCTGTTGATCCAGAGGAAGGCCAGAAACAAAAAGCCAATTTATGCAATTTCCAATTAAGCCCCAAGTGGATAATTAAATTCTTTCCTGACTCCAAAATGCAGTCAGATATTCCCTGGATCCTATCTGCTTTAAAATATAATAATCCTCAATATTGTTCTATGCAATTATAGTATCTGCAAGCATAGCATCCCAAGGCAAAAAACAAAACATAACTTTACCGCCCTTGCTTTGTTTTAGTCAAAAACACCTTTTCTCTAGTCTGAATGGATGACCTCTTGTTCTTTGCTCAGCTCTTTGAGTAAATGGTTTCTTGGAGAGCCCTTTCTATTGACAATGAATATATTTGTAAATAGTAATCATGTCACCCAGTCTCTTCTTCTTTAGCTAGTCTCTCTTTATAACTTGGATCTTCCAATCTCTGTATCAGTTTTGTTGCAGGTCAATAATGTCTTTTAAAGAACTGTACTCTATATTCTACATGAGGCTTTACCAAAGATTTATATAGAGGTGGAATTGTATTTGCATTGCATGCATCTATAACTCTTTTTATGCAGCATAGTAACCTGTTTGCACTTGCAACAGCTGAAGGACACCTCACACTGCTGTGAAGTCTATAGTCTATCAGTACTCCTAAATCTTTCTCTAATGCATATTCCCCTAGTAGTTTTCCAAATAGTGTATATGTAGCATGTTTGTTTCTACATCCCAAATGCATAATCTTACATTTATCTACATTAAATTTAATCTGCCACTTTTCTGCCCATTCACTGAGTTTATCTAAATCCTTCTGCTGAGAAGAAACATCCAGCTCGGTATGTATTTCCTTACACAGCTCAGTCTCACCAGCAAAGAATTAGATATTAAAGGGGAACTACCACCCCGCAATAATTTAAGCTTGACTGATTGCTCATCTGGCGACTAGCTGCAGGTCTATAATTTCCTGGTTTGGATCTTGCAGTGGTACTACATCAGCTGTCCTCCAATCACCGGGCACTATGTTTAAGTACTCTTGGGTGTATGCCATCAGATTCAGGCGCTTTATTCACAATAACCTTTTCCAGTCTCTTCTGGACTTTGTCCTCAGTAAGCCATGTACGTAATGGAGGAAATTCTGTCATTTTGTCTGTTTGCCAAAAATCTGCCATTGTTGCTTCATTTGTATATATATTATGTGTATATTATATATTGAATGTATATTATATTGTAATATTGGGTAAACATACCTCTTGGCCATATAGTTTTTCCTGTGTTTGCACTCTTAATTATCCATGAGTGTAATTATCACCCAAACAGTCTTTTAGACAGTGAGTGCATAGAATGCTTTGCACAGATATAGACCTCAATGAGCAGCTTCACACACAATTGGTTCAGTTAGTGAGCAGATGTTGTACAGGATACTTGTTCTGCAGAAGAAGATTTGCCTCCGGTCCTCATAGCCCTAAGCCAGGATTTCCCACGGAATGTTACTGAGATCATAAAATTTCTTGGGTTTGTTTCAGAATACCATAGACTTTCAGAGCAGGCGTGTTTGTATACAACAAAATCATAGTTAAAAATAGAACTGTCATTTTGTAGAAAACTGGTGATTAGAAAAGATTTTTCAAAAGCAACTATATTAGCCGTTATTTTATTTAAAACAATATACTAACAAATTTAGCTTTTTTTTATTTGTCAGCTACTTCGAATCTGCAGTGCACACAACGCGGTGGATACTAACATTCCTCACTCTACGTTACCTACTACCACTTCCTACCAGAAACTACTAGCTCAGCTGCATAAAAAAATAAGGGAGAAATAATGAGAAATAAATGAATCTAAAAAGCTCATAAACTATTGTTTGAAATAAAAAATGGATAACAAAAATATAGGTGACTTTGAAAACTTGTTTTGTTATAAGGTCACAGTTCCATTTTCAAGCAATGCCAATTCTAAAACACTTGTTGCTTGCATATGAAAGACGGTGTTTTAACATTCACACACACACGTGAAAAAGTTGCCACAATGTGTCTGAACTGAAAACAGATGACATTTTATGTGATGTTTTTTAGCATGCTGTGGGGAAGCACTGCTCACTTCCTGCTTTGTCTTACCTACGAAGTACATCCTCTTGACCAGTAAGCTAGGAGTGCAAAGCAAAACCAGTTCCCCAGGTTACTGAACAGCAGTACATCATCTTATATAATAATTCACTAAAATGTGTTTCACCACAGTCATGCACAGTAGAGACTGCTCCGCGTGCTGCAGTCATGCGCAGTAGAGACTGGCAGTGACGAGGCTGATACAGAGCTGGGAGCTCCGAAGGAGCATCCAGCTCTGTATCAGCTGTGGCACGGGCAGTCTCTACTGAGCATGACTGCACCGTGACCGACTGGCACTGTATCAGCCGCGGCGTGGGCAGTCTCTACTGTGCATGTCTGGCCCGTGACCGGTTGGCAGTGGCACTGTGGCCTATGTAACGGGCTCTTCAACTAATATGTTATATGCAAGTTCTCTCAAGGTCTGGGAACCTGTGTGTGTGAATATTACAAGGACATATTGGGCCCTATTAAATAAATGAGGAACAATTCTGGAGCAAACTAACTAATATGTAAGGGGTTAAAAGTCCAATTTAAATTAATGCAAATTTACATCATTTTCATTTCAGTCCTGCAGTTGGTTTGCTTCAGAATTGCATCTCTGTAGTCTGACCTTGTATTTTATCATTAGAAGGAGAAGTAATACCTCCTAATACCCCTCACTTGCTTTAAAGGGAATGACATCCTAATGGTCCCTTTTGAATTTTGCCCTTGTACCTTTGTTTAAGAGAGATGTCATAGAGAAGGACATAACAGTTGCTTGTAGTTTTTCCAGACTAAAGCAGGAAGAGTGCAGGAGTCTACTTAGCCATTTTATGACCAGAAGGCTGTACAATGCATTGGGAATCAATGTGTTACACAGACCACTGTCCTTAAAGAGTTATGGTTTCTATGTGCAGTGGGTGTTTTTCTTGTGGACCCGCAGACAGTACATGACTGAAGATGTTACCTCTTGAACAAGGGTTCAAGGTTGGCGTTCGGAGAGGCCACTCCTGACTGATTATGTATTTACTAGTTGATCAACCCGTGTACACGGGCCACAGTGCTAGGCAGCAACGGCCGCGGTGCAGTCATGCGCAGTAGAGACTTCCCGCGCTGAGGCTGATAACGGAGGACTATGTCTGAATTGCATCAAAGGACTATGGTCTGAATTCACCGCTCCGTTATCAGCCGCGCCGCAGGCAGTCTGTACTGCGCATGCCTGCAGCATGCGTAGCCATCTGTATTGCGCATTACCGCTTCTGACAAACATACATTAGTGAATTATTATATAGGATTTATTTACCATAGTAATTGGGTGTTTGTTATTAGGAGGTATTTTTTCAATTTAAAGGAAAACCAAGTCCAAAACTGATTTTTTTTTTTTTTTTTTTTTTCCCCCGTTGTGTTTTTTAGTGTACTGCATTTCTAATGTAGGTTTTAGACTTAACATGAAAGTATTCATATGGAAGAAGAAATTGTTATTAGTAACTCATGTTTAACCCCCTAATGACCAGCAATCCGGTGATGGTCCCTCATGTATTTTGCACTTACAGCACGCTCCTACAGGAGCGCTGTAAGTAAAAACGGGTTCTGAAATTGACTGCTCCAAGACCAGAGTAGTCACTATCAGACCAAGGTTCAGCACAGCGGTACACGTCATCAGTCATATGCACCACCGTGCCAACAACGATCAAATCTGTCCTTATCCTGCAGGAGCGCGCTGTAAGTATAAAGTACATGAGGGACCATCATTGGTCCTTAAGGAGAAAAACAAAAAAAAAAAGTTTCTGTCCTGGCACTTCACTGGTCATTATGGAGTTAAACATTTTGATTACTGATGAATATCTGAACTGATGAATAGTTTATTTACTTGCAGATGAGCTTATAATACCTTGAATGCTAATTAGGTCTCCCGCTCTACCATTCAAGGGGTTAATTCAGTATTTGAGTATTTCATGCCTTACACAACATTATAGTTTGTACAATTCCAGTTATTAGTGTGCTGGGCCACAATGAACATATTCTTTGGCCGGATGACAAGTGGCATCATCTGCTTTCTGAAGCACTCCATTGTGTTCCTTGGTAAATATGTGCAGATAAAAGAATGCTAGTTTTGGCTTCAGTACTGTTTAAACACTGACATTAGGATGGGACAATATCAATGCCTAAACATGGAATACACTGTTGCTTCAGTATGGTTTGCCTCTGGGCAAAAGTCACTTTGTATGAGGTGTACACTTAGATATAAGTGAGAAATATAAAAGTGGAAGGGTCTAAATGTTAGTTACAAGACTGGGTGATTGATAGATGAAAAGAGCAATAGGCTGAAGGAACCACCTTACTCAGAGGTAGTTTATCACAGGTAGCAAATCATAATGGGTCACAATTATAAAGGAAAAAATAAAAAGAATATAGTTTTATATTATTCAGGGATAGACTTTCCAGGAGTTAAACTCATTGCAGCTTAGTGTTCTCTCCAGTGCTTTGCTTCCCAATGTACTGGAGCCTTCCATTCAGACTTCCTTGGGTGTAGGATGGGGTAGTCAATTGTTCTCCAGCTGTTGGGGACTACAGATCTCATCATGGCTAGTTGCAGATGATGGAAGTAGTAGCTGACAACAATTTGAGGACAAACCATTGTCTCTGATTTAGCCTGTGAAAAGTGTTTTCATAGCTCTTGTTTGTCATGTGTAATTAAGATACACAAGCGTAGTTTAGTATTCAATAAGAGTCTTGGGTACACATGTTGTACAGATCTCATTTACAATTAATGCACTCCCTTTTTCTCTGAGCTTCATGCGGTCACGTGTTGACTTTCCCTACTTATAGTGCATTGCATCGGCTTGCTTGTCTGACGAACTTTGAGTTTCTGAGCAGAACTATTCCAGTCTGTTGCTGTGTTGCAGGTTATTTGTACCCACTGAAAAATCATTTTCTTAATGGCGATGTTTAGAAATGAACATATATTTGAGATCAATGTTTATGTTCTGTAACAATTATACTTTCAAATGAACACTATTCAATAAATATGAATCATGCCATATAAACTGGTTTATGAAGAAGATACTTTCTCTACAGACAGGTCTTTGAGAGTGACCCACTTAGTCAATTCTCTTAAAGGCAAACTGTTAAATCTAGGCAGTTTTCACAGAGCACATTTGATTATTTTGGAGTTGATATCAAAGTTACAACGTGACAATGTACTGCATCAAGTATCTGCCAGCGGATACAAAAACAATTCACAATTGTACATTCACCCTCTGCTTATCTTGTGCCTTCATGTTTGTCCGTTTCCCGGCTGGTCTGCCAGATACCTTTGTTGCCCGTTGTTTAGAAAGTATAATTGTTACAGAACATAAACATCGATCTCAAATATGTATTAGTTTCTAAACACCGCCTTTAATAAAATAATTTGCAGGTGGATGTAATTCAATGGTAAACTGTGTTGGACTTTTCATGATGCAAAGATTTACCATGTCTGTTTAAATAGAGACGCTCTCCTGTTTCATATACACAATTGTTTTCTTTTTTTATATAACTGTATATATAGATAGGGATAGAGTATTTAGCAGGGTATTTATATCTCCTTTTAAGGGTTTATGGTATAGGAAACAGGTTTTATATTTTCTTTTTTCTTTTTCTCCAATTTTTTACTCATTGATGTAAGATGAATACACTGATATAGTATTGTTTCAGAGTGGATTGATTCCACATTCTGTCAATATTATTGATAGTAGCGTGTGTGTTTTGGTGCTACAGAAAGAAATCCCAGCATCTTTTATATCACTCTTTTTTTTTTTTAAATATTTATGTTGTGAATGGTGGCACCTATATCTTTTGCACTGTTACCTTTGTGGATATACTAAGGACGTGGACGCAGGTTCTGAGGCTGTAATAAAGTGATTTTATTGCCAATTGGTGCCTTTTTTTTTTCTCTGTCTCCATATAGTGCTTTTCCCATCAATTGCTTGAGCGCTAGACCATATGTGTTTTTTTTCTTTAAGTATTTTGAACTTGTGGAGTTAGGGTTCAGGTCGGGCCTCTGAGAATTGTTATATAACCGCCTTCTCCTATACAGCGCCACCTACATTGTATATAGTTTTACCAAATAACTAATGGAATCTGCATTTTAGTTCAAGGTGAAAATACCCTTTTTTTACACCTGTCAATTAAGTGTCTGTTCAGGCCATGTATTTAGGTAAAACTATTCCTATGGTATTTGGTATTTTTGTGCTTGTGGTGGGGAGACTCAGGGCTTTTAAAAATAACTGAGCTGTTCAGAAATAATTTTGTTACATAGTGTATATTAGCAAATAAGTACTGTTTTTTGTGTTTATGATATCGTAGCTTGTTCTGTGATGCAAAATTTACTTCACATATGAAACTGTGAAAAAGCTGAATTTTTCTGGGGGGAAATATATATCGTTTTACTAGCGTCTTGGGTAGAAATCATTCCTCAGACCTGTGACACTAAAACTGTTAAACCACAGTGCCCAGTTAGAATGATTTTTAACTATAAACCAAGGGTAGTCAATATGTGGACCTTCAGGTGTTGGAGACTACAGTTCATATCACCACCAGCCAACGAATGGCTGGTTAGGGATGATGTGAGATGTAGCCCCCAACAACTCGTTATCCAAATATGGACTGCCTCTGGTCTAAACTAATTTCTTTGCTAATTCCTGTTACCTTTTTGGAAGTGAAGAGTTAAATTGTAGTCAGTTGAGACATGACAATCCTGGCATTGACCGCAGTCATATTTTTATTTTTTTTGTTTCCCATGTAACAGTGTTATTATTTTGTCCTAGAACACCTATTCAAGAGGGAGAATGACAAAAACTGCATTCAAGAGCTCTGACAAAGACATTTTTCTTCCCTATTTCGCCTAAAGACACAGGTTACCTGGCACCAGCTCCTACTGACTGATTCACCAGGGATACAAACACTTTTGTCTTGGAAAAGAATTACAGTCAAGGAGGGCATAATATCCTTAGGCCACAGATGGCGAAGTAGTTTGTGTTTTGTTTGTGTTCAGTCTTGCAGCTGATATTTTTTTCCTGGGGAAAGGGCAAATTCAATTGTTCTAGAAATAAAATGAGGCAAAACCATATAAATACACGTGCTGAGCATGGTCTGGGGTGCAGGGAATGGCAGTTTATTGGCGTGTGAGATGAGCATGAATTTGCATTGCAGGCAGGTTTTCTAAGGGCCATCTGCACAAATATAAAATAGAGCAATTCTCAGCCAAATGAAAATAATAATAATAATAATAATAAAAAAAAATTGTTTTAACACATTGAGCACCAGAGGGATATGCAACTCAACCTAAAACATTGTGTATTCCTCTTTTAACAGTACCGGCTTAGGACTTGTTGTAGCAGCTCCTTGAGTGAGAAGTAAGACTGGAGGTGGAAGTGAGCAAATCATGTGATTTGTGTCAGTGTGGGTGGGGCTTTATAGGTGTAGGTGGAGCTGAGACGAGGGCAAATGATTTTCTCAATATGTGCTGAATGGGTGGGGTGGGGAGTGGATGGAAATGGAGGGAAAGTGGGCAGGTTATTGCATCTCACTATCCTTGTGAATCACTTAAGCCCAGAGAACCGTTATGTCAGAAAACCAGAGTCTCTGGGGCAGATCAGAAGAGTTCCATTTTTTTGTTTTGCTATTAACCCTTTGAGCATCAGAGAGTTATCCAACACATTGCTTTGCAATGCGTTGTGTACCGTAACCTCTCTGGCACCCCAAGGGTTAATCCCTTGAATAATTTGCAGCGCATCAGAAACCTCTTGCATTCAAGAGGTTAAAAGCCCTGTTAAAAATAAAAAGGGATTTTATTTCATTTGATTTGTTCCAGAAATTCTCTACTCACAGTCCTAGTTTACAATTATACTCAGAATATCACTTCACGCTTTTGATAGCCAAATTAATATTTTTATGTTCTTGTGTGTTTATTTTTTTATTTTTTTGGTTATTTACAAAGGCCATAAGCCTGTGGTATTTACTTGAACCTCCCCTGCTGATTCTCGACATGTTTTCCACTCTGTTGGAGAAGAGCTGCTTTGCCTACATGAATACATCAGCGTTTCTTGTCAGAACAAATATCTTAATCTCTTCAAATCATTTTGCAAAAGTCACTTGTGAAAGTATTCTCAGCAGTGTGTATTTAAGTGGCCAGTTTGTGTTTTGGAGAAAAAAAACAACAAACAAGCAAACAAAAACCCTCTGTTAACCCCTTAAGGGGGGAACTATTTGACTACCAATTGGAGTCAGGAAGGAATAATACACACACACACACACACACTCTCTCTCTTTCTCTCTCTCTCTCTCTCTCTCTCTCTCTCTCTCTCTCTCTCTCTCTCTCTCTCTCTCTCTCTCTCTCTCTCGTGGACTAGATTGGAAATGGCTCCAGAGGGCTTTTTTTTTGCCTTCCTCTGGATCAACAGGGGTGTTTTTGGCATGGGCTGGACTTGATGGATGCATGTCTTTTTTTTCAGCCTTATCTACTATGTTACTATGTAGGGTCCTGGGAAGTTACCTTCTCTTAAGGACCACTTTGGTCTTTCCAAAGCGCCAATATATGTAACCTCTTGCGTATATTGGTGAGCCATTTGGGGACTGAGAACGCTCCAAGACCTATATTTAGTCCCTATTTTACTTGCAGTGCTCCCGGAGCATGACCTGCTATGTCTGTCACCGATCCTTAAGGCAAAAACAGCGTAGCTGTCATAGCACAGCATGCAGTCCTTAATCGGTTAAAAACAAGGAAGACAAAACAGGTGGTAGTTTGCACAACATGACAGAGGAGTAGCACACATAGCCATCATCTGCTTTGTTAGTTAAAGGGATAGTAATACTTCGTTTTAACTTTATTTTATTTTGTAGGCATTAAAAAAACATGAAGAATGATATAAGTCTTATCTCTCAAACCTTTATGGTTTATGAGATATTCAAAAGCAAAGTTTCTCCCTCCCGCACCTTTTACCTAGTGTAAGCCATCTCTTCTCAGATGTGGAATACAGTCTATAGACCAGACAGATAACAGAAGGGGACACTCTTATTCCTATGAAAACAATGAAAGCCCTGCCCCCCTTGACAAGCTTTTCAGGTTTTTCCCTTCTCTTAAATGAAGATTGTCCCTCTCTGCAGTCTACCTGGGAACCTCCCTTCTGCTCTGGCTGAGCAGTGTTACATCAGTAAAAGGGGCGGGAGGGGGACACTTTGTCATTTAATTACTCTTGAACTACAATCTGACAGTATTGAAATAACACTCTCCAAAGTCCAAATACTATGATGATTAATTAGAGCTGCTTTTATTATGAAACATTACTATCCCTTTAAGAATATGTGTCCACTTCCCAGATGTGCCACATTAACAAAGTATGGGGCCTCAGACATTCCTTGGCCTGTTGCCTTGGATGCTAGAGGCCTCTCCATCACAGACATATCTGGCATCTAAGCAGATAAATATAATTACATTTGTCTCATATCTGCCATATCTCCTAGATTGGAGCAGTCCCTGGTTTTGGCTTCCTGTCACTGAATCCTGCTGTCACTGGTTTTAACCCTTTGAGTGCCAGAGGGGTGCTACAATGCATTGAGAACACATCTGACACTCAAAGGGTTACTACTAACATTTAACTCCATTTTTTATTTTCATTTAAAAAAAAAAAAAAAAAAGACAAGCTATGAGATTCCTAGCATGTTAATACTGCCTATTTGTATGATTGTATGTTGTAATTTGGGTCAAGTAATGGATACTTTGCTGCAAATCTAAGGGCCATATTAATTACACTAAAGAGGTGTGATACTAGAGCAAGCCAACAGCACTATAGAGGATTCATTCAATTACCCAATGATTGGGCTTTTAACCACTCGAATGCTAGAGAGGCTTCCAAGGCATTGCTTCACAATGTTTTGGAGACCACTCTAGCATTCAAGTGGTTAAAGTGTCTCTGTCAGTTTGTAACAAATAGGTTATTTTAAAAGGGCTTTCAAATGCACCTATATTTATTGTAGCCACTTTAATGTAAAGCAATAATATGACATATATATAGCTTTATTTATTTGTAAGTTAATGCAAATGTTCCAGGCGTGCCATCCAGCTAATAGCATTCCAAACCCAACTCAGCCTGTCAGCACTAGTTCACTTGTGTAAACTGAGATATACATAAAGCTAAATATCTCATTCACTATTATTTAAAAGAGAAAAATCTTCTAGAAATGTATGCCGTATATATCCCTTTTCTTCTCTACGATGCATTTGGTTTGTTCCAGAATGGCACTTACAACTAATTATGTTGTCTTACATGGTACTATAGACATAACTGGTAAACATATTGTCCATGGTCCCCAGTATAGTATGTGTGAGGCTTAACCCTTTGAGTGCTGCAATGTGTTTGATTTCTCCCTGGCACTCAAAGGTTTAAGTGGAGTAGGCTGTGTTGGAAGGGGTTTGGAGAGCAGAATTTGCCCTGAAGTGGAGGAACAAGATAGTAGTAGACAGAATGAGCAGAGAGGTTGGAAGGATTCCTGCTGAATCCACCAGACCTGAGGAATCCGCCTTTGTCCCCAAAGACCTGATAATTCAATCTTAAAGGGATAGTAATACTTCGTTTTAACTTTATTTTGTAGGCATTAAAAAAACATGAAGAATGATATGTCTTATCTCTCAAACCTTTATGGTTTAAGAGATATTCACAAGCAAACTTTCCCCTCCCCGCCCCTTTTACTTTGTGTAAGCCATCTCTTCTCAGATGAGGAATGCAGTCCATAGACCAGACAGATAGCAGGAGACAATCTTCTTTATATGAAAACAATGAAAGCCCTGCCCCCCTTGACAAGCTTTTCAGGTTTTTCCCTTATCTTAATTGAAGATTGTCCCTCTCTACAGTCTACCTGGGCACCTCCCTTCTGCTCTAGCCGAACAGTGTGACATCAGTAAAAGGGGTGGGAGGGGGGACACTTTGTCATTGAATTACTCCTGAACTACAACTCTGACAGAATTGAAATAACACTCTCCAAAGTCCAAATACTATGATAATTAATTAGAGCTGCTTTTATTATGAAACATTACTATCCCTTTAACACTGGACTCTCCCAGGTAGATTGGGAGAATTTCCATTTATAGTGCAGATTATTAGTGATGTTTTTTCATTTTACTACCCAGGAAAATAACATTGCTGGAAAAGATTTTGACAATTTGGCAAGTATGTTCTGTGCATTTTTAGTAAAGATTTGAGCCATTAATACAGAGGTAATCAGTCAGTGTTGCAGAATTAGCGGATGCCTTATAAATAAAGGCTAATAATTCAGTCCTCCAACTGTTGGGGACTATAACTCTTGTCATTTTCAACCAGTGGTTTGCTGTTTGGGGATGAAAGTTGTAGTCCCCAGCAGCTGAAGATCCAGCAACTAGCTACCCATGCCCTAGTATAAATTGTTCTTTGTTTATAATACATTCTTATTTTTGCAGGGTCCTATATGATAGTGGACTCCTCGAAGCATGACCCTGGAGAGAAAGCCCGTCTGCAGCTACCTACAATGAAGGAAAATGATACCCACTGCATTGACTTCAGTTACCTTCTGTACACCCAGAAGCGGGATAGCCCAGGGACACTGAACATTTTTGTGCGAGTGAACAAAGGCCCTCTTGCTAACCCTATCTGGAATGTAACTGGTTCTACTGGCAAAGACTGGCTGAGGGCGGAGTTAGCCGTGAGCACTTTTTGGCCGAATGAGTATCAGGTAAAGCCATTGACATTCGTAACATAAGAATATTGTGACTAAATCTATTACTTTTAATGGTGTGATTTATCTTCACAGTTTTCAGATTAACCCTTTCAGTGCCAGAGAGGTAGCCAACGCATTGCATTGCAATAAGTTGGCAACCTCACTGGCACTGAAATGGTTAAGATACTATAAATAGCAGATTTTCCCTTCGTACATGTGAGTACAGACTTCTTTCCTATGGATTTTCAAGGCTTATGTTAATGGGGACATACATAAGGAAAAGTGGAGATAATCTGGGGCAAACTAAGAGCACCACAGAAAACAAGTCAACAAAATCCCTACATTCTCTTTGATATAGATAAAACTGTTAACCCTGTGAATGCTAAAGGTCTCCAAAGCATTGTTTTGCATCTTTTAGAGAAGTCTTCTCTAACCTTTAAGTTGTTAAAAGCCCAATTTAAATCAATGGGAAGGTTTATTTGTCCCCTAGGGTGCATTTGGTTTGTTCCAGAACTGTCCCTCTCTTCTTTTGCGCGCAAGATCCTATAGCCAATATTTATAAAAGCAAACTGGAGTAAACCAATAGAGTTCAAATAAAAATTCCTAAATTCCCATGCACTTGAGTAGAACTATTTAACCCCTTGAATGCTAGGATTCAAGGGGTTAAAGGGATAGTAATACTTCATATTTAATAATCTGCATCTTGCAGCCATTAAAAAAATAAACAAAATGCCCCCAGCATCATCTCTCAAACCTTTATGGTTTGAGAGATAATCATATTTAAAGTTCCCCCCTACCTCCCCTTTCCCTGACGTCAGAGCTCTAGCTGACTGCAGGGGAATCCGGTCCTGGGACCACCGGCGTCTCTGCTGCAGAGCCGAGATTGCGTTATTGGAAAAAAAATTCTTCATTGAAACGGTCTTCTAAGTGTGCTTGGTTTGCAAGCACACTTAGAAGACAGTTCCAGTGAAGGATTTCTTTTCCAAAAACGCAATCTTGGCTCTGCTGAAGAGCCTCCACTGGTCCTGGGACCAGATTCCCCTGCAGTCAGCTAGAGCGCTGTCGTCAGGGAGTAGGGAACTTTAAATATGATTATCTCGCAAACCATAAAGGTTTGAGAGATGACGCTGGGGGCGTTTCATTTATTTTTTTAATGGCTACAAGATGCAGATTTTAAAATATGAATTACTATCCCTTTAAAAGTTAAATTTTATTTAACAGGAAATGTTTCTGTCCCCTATGGCGCAATTGGTTTACTTCAGGATAAGTCCAGTTAGCTTTTATAAGTATGGGCCTATCTGCGTTGTGTGATATAGAGGCAAAGTGGTGCAGCTCTGAAGTAGTTGTACCACAGGGAAAAATAAATAAATATATATATATATATATATATATATATATATATATATATATATATATATATATTCTTTAAATGGGCATTGTAACCCTTTGAATGCTAGAGGTCTCCAGCACATTTTGCATTTTGAATCAATGTGTCAGATGTTTCTAGCATGCAGAGGGTTAAAAGTGCCATTTATATCTATGGGGATTTTGCCTCCTGTAGTACAATGGTTTTTGGCACAGAATTGCATCACTTTGACTTCATGTATAAGAACCATGCTTATTGACCCTTTGAGTTGACAGAGAGGTATCCTGTGCATTGAGTTGGATATATCTCTGGTCCTTAGAATGAAACACCTATGTCCTAGGTTAAAAGTGAAGCAAACCAATTGTACCATAGGGAGCAATGAAAAGAGCAATCCCCCAAATAGCCATTGATTTGAATGGGAATGTTAACCCCTTGAGTGCTAGTGAGGTCTGAAACACAATACTTTGCAGTATGCTGGAGATTTCTCGGGCAGAGGTGGAAAGTTCCCTGGATTTTGGTAGCCAAGATTCCTAAAATGTTACTGCTGGATCCTGTGCTTTTGCAGTATTTTGTACAAACCTGTATACAGTCACACTTTCACTGGCCTCTAAAATCCCAGCTAAATGTATTTTATTTTGTTTTTTTTCTGGCTCCAATGATGTTTATGTTTTTGTCAAACCCTGCTTTCTAGTAATTCAAGTATGTATTGCAAATATGATTGGTTAAAGTAGAATGGATGGGGAGGGTGGGAGTCAAACTTTTTCTTGTAGGACCAGACTGAATAATAATAAACTAAACGAATAAACAGAGGGCCATACTATTATATAATACTAGTGTAAAAGCCCGTGTACACGGGCCAAGGTCCGGGTGATATTAAGCGGCCAGTTCTCTCTGCTTCCTGTCGCCGTCACAGTCATGCACTGTAGAGACTGCCCAAAAGCACAGAATACTCCCAGCACAGAATTCCCAGCATTCTGTGCGTTTGGGCTGTCTCTACTGTGCATGACGGCTTCTGACACACATCCTAGCGAATTATTATATAGGATGATGGCATTAAAGACAAGCATATAGAATATGAACTTACAACTGCAAATATTTGCAATCCACTGTTGGGCTACTAAGCCTCTCTGAATTTGCATTAAGAGCCTGATTTTCCATGTCTGATTATTTTGTGCGAACTTAATTTTACAGCTTAAATGTCACTGAAAACTTTCAGCTGTTCTGTTGTGCAGTGCTGTACAGCTAGTGTGAATGGTCTAGCAATGGTAGCCAGAAGCCTTGTCCCACTACCACTTGTAGCCATAGATCCACACATAATGATCCCTCAATCTTGTGCGAATGCATTGATATCCATAGAACCACAAATACTAAACCTTCAGCCTTGTACCACTGCACTGGTAGCCATAGAACCACACATACATGAGGCATGAAATAGGGACTCATGACCCCCGGTTCCACAAAACCACTTCTCCCCTCATCCACATGATGGTGAGAGGAGTGGTGGTCTTTTGTATCTGAGGGTCGTAAGTCCTTATTTTATGCCTCATATTTTGTTTTGTTTTTACAAGTACTTTGAAATAAATTTTAGATATGTTTTATTTCATTGCTTGAGAATCTTTGATTGTGCAACTCAATTTTGTTTGTTTTGCATGTGATTTTGGCAGTGGGATAGCCTTAAGACTTGCGCATCAATACTTTCCTACATGCATTCCTCTTAAAGGGGTTTTTCTTATTTTCACCTCTTGGAGCCACTGAACATTAATATAGTTTATCCTTATAGTGATAGAACTACACTTACTGACTGCGCAGCCTTGTTCTGTTGCACTAGTAGCCATTTAACCAAACATAATGACCCAACCTTGTTCCTCCGTAGCAACAGAGCCACACAATAAGACCTCCATCATTGTTGCACAACAGAAACAGAACCATTCACATAGTGACCATAGCCATACCCCCATCAGCCTTGTCCCACTATAACTTGTAGCCACAGAACCACACACTGACTTATACCAATTACATTAGGCATATAATTTTAAAAGGCCACCTGTTGTAGTTCAGCTCAGGTCAGCTGCCAGTCTGCCATGGACCCTGGCATGCTCTGTTTTTACTGTGGTGCATTGCAACTATATGAGATGTCTGACAAGGGCTGCACGAAGCATCTGGGGTGGGTTGAATGGCCTACAGTATATGGACTGGCTGGTGGAAGAAACGTCCTGCCACTACGGTCAGCCAGCTTAAACACAACTGAGGTTAAACCCACCCCAGCTGCTATTGTGCTGTTTTTTCAAACCTGGTTCTAATCAGCACATACAAAAAAGGTTTGGGTTGGCTGTCCACTACCAGGTTGATGGCTGCATGTGGCCACCATGAGCACATTTGTCATGGTGGCCACACAGAACATCGCTGGTGGCAACATCGTGGCCCACACATCACCTGTGACCACGTTTGAGAACCACCATTCTAGAGTTAACTCGAGGCTCTCCATTTGGCCTATGAGTTGCCATTTGAAAGCATGTCCACTGCTCCTCTTAAAAGTGTGTTTGAGACCTTTTCAACATACAAAGCAGTTAAATAAATATTTACATGACTATACGTTACTCAATATTATAAGCAGTTAAAGAGGCAGACTAGAGTCAGAATATTTTTAAACTAGCTACTCACGGGCACCTTTACATCACTGCACTGATGCTCAGATCAAACCCCCTGTGTTAAGTTACCATTAATAATCCTACATTCCTGTAATAGGTGCCTAGCAGGAGGAAGGTGTGCCTTATTTGCATGGCAATGGTTATCATTTTTGTAATTCTTGTTGTGATCGGATTTAACCCATTGAGTGCCAGAGAGGTTACAAAAACATTGTGAAGCTATGCATAGGACACCTTTCTGCTACTTGAACGTTAATATAATTACAGAGAAAGCAATCTATCTCCCGTGGAACTGCAACTCTCCAATCAGCCTTAGCTTAGATAATGTGGCTGATGTCATAAGTAAAGCTGAAGTAATTCTGGGGTAAACTGACTTTCTCTTAATGTGCAAATGCAAAGTCCTATTGATTTAAATGGGGGAGGGATTTAACCATTGAGTTCCTGATAAGTATCCAACATGTGAAACAATGAGTTGGAGACCTAGCCTTAAAGGGATGGTAATACTTCGTTTTAGCTTTATTTTATTTTGTAGGCATTAAAAAAACATGAAGAACAATATAAGTCTTATCTATCAAACCTTTATGGTTTGAGAGATATTCACAAGCAAAGCTTTCCCTCCCGCCCCTTTTACCTAGTGTAAGCCATCTCTTCTCAGATGTGGAATGCAGTCCATAGACCAGACAGATAACAGAAGGGGACACTCTTCTTCCTATGAGAACAATGAAAGCCCTGCCCCCCTTGACAAGTTTTTCAGGTTTTTCCCTTATCTTAATTGAAGATTGTCCCTCTCTGCAGTCTACCTGGGCACCTCCCTTCTGCTGTGGCTGAACAGTGTGACATCAGTAAAAGGGGCGGGAGGGGGATACTTTGTTATTGAATTACTTTTGAACTACAGCTCTGACAGAATTGAAATAACACTCTCCAAAGTCCAAATACTATGATAATTAATTAGAGTTGCTTTTATTATGAAACATTACTATCCCTTTAAAAGGGTAAAAGCCAAATTGAGAATTTAAGAAATTTGTATATGTCCCCAGTGTGGCAGTTGGTTTGCCCCAGAATGACTTCAGTTCTTTTGCTGTCTGGGAATGATGGAGAGCCACAGGTTGCCCATCCTCCCCTGAGCTGCAATGTATCCTTTTTCTAATAGGTGTTAAGCACATGACAAAGCTCCTCTTGTAATGTCAGTTTATTTAGTCTTATTTGCTTTGTTTGTTTTGCTCAGTCACACTGTATACTTGAATACTATACTATTATTTCAACATGTTATTTTCATCAAAGCTTTTGTGAGTCTTTCCAATATAATTACAGCCTCAATGATTTTTTTTTAACCTAATTCTTCTGATTGCGTGACTGTTTTACTTCATGTGCTGTTACGGTGCTGCACTACTATTTTCTACTAACAGACTATGACATTCTTTACCTCTTGTTTATACTATTCCTTATTAGAATTCCAGCTTATACATACAAAAAACAATTTCCACTGGTCTGGTAGGTATTTTTTTATTTCATGAAAGTTGACAACGTATTCTAGAATTCAGAAGTAGGGAGAGTTAACCATTGGCAGTGATTACAACAGATCCTTTATTAAAGCGGAATTGTCAGGTTGACAAACAACATTGTATAGATTTGTCTGGCACAAATAATTGCAATGCTTATTAATAAAGTGTCAATAGTGCCCATTTTTCCCTTTAATAATACCTTAATATGTCCGTTATTGCAAGCATTATAGTGCTGCCATCTTGGTGACATTGTATGTGTGAGGCAGCTCGCTCTGTCTCTGTTCTGGTGTCCATCATGTAATTGAATCTACCCCTTCTTAACAGGGAGTGTTTGTTTGCTTGTTCGCACACATACACAAAACCTGGCAAACATCTATGAATCTCAGTTATGCATGTTAAATTGCTATCTCTGTCCGTGCAAATAATATGCCTGATCTCACCGGAAAATTCTTCAGTAAAAGTCCAGCCCTGTACATGGACTATAAGCCTCCAAACTAAACCTACCAAAGACACTGATGTCAACATAATGGAGATTCATGCAGTTTAAAAGACCTTATGAAATCAGTGGGGATTTGAGGGATTTTTTTTGCCCCTCTAGTGCAGCTTATAGATTTGTAGTTCAGGCGCTATTGAAGCCGATAGGATCCCCCTTCTGGCTGTCTGACATTAGATCTGTGATCCGGTCTTGGGACCGGACAGATGCAGTAAGGGACAATCTTCATTCAGTAAGTATAAGGAAAACCCTGCTCCCCTTGTTTACTGAAGATTGTCCCTCGACGTGCTCCATCTGGTCTGGACCAGACTGAGCGGCTGAGTATGATGCAGGGAAAGGGGCGGGAGGGGGATCCTTTCGGCTTGAAAAGCACCAGAACTACAAACCTGTAAGTAGTGAAATACAGTGCTACATGTTAATAAAAAAAAATAATAAAAAATAAAGGAGACTTGGACATCAACTTTAATAGATGTACTGCTATCCCTTTAAAGTAATTTATCCAAAAGGTTTCTATCTACCCCGGTCTTGTATTTATTTATTTATTTACATGCACTATCATTTATGCCTGGATCTTCAAACGTTTCATGTTTAAAGCGGAACTTTCACCCCACCATGACCTTATCTGTGTGTGCAGCATTAATGTAGTTATAAAGCGCTGTGCAATTTTAACCTCCTAACGAGCAGACGCATTGCGGTCACTAAAGGACCATGGAGCTTTTTTTTTTTATTTTTGATTCGGATTCTGGACTCCCCGAACGGCGTGCAGCCGCAGGGGAAGCCCGGAATTCCATTACGGTCATAGTACACCATGGGTCGTTGACTCTGATCTAGCCATGACGTACTGAGTGACTAACCGTACGGTAACCAGACTGACATGCACAGTAGCGCTCACATAGCTCTACACCTCACAAGGTTAAACTTTAATCTTCTTTTGTGCCTTTCGATCAGTTTTCTGATTTTTAAAATTACACAGCGCTTTATAGCTCCATTAATGCTACACACACAGATAAGGTCATGATGGGGTGAAAGTTCCACTGTAAGAACAAAAAAAAAAAAAGACCCTGAAGTGTCTAACTTTCACATTGTGATAGCACATTTATTACAAAACATTAATTTGCCCATGTCATTACAACATATGAAATTTAGTATTACATGTTTTTATTTCCCTAAAAACCATTATGTTAATACATTTGGCCCTAGTTATGCCAACCAATGCCATCCATCTAGTAAAAAAACACCAATTTGGTGCATTCATTTTGCGGAGTGAACTTTTCTAAAATAGAATATATGGTATTGAAAGGCTTTCAGCTTTTACCAATGTGTCTTTTCTACGTATGTAGTGATACAAGCTTCCTTTGTGCAGCATCCTACTTTGGCCTTAGGTTTTGCTGCTCGTGTTGAGATATAACCTGACTGGCTCTAATCACTTCCCGGATGACCCATTGCACTTGTTTACATTTATAGACTTCTCCGTCTATTGTGCTTCCAGCTGTGTCCCTGAGTACTTCAAAATCCGTTTATTAATTATGTTGCTCTTCTCAAGCTTTTCTCTGCAATCTTTCATGGATACCTTCAGGAGTTCATCGGTGATCTGTCATATTTCAGTATCTTGTGTATGCGAAGCAGGAAAATATGATAAAAAAATTGCATGAATGCTGCCTTTCCAGAGACATACACACTCACACCATGTATGTACATGTGTGTTTGCCCACATAGACTACAGGGAGATTCACCAGAGTGAAGCCAACAGATGGAATTTGTAGATCTATCAGACCACTGCTCATTGATAAGCTATGGCCAGATATGGTGCAGCCATTGCTAAATTGGTGAATAGCGGATGCATATGTTTGTCTTCCCAAAAGTCATTCATTCTGTCAAGGAAATAAGAAACAAACAGTCTGCTTTAATGCATTAAATATAGTATAGAGTACAAAAGGAGAAAACACAAGATTTCTAACGAGGGATTAAAAAAATTAATTATATTACAATTCATGCACTAACTGTACTTAATACTTGTTTTGTTTAATTCTACATCATAAATCTATTGTACTACCATTTATTGTTTAACTACAGTTGCCATCATCTGCGGGCAGCTGTTAGCTAGCTGAGGATGATGGGAGCTGATAAGGAGTGCGAGTTACCCACATCCTCCTATACAATACTTCTCTAGGATGTTTGTCAGAAGCCGTCATGCTCAGTAGAGACTGCCCACGCTGCAGTCATGCGCAGTACAGACTGCCTGAACGCTCTGTGGCTGATATGGAGCGGGGGCTCAGAATTCGTACCCGAGTCCTCTCTGCGCATCTTCCTGGGATCGCTTGGTGAGCAGAGAGGCTCCGGGCACCAGCCGAGGCTGCTGGTTGGCACTGTGGCCCATGTACACAGGCTTTTAAACTAGTCTTGAATAAACATGTACAACAACATAAACCTTTCTCATTACTGTGGTGCAGCAGCCTTGACTCTCCTTTATCTTATATGAGCCATTCCTGGGTTTTTTCTAAGTAGTATAGTATATGTGTTTTATTTGTATATTTATTGTATCCCCTTTTCCTGGAATTCTGTAAAAAGAATAGTGCCCGTCTCTGTGTACATGATTTCCTGTACAAATTCAAGATAGTTTTGGAGAAACAATTTACTGAGAATTGATTCATAGCCACTATTATATTTTTCTGTCAAAATTAAAATAAATTGAGCTTATCATCGGCATGTGTCTGCTTTCATTTGAGGGAGAAGTAACTTCTCTTAAAGCGGAACTTTCACCTGTGTCTCAGTGTGGCTTTATAAGTTCATTTGTGTCCCCTGTTCCTATTGTTGTGTGTGTTTTATCTTGAAAATGTGTATAAACTGAGCTTTTCATACTTTAATTCTTTACCTGATGACGTAAGCCTTTCCTTTCACCGTATAGCCGTGCACCGTATGGTGCATAAGACACTCCCACAGGGCTTGTGCGCGAAACCTCCGTCCTCACCCTGAATCCTACGTCAGTCCCTTCTATGGCATATGACCTGGCGCGCTCCTTGAATCGTACGCATCCAGGTCATGCCAGAGATGTGTGAGCGCGCGTCACTATCACATGAAAAGAAAAAAAAAAAAAAGCAGTCTCGCAAACGGTGAGTGACAGGGCGCTGGGAGAGCTTGAGCATGTGCTGTGTCACTGTGAATGGAAGATGGCGCTGATCGCCCTGGATGAGCTGGTACATTAGAACGTACAATTACACAGATTATGTTAAGAGATATGGAATTATACATGTTGTATTGAAATAAATATACCTAATAGATTCAGCCTATACAATCTTTAATTTAATTTAATTAGCCCACTCTTACAGTTTAAGGTCTGTATTCTGCGATAATGGACAGGTAACTTATTTGTTTTGGCCTCTTTTTGTAATAATAACATAATAACAGGATGACAAAGTCCATTCATGGGACTGGGGCTGTGGAGGATTGTTCCATCACAGCCTCAATAAAAACTTCCCATGCTATCTCCTGTACTGTAGCTGGAAAAAAGGACCTGGGCTCTCCAATAAAGTAACTGTCAATGTATTGGAATGGTAAATATACATAAAGATAGATCTTTATCAGTGGATATATGTTTCCTAGGGTTTAAAGGCCATTTACTTGTAGCCGAATGTCTCTTTCTGTCACAACGGTCTATGGGAAAAGGTCTTATAGCCTTATATATTATAGATTATAAAATGATTCAAGATTATATTTAATTGGGTTTCTGTTTTATTTTAACCTTTTGTCTGTCACAGGAGGTCCATTGCAGTGGACACACCTATAGGACTTAGATGGTTTTGAATGCCAGAGAGGTATCCAACACATTGCAGTGCAATGTATTGGGTACCAGTCTGTCACTCAAAGCGTTAATCACCATCCGTGATCTGTGTTACCTTGAAGCTGGAGCAGGTCTGGAGCAAAACAGCTGCAGTACAGGGACAGACAAAAAAAAGTCTCATTGATAAAATGTTGCTTTTATCTACTTGAATGCTTAAGGGGTCTCGGAGCTTTGCAATGCATTGGAGAACACTTGCATTTGTGGGGTTAAAAGACCATTTTAATGATAAATATGAGTTTGAAAGAAAAGGAAAAAAAAAAAAAAAATGGTCATGTCTGCTCAATGGACATAATACCCATCAGTGGAACATGTGGGATTATTAGGAGCTATGACGTAACCAAATTATGGGGTGTCGAGATTTACACGGTTTCTCTTAAAACTGTGGTTCATAAGCTGTTTTGAAATTGCACCTGCCTTTTGGTTTTTAACCAAACACTCATGTCCCCCCTTTACCAAAATTAATTTAACAAGTTATACACATATTTCTTATAATTTATTTGCATTTATTTATTTTACCATATTTTATGTAAACTCAAAATATATCCTAACACACAACCCACTATTAAAACGAAAACGAAGCATCACTTAATGCTGCATTTAAATGTAAATAGGATTGTAAACATTACAGTATTTTAATTGAAGTTTATAGTTACCCAGATCAACAGTAAAATTCTTATTGTGGATATAGCTCAGTAAAGAGCTGCTTGAAGAACCATTTTGGGATTTAATGAAACATAACTGTATGGGTTTGGTAACATCATTTAGAAGCTTTTACTTTTCAAATAACAATAATAAAGAGCACATTTTTCATATGTACTTTTACTCAATGGCACATTTATATCTTCTACTATAGAATGGTGCACGGTGTTGTCTGTGCAAATGGGTACACGCTACATGCCAGAGACCCTAGTGGACTGCTGAGTCTCACTGCAGCAATTTTCACAGGAGTAAAAATCATCACCCCTGATTAGCTGTATGCAGCCAGTCTCCATCCCTATGCTGCTCTGAGGTGGAGTGGACAGGGAACCAGAAATCTCTTACATTTTTATATATCTTGCACCATAATTTTGTTTCAGATTTTGATATGCTAGTAGGTATGATAAACATACATTGGTTTAAGTGTCATGACTTTGCCTGTGCAAATTAACATTTTGGGTGCTTGAGGGGTATCCACATTATTGCTTCGAAATGCATTAGGTACCCCTGTGGCACTAAAAGGTTTAAGCCTTTATGAGTTAGTGAGGCATGCAACATACAGAAAACCAGATCGTGAGTACCTCATATACGCACAAACACGCACACACACAAAACCTTCCGCCGTGTTAGTACCCTGTGCACATATATACATATACACACAGTTTGTCGAGAAAAGAGCTCTCATATTGTGTCAAGGGACTTTGATTTGAGTCTGTTGACTAACCTGTTTGTACTATGTGTCTGTGACATACTGTAATACACATACCTGGGAACTCTCCTGATCTGCCCCTGAGGCTCAGATTTATGCAGTTAATTACCGTGTCTCCGGGGACAGAGCTGATTCTCTAGTGGTGGGGAGTTTCTTGTGAAAATCTGCCCACTTCTGCTCCTTCCCACCATGTTCTGCACACTTCCCACCCACCTCATGCCCACATTATGACACATTTCATTAAGCTCTGCAATTAAGCCCACCCCTTTGTGACACTAATCGCTACATTTACATCCTTCAGTGGCACCATATGAGCCCCCACTGGGACTCAAGATGACAAAGTTTCCAGGTATGCTAATACAGCATTGTTTGTAGTAATATTCTGCCCCCAGACCTGCACCCCATGGAGCAGTGTAATATACTACCCTTCCCCCCCAGCAGCTCTCTGTCCCAGCGTAATGAAGGCTGTAGACTTGTGAGTGTGTCTTTGATTAGAAGTGGTTCCAAATGGAGATACACCAGAATGGCAGTGTTTGAAGTGATAAAGTATATTCAATGTATGTAATGAACACATAAAAGCAAGACAATAAGAGACACAATAAGACACTGAAGGAACTTGTTGTCCCCCTTGCTACTACACATACAACCATCCCACGTGTCATTCTAATCCACTTTAGGCACTTACGTCATGTGCATACCTGGGAACTCTCAGGGTTTGACCTAAATCTCAGGTTGAAGGGCCAGATTCTCAGGGTGAGAGAATACAGTGTCTCCTTGTATATGATTTATACCAATTTACTGCTTATTGAATATCCAAATTAGTGACATTTCTACCAGAAAGGCAGAGGAGAAGTGCTGCTTGTCTTGTGAGTGTGTAAGAAGTGATATCTCACAACTGTAACATGTTAAAGGTTCCATGAGGACTGACTGGATCATCTCTGGGTTAGAGAAAACATTGACACAGCACCGAGAATCTACTTTCTTGGGAGCGTTAAGGGTTAATATTTCAAGGATCTCAGGGTGAGCTCAAATCAAAACTTCCCAGATATGGTCATGTGTTCTGTCTGGACTAGAGTTCCATTATCCTATCTACTCAGTGGTCAGTGTTGTGCATGGCTGCATGTGAACACACAACCCTGCCTCCTGACTGTAGTGCCAGTGGCCGATTGGTTTTGTGGAATAGACTGTTTATGATGGATGTATGCAAGATGTTTGTTTTATTTGTCACATCATTGTGTTTTTTGGCTCAAGGCAACCCTAACATGCAGTATAGACTTTTTGGGGCTCCCCTACAATATAGATAAATCTCTAGTTATTCTTAGGTTTCACAATCTGAACGACAAACACAGTCACTGTGCATACAAATTTCTATAAATATTCATGTGAAACATTTTCATTCTTTTCAAACTCATATTTGAAAACAAGGGTCACCCTAAGTGGATGTCCATGGCATGCCAAAGTGCCATGACACCCTGGTTGAGAAGCACTGGGGCTGGAAGTTGGTGTTTGTTAAGCAGAAATTCATTGGGGTTTTTTTTTTTTTTTTTATTTCTGTACATGTGATTAATTAGAGAGATCCTTAAAACTTGACCTTGTAGTATGTCCTGAGAATCACTGCCCTATTTAGACTAACCACACTGGTTGTCATCTGTTCCTATACATACCATCGAAGTGGATAGCTTATATATTGTAGAAGTGATGATGCCTTTAAACGACTTAAGAATTTTATTTTCAAATGGTTAAATTCTACAAGTTCTAAATTTTTTCTATAAGCTCTTGCCATTAGTCCCTTTAAAGGTATAGTAATACTTTGTTTTATCTTTATTTTATTTTGTAGGCATTAAAAAAACATGAAGAACAAAATAAGTCTTATCTCTCAAACCTTTATGGCTTGAGAGATATTCACAAGCAAAGTTTCCCCTCCCGCCTCTTTTACCTAGTGTAAGCCATCTCTTCTCAGATGTGGAATGCAGTCCATGGACCAGACAGATAACAGCAGGGGACAATCTTCTTTATATGAAAACAATGAAAGCCCTGCCCCCCTTGACAAGTTTTTCAGGTTTTTCCCTTATGTTAATTGAAGATTGTCCCTCTCTGCAGTCTACCTGGGCACCTCCCTTCTGATCTGGCTGAACAGTGTGACATCAGTAAAAGGGGTGGGAGGGGGATAATTTGTTATTGAATTACTCTTGAACTACAACTCTGACAGAATTGAAATAACACTCTCCAAAGTCCAAATACTATGATGATTAATTAGAGCTGCTTTTATTATGAAACATTGCTATCCCTTTAAAACCATTCACGTACTCAAAGGGTGAAGGTTAGGTACCCTGCCCTACACAACCTGCACACACAGATTCAGTGTTCAAAGTGCAGTTAACCCTTTAATTGTTGATAGCCCAATTAATTTTACAACATGCTGACATTCAAAGGGTTAACATTAGGGTCCCTGTATAATTTAATCTCATACAATATATGTATTGTTTTGGGCACCCCTCTAGCACTCAGAAGGTTAATTTTATTCACTCTCCACCATACCTGCTCAGTTCTTCAGGACTGCTTTGATATCCAGTGATAGTCCTAAATTGGAGGGGTGGCATTAGATTATTGTGCCAGCTCCTCCAGGTTGTGGGTGACTACCATGCGATCATTGAAACAAGACAGGCAGAATGATAGGTCACTGTAGTGTTCTGTCTGCTTCCAATATTCTGTTCATGGTGTGGGACTGTTTCTTTCTGCCCCCAGTGTATGTTGAGGCCTATGACTGCTAAGCTTTTTAAGATCATGAAAGCCAGACTGTTCCTGCAAAGAGCTACATTACCAGGATGGTCTGGACCCATAGATACCCAGAAATCACTGTTGGTCATCCCCATTGCTTACAAAGAGTGATCTGCCACGATGCCTGGACATCTGTAACGCTCAGCATAATAATACTGCTCAGTCCCAGTGCAAAAATATTGAGATTAAAGTATAGCACACTGCTCCTCTCAATCTCTCGTTCCACCTGGACAGTACATACATGTAGAAGAAAACGGAGTTGGCACCCGTGGTCCTAATATCACAGACTACACACTATCTGGATATCAAAGTGGTGCATTCTTATGTGAGGGTGGTTGGTGTGGGAATATTCCCAAATCACCAACAAAACTTATATTCAGAGAATCACCCGTATATGCATGGGATCCACAGGCAAAAGAATTAAACCACTGCTCTCCAAAGTGAAGGTTGAATTGCTCAGCTAATGTGGGAGTAATGAAATGGGGGGATAGTAATAGTCATTGAAAGGATCATTATTTTTTTTTTTATTATTATTTATTTATTTATTTATTTTAAATACTGTTTCTGGTTGTCAGCTGCTTTTTGTCACAAATCATTGGGTTTGTCCACCTGTATAATTGCATGTGCATATAATATAACATTTGGAATGGGGAAGTCCATGAAAACAGATATGATATATCATGATATACTGCTGTTGTCAAATGTGAAAAAAAAAAAAATATATATATATATATATATAGTAGTATGTGTAAAGCCCACACCTCCTACCTTGATGCCTTTCTAATTGCAAATAAGAGAACTTGCCTTGCTTGGAATAGCTTTTGTTGAACCGACCATGCTGGAATTGAAATGTCTGACACTTGACCTCACCTGTAGGAGAAGGTTTCCTACTAGAAAGATTATAAATGAGAAAGCTTGGGATCCTCCTGTCATGTTTACTTTTTATTTTGCTGGAATCAGAGAAAGCTGACACGTTTTTTAGACCTGTAACTAGTCTGCCTTTCATGGTGTGTTGAAAAGGAAGTTACGCATTTGTAAAAGGCAACCCTAAATAGAGAGTTGACGAAAACTGTACTAAAGCACATCATGTGTCAGCATCTGTATTTCCTGACAGCCTTATCCACAACAGACCTTAATACAAGGCCTTTCAATGCAACCATTGTCCGCCAGAGTAAAAAGGTGACATCTCTTACAGAGAGCTTTATGTTGACTTTGAAGTGTGCACTGCACAAAAGGCAACATGACAGGAAAAAGCAGGAATTTTAGCATCTTAACTGTAAGAACTGGTAACTGTGTAAAATTAGTTTCTCGTTCTTTCAGTTGGGTCACAGGGACTAAGGTGCAACGTTTCTTCATGCAGGTGGTAAGGGAATTAAATAACTTAGACCATTAAGGAGGAAAAGGACTATCTCCTACTGGAGACTTTATTTGTCATGTGGGAGATTTTTTTTTTTTTTAATTCTATAAAACAGTGAATACAGAGGGATAAATCTGTAGGTTTTATGCAGTCTTTCATTACATGCTCCTCACTTCCCTGTTCTTCCATACTACCTGGAATGGTGTGAAGCAGCTGTGGAGTAATTGGATTAATGGGTCGTTTGACTTCAATAAATTTCTCTGATCTGAAAGAACAGTCATTGGTCTATATGTTAGCTTGGCTTGTCATTTTGTCATTTGGAGCTGCAGGGTTGAAGACTGTAATGGGCCCCTAGGCCGTTACATGGAGACCTTGTCAGGCCTCCCAAGAAACTTCCTAAAGAACTGACTTTCACATTAAAAAGACTGGGTTTCGCAAAGAGAACAGAGAGTGAACTCTATGGTTACAGAGCCCATAGACTTTGCATGTGAAAGTAGGCAGGCTGCTGATTGGCCACCACCTGTGTGTAATGTATGCAAGGGTTTGGCATAGGTTTTGCAGGGGACAGGTAGGCAGCCTGGCGATTGCTCCCCTCTGTCCAGGCATCTGGTGACTCACTCAGCTAGGATTGGTCTTTGTATTTTGTCACTCTGAATCCTATTGGTCAGGATTCAGAGCGGCAAGATTAAATTATGTAGAATGCCTATCTTTGTGTACAGCCCATTGTGCCTTTTGTTCTACTGTTTGTTTCATTGTTTAGATGTGTATTGAAGCCAGACACTATTGATTCCCCCCAGTATGTCTTTGTACTAACCCCGTTGGGCCAGTTTTCCAGCCTACATCCTAACAGGAGGGATTCCAGCTCTTTGTGGTGGATTTACCAGGCTACCCACTTGTAGCCGACCTCAGGAGGGAGAAACCCAGCACAATGGCCCTGGGCAGCGCGGGGTCCTAGGGTTACCTTTACAAAGACCATAGCTTTGTATAACAAAAGTACCAAAAGGCTACATAGTTTTGGTGACTGAGGATTCTGGAATCCCTATAGCGTTAGCAGAATACGCAGCGACATTTTAATAAGTGTATGATTATGTTCAGGTAACTTCAAATACAGAGTAAATGGGATTATATTTTCACTCTCAGGCCACCTTGACTTGCTTGCAGGGGTGTACATGAGCCCATATGGTTAAAGATTATTGGTTCTCAGACTCTTATAACCTATTTACTGTATGCTCTATTGACCTTTGATTTAGGTCTGTGGGCTGGTGAGGCAACTGCATTTCTTGGGGCTGGTCTGGTTTCATTTGATGACCATAGTTTTTCTGTCCCTAATATGGTCTTATGCTGTAGCCATTAACTGATCATAGTGGTTTATATTTCTCTTTGCTTCTGCAGTCATTTCAGGACTATGCAGTGGCAGAAAAGTTGTGTTTTGTGTTTATTCTTGCAGTTTTCTATTTTCTTTCACTTTATCTACCTAGATAGATACAGGGGCTGTAGCTAGTAAAGCATTTTTAATCTCTCTGGGAATAACTTAATTCTTATACTTTTTTGTCCTTTCCAGGAGCAAGGTTACCATGCCAAAGTCCCGAGAGGGAGATATTGGTCCAAAAAGAGTAATTTATCTTCCTCTTATTGCATACATTTGAAAACCAGATTGCCCATAAATCAGTCTAAACATGGTTTTGCATGTACACCTTGTACTGTGTTGTCGTGCAGCAAATCCCCACTTCCTCCTCCGTTACTATCTGCTGATATTCCCAATACTATGGCAGTACTAGAGGGAGAATGGGCCCTGTACCTTTCTCAGTCAATCCAATCTGGTGGGATTGCCCAATTCCATTCAAAAGGTTTTTACACACCACAATGTATTGCTAGAAAATGCAGCCTCACCAATTGTGAATGCTTATTGTAGGGAAAAACGGTCCCCCCCCCCATCTGGAATCTCACATTGTGTTACCAAGAACTTATGAGTCCTTGAAACAGGAGCATGAATTTAACCATGAAGAGGAGGTGGCTACACTAGTTTCTTTCAGATCAAGATGCCATGGATGATGAGGATATCTGTAGAAAATTCATTCAAAGCAGTTACTGAATGCTATACATTTCTGATCAACAAAAAATATGAAAAAAAGGCATTTAAATATGTTACTTAAGGTGTTACAGTCTGAACCCTTTGAATAAGAATCTGCTTAATCTCAGTCATCCTTGTAAAACAGTATTTCTAATAGCTATTTCCACTGCTAAACTAACATCTGAGCATGCGTTCATGTAGAAGGTCTTAAAAAGGGAAAAAAATGTTTCCAATGCCACAATTGCTTCCTGTATCAAATGGACTATTATACAACTTTATTCTAAATCTGGTTCTTTTTAGTGTTACTGTCCATCCAACAGTTCATCCTGGGTAATCAAGCACCAAACTACAACAGAACATAGGTGTAAAGCATACTCTTACTAAGGTATACATAGTTAATGTTCCTTTTCAGTGGATGCCAATTTTGGGCAGAAAGATTTGAAAACTGCAGCTTAACTCCATTTGATTCAGTTTTCTCTCTCCCATCCTGTAATTTTGGGACTGCTTTGAGATTTTCCCGTGGCTCCTCAGCACCCCATTTGATGCCAGAGAAACAAGGATTTCTATATTCGTCAGAAAATCCTTTTAGTACATTTAGGGGAAACAGGGCAACCTGCCTTGAGAAATCTTTTACTTTTTTAATAGCTGGGTTTCCCCTCAGTTCCGTCCTACATTTGATAGATGTAAACTGAACAGTATGTGGAGACTCAAGGACAGAGGAGTGTAAGGAGCTTAGAGGGAGATGTATAAAACTGGAGTTATAAGGAAAGTGTCTGTAAAAAGAGTATAAACATCGAATGACACTTTGCTAAGTGCTAACTCCAGTTAGTTGACTTTTTTTTGAAAAGTGGAGTAGAAATGGTCTTGGCCAAATGAGAATTGTGTCCCAGTTTATTTATAAAGAAATTCGCTAATTGCGCCAAACATGAAGCCAGTTTTAGGGATTAAATCATAACTTCAGTTATAACCTGTTCTTATTGGAAGTATATAATACCGCTATGTGTGCGAATATATATTCACAGGTGCGAATATTCTCAGAATATTCTCAGATAGATGTATTTATAAACGTGACTTTATTTCTTTATAAATATGACCAGGCGTTGTGAATTTTAGCGACAATTCTTAAGAATATACCAAGAAGGCTTTTTATACATCACCCCCTTAGTTCTTCGGTTTAAGTTAACTGTTTAAAATTCTATTAAACAAATCGAGCTCTACTCAAGGACAAAGATATTATTCAAGGTGGCTAAATCCGTAATTCTAGATAATAAATATAATCTGATAATATCAATCAGTATAGCATATAGAAAGACACCTGTATAGTAAAAAAAATATAGATGAATAATCCAATAAAGTCTAATTCTGTATCGACGAATATACCGGCTTCTCTCCTAAAAACCGTGAGTGACTGTTTGGGTTCATACCCCCACTATATCTAGTAACATCATATCTAGATATATACACATGGATACTAGTACATTGTTGCAAGAAGGTTTGTTATCAGCATTAGAACCGGTGATTGGTATTGATTGTATATGTGTTATATACATACTAGTGGATAAAAGAGCATCACTTGGAGAGAAGATTGTGACTGAGGTTCTCTCATTACTATAAGAACTGGTGATTGATATAAATTCTGGTAGTTCCATCCGGGTGTCCGTGATCTAGTATTGGGTGCTTCTGAACTTTGGTCCGAGTGAAGTACATTTGGACCATAGATCAGAGGGTATTGTATATATGTATAGCTTTTATGTATATTACTGTTGGAGAGCTTAATGACGGGTTGTCCACTGGGGATATCACCATGGGATGATTACGGGTTAGTCCCTTTATATCCGGCTTGACTCTAAGGAGTTGTTGTGGATTTACCTTGATCATTGCTTAGTGAGTGATTCTGGATGAATAATTACCTAGCCACTTAGCTCTTCTGTTTATCACGGTGCCCGTGATTGATGCATTTCCTTGCCTGTCACCTATTGGCTGTCTGCCTTTAACCCGCCTCATACTGCCTATTTAAACCTGGTTTGGGCACCCCTTGGCAGCCCTTTCGTGGTGTCTGACCACGTTTGCTTTCACCTTGTTCCAGTAGTCGTTTGGGCATGTTGCTGTGTTCCTGAGTTCCAGATTGCATCTTGTTCCTGGGTCCCCTGTCTGCAGTGCTGTTCCCGTGTTGGTTCTGGCCTAGTTTCTTGAGGTTGCTGTTTCCTGTTGATCGTTTTCGCTGCCGCTTCCTGACCGGTTGATCGCCCTGCTGGTTCCTGCCATCTCCTGTTCTGTCTGGTGTGTTCCTGACGACTTGTTAGCTTGGTCGCCTTGGCGACATTTGCAGTCCCAGCGTTCAGACGTTGGGTTATCCTCCAGCCTCGCGGCTATACAATCAGTTATGGGTCCCAGAGTGTGGACGCTGGTTTGCTCCAAGCCTTGCGGCTATACAAATCACTTTTTGGTCCCAGCGTGCAGATGCTGGTTTTCTCCAAGCCTTGCGGCTATACAAATCACTTGTTGGTCCCAGCGCGCGGACGCTGGTTTGCTCCAGAAGCCTCGCGGCTATGCCAAGCTGTTGTTAGTCCTAGCGTGCGGATGTTGGGTTATCCTCCAAGCCTAGCGGCTATACAAATCTGTGTTGGTTCCAGCCTGCGGACGCTGGTTTGCTCCAGAAGCCTTGCGGCTATACAATCAGTTGTTGGTCCCAGCGTGCGGACGCTGGTTTGCTCCAGAAGCCTTGCGGCTATACAATCCTTTGTTGGTCCCAGCGTGTGGTCGCTGGTTCGCTCCAATATACCTTAGGTCATACTCTTGGTTGGTGTGCCTATATGTATAGTTCCTTGGGCTGCCTTGCCCGGTATATTGGTAAGGCCGGTAGAACCTGGTACATTATTCCATCAGAAGGTTGCCTTACCCGGTATTGGCAAGGCCAGTAGAGCCTATGTATAGTTCCTTGGGCTGCCTTGCCCGGTATATTGGTAAGGCCGGTAGAACCTGGTATATTATTCCATCAGAAGGTTGCCTTACCTGGTATTGGCAAGGTCGGTAGAGCCTACTGTCCCTATATTCGCAGGCTGTCTTGCCCGGTATATTGGCAAGACCGGTAAAGCCTATATTATCTGTGCTATTTCTATTATTAAATGTTGTATGTACGTGTTGGAATCCTAAGGGATCATTTTAATTATTTTTTCAATAAAGTTGTGTTTTTACCTAACTTTGTGTCTGAGAGTCGTAACAAACCGTGACACTGTTATACAGTTTGCATTTGTTATTTTTGGCCAGTTTCCAGTATATACTGGTTCATATCTGTATTATTGCTTATTTTTATTAAGTTGGATTTTATTTTTATATGACACTGCTATGTGTTCCTTTTTATTAAATTTACATCATGACAAAGTAGTATGAATTAGACTTTATTGGATTATTTTCATCTATATGTTTTTTTTTTTTTACTATATAGGTGTCTTTCTGTATGCTATAGTGATTTATGTTATCAGATTATATTTATTATCTAGAATTACAGATTTAGCCACCTTGAGTAAAATCCTTGTCCTTGTGTAGCGCACAATTTGTTCGATATCATTTTATTCTTCTTTTGGTTCTTTGAGAGTGAGAACTTTTATCTGTAGCTGCTTACAGGGACCCCAAACGTGTTATTGATCCTTTTGTGCGCCACCAGTGTATACGAAGTTAACTGTTCAAGTGCCCTGCCTCCTGCTGGAGGATAAGAGAAAGGGATTTCAAAAATCCCCCAGATTTTGTTTGAGTTTGAACTTGTATTGATTGCAACTAAAATAATTGGTTCACTCTAATAATAGCAGAGAATGTTAAAATCCTAGGTTACTGTGTTTGATGCTTTGATTTTTACAGAACTAGGTCATTTCTGAAGTGTCTTAATGACTCTAGAGGCATACCTAATATGCAAGGGGACAGTGATTCCTGAGTTTGTGTGTTGAAACGACATGTGATATGTGTATCTTGCAGAGAAATCAAGGGTATTACTATGTATTGAAATTAAGTAAGTGAGTAAAGGGTTAGTAATGTCTTTTTTAAATAAAATGTAATATTATAGATGTTACAAAAATAAACTAACTGATCCAAGTCCTGTCTCTCAAACCTTTATAGTTTGAGAGAGATATAATGCTAAACTTTCCCCCTCCCTCCCCTTTCACAGAGGCCAGCCTCTAGCTGAATTCAAGAGATCCTGGTCCCTGGACCGGCCAGGGGCTCTTCAGCAGAGCCAAAATACTGCTATCTAAAAAAAAAAATACTTAATTGGGTCTACAAAGTGAGCTTGCAAGCCAGATATACTTTGTGGACCATCCACTTAAGTATTTTTTTTTTTTTTAGATGGCGGTATTTCGGATCTGCTGAAGAGCTGCCGTTGAGTCGCACAACCTAAATCTCCTTCTGTCAGCTTTACAGCTGACGTCTGGGAGGGGTTAAAGTTGAGCATCGTATATCTCTCAAACTATAAAGGTTTGAGAGAAGGGACTTGGATCAGTTAGTTTATTTTTTTCTGATATCTACAATATTACATTTTATTTAAAAGCGACTTTACTGTCCCTTTAAAATCACCATTTAAATCCATGGGAACTTGGTGCAGTTGGTTTGCTCCAGAATTGTACACTTTTAGTTTCATGAATATGACCCCTAGTGAGCAATGGCTGGATTATAATGGAAAGCCAGACTGCACACTCCATAGCCAGGACAGTCTCATTATATTATCACTTGCAGCAGTAATGAATTCCTTAAGTAGTTTAGAAAACCATTGTCAAGCATAGTCTTCCCTGAATCTGAGCACATGCCAGGAGCTGTAGTTTCTTGGCACTCTACTATATGCTGTCCACGACGGGCACAGAAGGTGATGCTTTTTGCCAATGTACTTTTGGCTGTAATTACAAACATTAAGAGGCGCACAGGAAAAATTATGAGTTGGCAAGTGACATTCTGTCTTTGTTTTGTACTGTCAGATGGCCATTTCTTTCTTTGCCCCTCTATAGCTAGAGCATTGATTAATACCAGAGGAAGATGAATGCCCTGCAGGATTTATTTCCTTTTGTATGAGAGCAACTGTTAAGATGATCATTTGCGGTCCTCTGTTAAAGGAGAACTAGCGCCTCCTAATAACACCCCATTTATCTTATGGCCAGGGTATCCTAATTATAAGTTGGCTTTAAAGGGGCAGTAATGTCCCATAAAAAAAATGGTTATAGTTTTGTAGAGGTTAAAAAATTAAACTATATGCTACAAATTATATCTCTCAAACTGATATGGTTTGAGAGATATTAACTTTCAAAGTTCCTCCCTCCCCTTCTCCTGATGTCAGCTGTAAATCTGACAGCAGGAGATTCAAGTTGTGCGACTCGAGGAGGCTCTTCAGCAGAGCTGAAATCACGATACTGGAAAATAATTACTTCAATTTAACGGTCTACATAGTGTGCTTGCAAACCAGGCACACTTTGTAGACCTTTCCAATGAAGTAATTCTTTTCCTATAACGCGACTTCGGCTCTTCTGCAGAGCCGCCGGCTGGTCTCCGGACCACGGTCTCCTGCTGTCAGCACAGTGCTGATGTCAGGAGAAGGGGAGGGGGGAACTTTGAAAGTGAATATCTCTCAAACCATAGCAGTTTGAGAGAGAGGATTTGTAGCATATAGCTTAATTTTGTAACATCTACAAAACTATATATAAAAAAAAAAATTATGGGACATTACTGACCCTTTAAAGAGTTATCTATTTTTATGCTTATTTTTCCCTTTCCTCTCGATTAACAAAGATGGCTGCTACAGCAAAGGTTGACCTTGGACACATTTTTTTTAGTTGATGTTACTTTATGATCATATAGTTAAAAAGTCATATTCAATAGATTATTGTGAATGACTACCTTAACTATTTTTAACCCTTTGAATAAAGAGGGACTGTGTACCGCACATTGCAGAGCAGTGCGTTACACACCTCTCTGGTCCACAAAGGGTCAATTTTTATGTGATAATAAATATGTCTGCTAATTTGTCACTGTTTCTCAAAGTATATTTGTTACATATGCTCTTAACCCTTTGAGTGCCAGTCGGGTGGACAATGCAATGCATTGTGAGCCCTTCTGGCATACAAAGGGTTAAAGGTTATGTCACAAGTGAGGGCTATAGGCCCTGCTGAGACAGTGGGGAGAGTGTGGAAGTGAAAGGGTTAACAATACCAGACCCCTGGTTCCCTGTTACTATCCTTAGCAACCACCAAATTAACCCCTGAAACCCCTCCTGCACTATCACCCCAGTACTACAATTTGCTGCCACCACCAAGACTTTATATCTGGGTGTCTTAGGTTACCCCAAACACAACACAATTACAGTATAAAATCACCTTAATAATCAGAGATAGAATTAAACCTTTAGTAGCGTGTTCTAGCTGAGCTTCCTTCAGAGTAGTGAGTTCATATTAGATACAAGAGCTGATTAATTGAACATTTAATCTGAAAAAAGGCTTCACAGTGCTGGTTACAAAAATACAGAAATAAAAGGCATACAGAAATAAAGATTACACGTAAGCAAAACAGTCCATAAAATAAAATGGGAGAAACACAAGAAATCCTTAACCCCTTAAGGACCCATGCACGCCGTTCGGGGAGTCCGGAATCAGAGTTGGCAAAAAAAAACAAAAAAGTCCCTGGTCCTTAAGTGACTGCCACGTACATGTGCGGCTGGTCCTTAAGGGGTTAAATACAATTACCGATATTTTAAGAGTCCTTGCAGGAACTTCGATGGGATATCCCCCTTCAGTTGTTACAAAGATATTCCCCTTTTTTATCCACAAACCCATTTTAAATAGGAGTCCACAGTTGCTTCTAAGAGGCCAGACCCCCTGAGTGTTATCTGGGAGGGTCAGGGGTTTGGCCTGACCGTTTACAGCCCACTCAATCAGACCTGCCAGGGATGTTACTGCAGAGTTCTACCTGAAAAATCATAAGGCTTCCGAAAACATGCAACCCACAGCACACCTCCTATAATGTTATAATAATCATATTCCTCATATCTGTGTAAATATCTGGACACCAAACATGCTGGGTCTAACTGGTTGCAAAGTGGCTATTCTTGTAACTCATAGCAGGAACACCTCCCCCTGGCATGTTTGGTACCCACCACAAGGGTAGAACCTGGGCATTCTGAATATATATTTGTATTGAACCATTTTACACTATATATACTTGTTCTCCCTATTTCATTCATAATTAACCACATAACCGCCGATGAAAAAAAAAAAAAAACCTGATCCTGATTTCTTCTCCCACTACCATTAACCATTACAACATCTACCGCTACTGATCAACAATGAATTGCTTCATTTAACCCTGAACTGACTCCTACCCTCACCAAATAGTTTACAGTCCTGCAACAGACTTTCCTCATGCTCCCTGGCACATACACCCTCTGCACCTGGACTAACCCTTGTTTGCCAAGTCATCCAGTACTCTCCTGGATTACAGACTGCTGCACAAATTCTGCTGCCCCATGCATTAAACCCACTATGGCCAAATTGGCTCCTTCCCTTCTCATCACCTTTCTCACCTGCATAAGACTCTCCTCCTCCTGTATGCACATTAAGAGTCACTCCATTTTCATTGCACTCTCACATCTTCCCTCACCATTTCTCTGCTCACACAACCTTTTCTCATTCTTCCGCTCCCCATCACCACCATCTCCTTCTACCCCTGCAAAAAAGCCCCACTGCTTCAAATCTCACTCCCACCTTATGTCCCTTCTCCTCCTGCTTGCTGCACGTGACGTGACATCTCGCCTAACCCAGGCACCCCTTCCATTCTCTCCTGTACCGCAAAACCCACTCACACATGCAACATTCACAATCTAATAGCCGTACCACGTCACCTAACCTCCCCCCCCCCCCTTTTGCTTTGGTCTCTGGAACTCCAGCTCTGTGTGTAACAAACTAACAGCTGTTCACAATCTGTTCATTTCTCACTCCCTCTTGGCCATCACAGAAACTTGGCTCACATCGTCAGACACTGCCTCCACTGCTGCACTTTCACATGGAGGCCTTCAATTCACACATACACCCAGACCTGGCAACAGGCAAGGGGGTGGAGTAGGCATCCTGCTCTCCCCTAACCATGTATTTCAGGTAATCCCCACTGCTCCCTCTCTCTACTTCCCTACATTCGAAGTTCACACACACTTCGCCTCTTCTCCCCCTTCCCCTTGCGTGTTGCAGTCATATACAGGCCACCTGGTCCTACTACTCAATTCCTTGATCACTTCACCTCCTGGCTTCCTCACTTCATGTCCTCTGATGTCCCTACTCATCATGGGTGACTTAAACATCCCTATAGATAATCATAACACCTCCCCTGCCCTCAGATGCCTCTCCTTAACAATCTCCTTTGGCTTATCATAGTGGACCAGCTCCCCCACGCACAGTGATGGTCACTCCCTTGACTTGGTCTTCACTAACCTCTGCTCAGTCTCCAACTTCACTAATATCCCCTTTCCCCTCTCTGACCACCTTCTCCTCACCGGTAACCTCATCATACCATGCAAACCCAACCCCCCTCCGTGACCAAGAGCACAAGGAGAAATCTACATACTCTTAATCCGCAACAATTCTCCACATCCCTTCAACCTCTTTTCAACCCCATCCTCACACCTACTTGCCCTGACAAAACTACTGCTCTGTATAACAGCATCCTCACAACAGCCCTCGACACAACGGCACCTGCAAATCTACACCACCCACGCACAACCCCACTACAACCCTGACACACAAGACAAACGCCATACCTCCAAAGGTGCTCACGTACTGCTGAAAGGCACTGGAGGAAATCGTGCTCCACAGCTGATTTCATACACTACAAATTCATTCTCCATTCATATAGCTCTGCCCTCTCCCTGGCCAAACAGTCATACTTTTCCTCTCTAATTTCTAATCTCTCCTCTAACCCGAAACACCTTTTTTCAACCTTCAAATCTCTTCTACACCCACCAACACAAACACCTTCCACTAACTTCTCTGCCAAAGATCTTGCCTCCCACTTCAAGGACAAGATCAAATCTATCAGACATGACATTTCATCACTCCCACCCCCACCTGGTCAGCTTAGCCCTGTCACCTCTCCCGCATACACACTAAACTCCCATCACCGAGGATGAAGTCTCCCTTCTCCTCACTCGCTCAAATCTAACCACATGCCCTCTCGACCCAATCCCATCTCGGCTCTCTCAAGAACTCTCCCCCCTACTAACTCCAGTCCTTACTCACGTATTCAGCCTCTCCCTCTCAACTGGCACCTTCCCATCTTCTTTCAAACGTGCACTAATCACACCGATCCTAAAAAAACCCTCCCTGGACCCAAACACACTGTCAAATTACCGACCAATTTCTCTGCTCCCATTTGCCTCCAAGCTCCTTGAGTGTCTCGCATATAATCAGCTCACTAGATTCCTCTGCTCCCACTTCCTGTTAAATCCCTTGCAATCTGGATTCTGCCTTCATCACTCCACTGAGACTGCCCTCACTAAAGTGGCCAATGACTTACTCGCCGCCAAGTCAAAAGGCCACTACTCCATACTCATTCTCTTGGACCTGTCAGCCATCTTTGACACAGTAGATCACCCACTCCTCCTCCAAGCCCTCTACTTCCTAGGTCTCTGTGACACTGCACTCTCCTGGTTTTCATCTTATCTCTGCAACCACTCCTTCAGTGTTTCCTACTCTGGCTCCACTTCTCCACCCATCCCACTGTCTGTTGGAGTGCCTCAAGGATCACTCCTGGGACCTTTGCTCTTCTCAATCTACACCGCATCCCTCGGAAAACTAATCAACTCCCATCTCTATGCTGATGACATTCAAATATATATTTCCTCCCATGACCTCTCCCCTTCCCTCTTGTCCTGAGTATCTGCCTGTCTGCTGTGGCTTCCTGGATGTCCTCCCGTCAACTCAAACTTAACCTTGGCAAAACTGAACTAATCATCTTCCCTCCCACTACAACCAGCCTTACCCCAGATATTACCCTCACCCTCAGCAACGCTACCATCACACCAACCCCTACAGCTCGGCAAAACTGAGCTAATTATCTTCCCTCCATCTACAATTAGTTTTTCCCCAGGTATTACCCTCACTGTTAACAACACTACCATCATACCAACCCCTACAGCACGCTGCCTGGGGGTCACATTTGACTCTGACTGGATGTGTGGAATGAAGGATAGGTCAATCTCTAAATCATTCTGCCTGTACCTCTGCAACATCTCTAGAATCCGACCCTTTCTCACACAAGACACTACCAAAATTCTAATCCAAACACTCGTCTTGACTACTGTAACTCATTACTAACTGCTCTTCCTCTCACCTGACTAACCCCGCTACAGTCCATAATGAACTCTGCTGCAAGACTAATCTACCTCACCCACCGCTTCTCTGACACCAGACCCCTCTGTCAATCCCTACACTGGCTGCCATTAGCATACAGAATTAAATTCAAAATTCTGGTTCTAACTTATAGAGCCCTTACTAACACCTCACCCCCCCTATATTTCATCTCTCATTTCCAAATACACTCCCTCTCGTCATCTTCGTTCTGCACATGACCTTCTGCTCGCCACAGCTCTTATCACATCCTCCCGCTCCCGCCTACAGGACTTCTCCCTTGCTTGCGCCTCATCTCTGGAATTTCCTCCCCCGCCCCATCAGACTCTCCCCCAGCCTTCAAATCTTCAGACGCTCCCTGAAGGCTCACTTCTTCAGGGAAACCTATCAACTGCCTCCATAAACATTATCACTAAGAATCACCCCTTGCCTGGACCACTGCACTCAACAGCACTTGTCACTCCCAGCCACTGAGTGGCAGTTCATGTGGCAGGAGGCACTTACACCCAATAGTACTTACTCCTTCTGTGTCAAACCTACCTTCCTCTTGACTGTAAGTTCTCACAAGCAGGGTCCTCCGGGCAGTCTGTGCCGAGCATGACTGTGCATACTGGAAGTCTCTGCTGCGCATAACTGTGCATTTGGCCAGTCTCTATTGCGCATGACTGTACATTCATGCAGTCTGTACTGCGCACGACTGTGCGTTAGGGCAGTCTGTACTGCCACGACTGTGCGTTAAGGGCAGTCTGTACATTGTGTACATTGGGTGTTTTAAGAGTGATGATAATTGTCATTATTTAAAAAAAAATATATATATATATTGTGCAGTATACTTGTATACATTATGGAAGTGCAAGAAGATGTGTCTGTTTCAGTCACCACAGCACATCCTTTAATTTACTTATTTCAAAGAAGGTTTTATTTCTTTCTTGCTAGACTTCAATTAAAATGATTTTCACATACCAAGTGTATTGGAGACCTCTAGCATTCAGAGGGTTAAAAGACCTAATTAATTCCCTTCTATGGCGTATTTGGATTGTTCTATACAATTTTAGGTGGGCCAGTTCAGTTCTGGGGTCAACCAACTTTAACATAATGGACAAATAAAACTTCCAGTTGTTTCAGATTGAGCTTTTTACCCCTTTGAATCCCAGAGAGGTTTCATACATAAAGTGACACCTCTGTAGCATTCAATGGGTTGGAAAAAAAAAACAAAAAAGCATTTTAATAATGGTGAAGTGTGGAATTTCTGTGTTTCACTTGTGGTGCAGTCACGCCACTCCAATTTTTTTGTTTTTGATAAGGTCATTTTGCTTCTCAAGGGGTTAAAAGACCAATTTAATTGAACAGCAATTTTTATTTGCCCCCCTATGGTGCAGCTGATTTGTTCCAGAATAACTTTAGATTGCTTTTATGAACATGGGTCTATTGACAGAATGCAAGCAACTGCAATCACTATTTACAGTGTATTTTGATGGTAAAGTGATTAGTACTACACTGTTACTGAATTGCACATTTTTTTCAGTTAGGGAACTTTTTTTTTTTTTTTTTTTTTTTTTTAAATATATATGCTTCAAAAAAATGGGCATGAATACAATATACTCCGGTTTGTGAGAGGCAGAGACATAACTAGAAGTCACCGGACCCTGGTGCAAAAATTGCCCCCATTGGGTATCCACATTGCCCCACATTGCCTCCAACTCTCCACTTGCCCCAACTCTCCACGTTGCCCCCAATGTCCTTCTCTCCACGTTGCCCCCAATGTCCTTCTCTCCACGTTGCCCCCAATGTTCTCCTCTCCACGTTGCCCCAACGTCGTCCTCTCCACGTTGCCCCAACGTCGTCCTCTCCACGTTGCCCCAACGTCGTCCTCTCCACGTTGCCCCAACGTCGTCCTCTCCACGTTGCCCCAACGTCGTCCTCTCCACGTTGCCCCCAGCGTCGTCCTCTCCACGTTGCCCCCAACGTCGTCCTCTCCAAGTTGCCCCCAACGTCGTCCTCTCCACGTTGCCCCCAACGTCGTCCTCTCCACGTTGCCCCCAACGTCGTCCTCTCCACGTTGCCCCCAACGTCGTCCTCTCCACATTGCCCCCAACGTCGTCCTCTCCACATTGCCCCCAACTCTCCACACTGCCCCCAATGTCCTCCTCTCCACATTGCCCCCATTCTCCACATGGCCCCCATCTCGCCACACTGCCCCCAACATCGTCCTCTCCACATTGCCCCCAACTCTCCACACTGCCCCCAATGTCCTCCTCTCCACATTGCCCCCATTCTCCACATGGCCCCCATCTCGCCACACTGCCCCCAACATCGTCCTCTCCACATTGCCCCCAACGTCGTCCTCTCCACATTGCCCCCAACGTCGTCCTCTCCACATTGCCCCCAACGTCGTCCTCTCCACATTGCCCCCAACTCTCCACACTGCCCCCAATGTCCTCCTCTCCACATTGCCCCATGTCCTCCTCTCCACATTGCCCCCAACTCTCCAACATTTTCTACCTCCCTGAGAGTCCAACGGAATGGCAGGAGAGGTCTGTGCTTCCTTTGGCACCAACCTCTACTAAGACCTGGCGCTCCCGCGTGGATCTCTCTCCAGTAATGCAGAGCGCTGGGAGATGATGTCATCTCCCAGTGCTATGCAGTACTAGAGTGCTGACGAGGGAGAGCTTAGCTAGTAGAGGTCCGTGGCGCCGGCTGGTGGGTCATAGGGGGCGGCTGGGCCCCTAGAGTGACGGGCCCGGTCACAGGTGCGACCCCTATTGTTACACCACTGGTGAGGATTAGCAATTGCACCTAATTCAGCATAGCAATTGGCAAGCATTCTCATACTTTTGGCTAACTTTGCTGTTAATTTAGACACATTTGCTAACTTGCCGTTAATGTAGGAGCATACTCTAAAGTTGCCGTTAATTTAGGCGGATAAGCTAACGTCGTCATTACTTTTGGTGCATTCGCTAACTTTGCCGTTAGTTTAGGAGAATGTGGTATTTAGCATCAAAATGTGAGAAATCGCAAATTGCTTTCAAAATATAGCTCATGTTCCACTTTCTTGCATTCAGCCCTATGTGCTTACATTGAGAAGTGCAGAAAAATACACATTTAGAGCCTTTGTGTGTTCCTTAATCCCATTCAAATCAAATCCTGATTAAATAAATTGATTGTTTTTGGAGTTCTTGGCTTACTATGATACTATTTCAATAAACCACCTTTTTTAGTCTTAAAATTCTGCATATGGTAAAGTAAATGAAGACTGACGCATGAAATTGTTAGCAAATTGTGATGCAGCTTCCAACTTGGCCTTGAGATGTGATAATGTAAAACAAAGAACACTTTGCACAGTACTGGAGCCAAATTCTTGTAATACATTAGAGTCTTCTCAGGCAACTGCATTTTGTTCTTAACCCTGTGGATATAAGCAGCTTCTCCAACTGCTGTATGTGGTGGAGGCATCTTTAGTATTCAGGGATTAACCCTTTAGTGCTGGAAGATAATAGAACTCATTGCGTTGCAATGAGTTGGTTAGCTCCCTTGCACTCAATTGATTAAAGAAGGATGTCTTTGTGTTTTTCTTCTAACTTGTTCTCATTATGAAGAGTCTTTGAGGCATTTCAATTGCTAGATACATCTCAAAGCATTACTTTAAAGTGGGTGTGTCACCTATGTTTAACCCCTTAGCGACAGCCGCGTTCGTACGTGGCTGTCACCTTAACGCCCGAGGAACATTTTTTTTTTTTTTTTTTCCAAACAAGTCCAGCGAACTTCCGTGACTTACCAGGTACGTCCTCTGTCACTAAGTGACAGTTTCTGCGGGACGTACCTGGTAAGTCATCCGTCGTTAAGGGGATAACATAGCATAAATACTTTTTTTTTTTTTTTTTTAAGTTTTATTTCATGTAAATGTAATAATTTATAAAGTCTGGGCTGCTACTACTTCCGCATAGACTGTGGTTTCCTGCTCTGTAACCGCAGTGTGTCGCTCTGCCTCTGCTCTCCTCCAATGACAGAGGCTTCTGTCTGTACGCTGGAGCAGTCTCATTGGCTAGATATCAATCTCTGCCAATGAGACCACTCCAGCTTACAGACAGAAGCCTCCGTCATCAGATGAAGGAGGAGAGCAGAGGCAGAGAGATGGACCGCAGTCTATGAAGAAGTAGCTGCAGGACCGACTCTATATGTTAAATTTACACAAAATAGTATTCATTGTAGTATTCAATATGTAGTCTACTTGTGCTATGTAATACATTGGTGACACATCCACTTTAACCCTTTGAGTGCCAGAGGAGTAGGCAACGTATTGCTTTGCAATGCGTTGTGTACCCCTCTGGCTCTCAAAGGGTTAAGGAAGTTCAAAGCACCCTTTAATGGGACACTGTCACCTAAAACAACTTTGGAGATTTTAAAGGGACAGTAATGTCCCATAAATTATTCTCGTTTTGTAGATGAAAAAAAAAATAATTTGAAGTAACTCCCATCTTTCAAACTGCTATGGTTTGAGAGATATTCACATCCAAAGTTCCCCACTCCTTCCCCTTCTCCTGAGGTCAGTGCTGTGCTTGACAGCAGGAGATCCCTGTCCTGGGATCAGCCGGCGGCTCTGCAGCAGAGCAGAAATCGCGTTATTGGAAAATAACAACTTCATTGGAAAGGTCTACAAAGTGTGCCTGGTTTGCAAGCACACTTTGTAGACCTTTCCAATGAAGTAATTATTTTTAAATAATGAAAATTCAGCTCTGCTGCAGAGCCGTCTGCTGGTGCCAGGACAGTAATCTCCTGCTGTCAAGCACAGCACTGACCTCAGGAGAAGGGGAAGGAGTGGGGAACTTTGGATGTGAATATCTCTCAAACCATAGATGGAGTTACTTCAATTTTTTTTTTAATCTACAAAACGAGAATAATTTTTTATGGGACATAAGGGTTTAAAGGGACATTAAATGACCCTTGACGGTCCTGGTACGTCATGGGTAAAAGTGACTAAACGTACCAGGACCATCATGGATTTCAGGGCTCCCCGCGCGGCTGCACACCATTTGGGGGGTCCTGAGTCGGATCAGCGAAGAAAAAAAATGCTCCATGGTCCTTTAGTGACCGCAACTTGCCTGCGGTGCAGGTCGTTAAGGGGTTAAGAGCTGATAAAATCACCTATGTGTTATCCTTTTAATATTTAGAAAACTAGTTCATGAGTTAATGTCTTAAAGGAACAGTCTAGGCAGTAAATGGATTTTGTCAGGTTTAATTAAAGCTGATAAGTGTTTTCAAACGCATGTTTAATTATTGTGGAAGCTTTGTTATGCTGCAGTTACTGTATTTTAGGCTTTCCTGCCATCTTCAAGAACAACCCTCCACCCCAGCCCTGCTGCTTTTATTTTTGAAATTGGATGCCTTTTTTGTTCAATCAGCATCCAACCTAGTATTTGCTAAGGGAAAAAAAATCACAGACAGTTGTATGGGCTCGCTAGATCATGAGTAGGCAACTTGACTTTCCAGCTGCTCCGAACTAAAATATCCTCCATCCCCTGTCAACAACCTGAGGCACCCCAGCTGTTCAGGACTACAATTCATATCATACTTTACCCACCTCCATGGCTCCCAAAGGGCTAAACCTGTAACAATCTTTCCTCCATACATTTTCATATTCATTTGTCAGTAAAGCCCTCCTCCAGAGAACTGAGATTAGCTAGATTCTCCCCTGCCTATATATGCAAATAACTGTTTATGTAAGATTGTACAAGAGATGATGAGGGTGGGGGGTGGCAAACAGAGAGCAGCCGCCTGATGATTTAAGCAGGGATTTAATCGTTTTGGAAGTTAGACAGGTCCCCAATAAAATATTTGAGTGCCAGAGGGGTGTGCAATACCTTAAGAAATGAGTTGTACACTCCACTGGCACTCAGAGGGTTAATTCATTTCTATAGAGCAGGGCTGTCCAAGTTCAGTCCTCAAGGGCCATCAACAGGCCAGGATGTAAGGATTTCCAGGATTAAGCACAGGTGAATCAATCAAAATGAACGAACCACTGACTGACTTGTGCTTAATTGGGGAAATCAAGGACTGAACTTGGACAACCCTGCTACAGGGCATTAACTAAACTTCCCATAGGAAACAATTATAAAGTTAGAAACTGACACCAAAGATGTGACATATCTCTTTGTGTTTAGCACAGAGCATCAGGCCTCTGTTTGGTTTTGGCAAGACTAAAAGGTGTAAATCTGAAGTGTACATTTTAACCCTTTCTGTGCGTACTCTGTATTGTTTAACCCCTTAACACCCGATGATGTGCCATGACTGTCACTGCTGTGCAGCTGTTAAAGGGATAGTATTGTCACATTTTACTAAAATGCACTCTTGTAACTATTAAAAAACTAAGCTAAATGCCCCCAGTTCTACCTCTCAAACCTTTATGGTTCAAGAGATAATCGCAGCTTCCCTCCCCTTTCCCTGACGTCAGCGCTGTAGCTGACTGCAGGGGAATCCGGTCCCTTGACTGTTGGAGGCTCTTCATTCCCCTGCAGTCAGCTAGAGCGCTGACGTCAGGGAAAGGGGAGGGAGGGGGAAACTTTCTCTGCAATTATCTCTCAAACCATAAAGGTTAGAGAGATTGGACTGGGGGCGTTTAGCTTAGTTTTTTTAATAGCTACAAAATTCCGTTTTAGTAAAATGTGACAATACTATCCCTTTAAGGGTCGGTGTTGGTCTTGACACATCATGGAATTCTGGGATTGCCACGTGACTCCACTCTACAATCCCAGAATCATATGCTGGAAAAAAAAAAACCAGACAAAAAAAACAAACAAACAAAAAAAAATGGTCCTCTAGAGAGCCCCTCCCCGGACTACATGGTTGTTAAGGGGTTAAACCCTTAAATTGTAAAGCACAGCGTTCACTTGTGGCTTTATGTAAATTAATATTAATATATTCATGAGTAGGGGAGGTAATGCAGCACAGGAAGTTCCTGCATAGCATGCCTTAACCCTTTCAGTGGCAGAGGGGTACGCAATGCTTCGCTTTGCAATGTTTTTGAGTACTCTTACATACCTCCCAACATTTCAAATTGCCAAAGAGGGACACTTGTGTTTTAGGGGCGTGGCTGGGGGTGTGGCTGGTGGGTGGGGCATTACCAAGAATTTTTAGGCTAATTCATGACCTATTGACACCTAATAAACGACTTATAACAAGACCATAGCATTTTATTTACACAGACTAATTTATAAACTCATGTACTGATGTTTAAACAAACAATAATGTGAGTTTTATTGCTGTGGAGCAATGTGATACTCTTATATACACACCACATAATCTGGTTTCCTAAAAAGAGGGACATCAGGGTGGGAAAGAGGGACAGAGGGATTTGGGTCAAAAAGAGGGACACTTGGGAGGGATGCTCTTCTGGCACTGAAAGGGTTAACCCTTTGACTGACAGAGGAGTTATCCATTGCATTGCTTCACAGTGTGTTGGACTACCCTCTGGCACTCAACAGGTTAATTAATATAATCTATACATGTAAATACTTCATACAACATATAGATGATCTTGAAAGCTTTCAAAATGACAACAGCTGTTTAGGTATTAGTGTTCTTTTAAACCATTAGGGACTTTTATTTGTCCCTTATGGTTTATTTTTCTTCTGAAATTCTACTTAGTACATTAATGTCTATATGATTTATAAGAGAGGGAAAATACACTCCTCAAATTATGCTGAATTCACCCATGGCAACTATGCACAAAAAAGTGGAGCAAAGCTGGGGAACACTGCACCATAGGAAGCTCTACACTGCCCTGACATTGAACGTTTACTGAAATGTACCACACAATATTATCACTTCCTGTCCTCTGAGTAAAGGCCAGTTGTGCTCCTCATAGTGTGCACTCTTCCAGATAAGGCTCTAGGTCTTGTGCATTCTTTCAATCCTGATAAGCATCTTGGACTGTAAATTGGAATGTCTTGTTCACATCCATAGAGTATAGGCAATGTTCTGAAGTGTCAGAAGAAAGAGATTTCTCCAAATAGAACTGTCTGTTACCTGACGTTCCACAGGAATGTGGACTAGGCATTGGGTGTCTAAATCTTCATTCGGGCGGTGGCTTGTGGTGAGGCTTATTCAGAGTAACACTGCAATCAAGATAAAATGTGCCAAAGATGGCATTAACATTTATTGAAAAATCATGAGATAAATTAGAAAAAAGACAGTTAGCATTGTGTTATATTTATGAAGCTAAAGTGCACTGCTTCCCAGTTTATATTTATTTATTTTAAATTGGCATATGAATTTAACCGTTTGACTGCTAGAGGGGGTGAACAGTGCACTGATATTTCAATGCATTGCTCACCTCTCTGGAGATCAAAGGGTTAAGGATGAACTTATAATTACATGTTGCATTCAATGGGAAAGGTGAATCACTGAACAGTTCTCCATAGAGTGTGGTATTAAAGGGATAGTAATACTTTATTATTACTATTCCCTATACTGTATATATTTGCAAAATATTTTAATAGCCCCCAGGTTCATCTCTCAAACCTTTATGGTTTGAGAGATAACCGAAGGCAAAGTTTCCCCTTCCCTGAAGTCAGCGTTGTGCTGACTGCAGGGATATCTGGTCTGACTTTCATCATGTGGCCCTGCAGCAGAGCTGCGATCGCGTTAGTGAAAAATAATTATTTCACTGAAACGGTCTTCTACATGTGCTTGAAAACCAAGCACATGTAGAAGACCATTTCAGTGAAATAATTCTTTCACTAACGGGATCTCGGCTCAGCTGCAGAGCCGCAAGCCTGTCGTACGACAGACTTTCCCTGCAGTCAGTACAACACTGACTTCAAGGAAGGGGGAGGGAGGGGGGAAATTTGCCTTCAGTTATCTCTCAAACCATAAAGGTTTGAGAGATGAACCTGGGGGCTATTAAATTATTTTACAAATATCTACAATATGGTGGATAGTAATAATAAAGTATTACTATCCATTTGAACTACCAACTTGGTTAAAGTTGCCCTGCAATAATTAGGCAGATGGCGACTAGCTTAATAATAGTTATCTTACCTCTAACAACTATACGATGCTACAGAAAGCCTTACTCTTCCGAGACCGGAAACCTGACATTAGCGCAGATATTTTGTCTGTGCACCTGCGATGTCAATCCTGGTCTCCCTTCAGAAGCATTGCACTGGGCCAAACAGCACTGGAAGGGACTGACGGTGCAGGCACACAGACTGCACTAACCTGACTGTCAGTTTCGGAAGATTAAGGATTTCTCTAGCATCGTGTAGTTTTTAGAGGTAAGATAACTATTATTAAGCTAATTATTGCAGGGCGACTTTAACTAAGTTGGTAGTTCCGCTTTAACAGCTTCACCTCTTCCTAATATAACGTGTATATAAAACAACTGTTAGCGTAGAGTATCCTTGTTTCTCAGTAGGAAAATCCCTATAAGATATGTTTTCATAAAAAATGGTTACTGCTTATTTAAGTAAAAGAAAATGTGTTGGCAGATATAGAATATCTGTATCCGGATAGACAAGGAAGATTAATTGATTAACCACTTGGTTACTAGATGTATCTAGCACTTGAAGGGTTAATCTAGACAGAATATCATTTTTGAGTACTGGAACTTTGTAACCCAAATGCACCATAAGATTTTTTTTTTCCTTTTGTGCATTTGGGTTACAGAGTTCCAGTACTGGAGCAGACTGACTGCACCAGAGGGGACAGACACAGTTTCCTTAAATACCCATTTGATTTAACCATTTCAGTGTCACAAGTGTGTGTGGCGTATTGTGGAACAATGTGTTGCACACTTATCGTGTACACAAAGGGTTAAATTGAGCTTTTAACCTCATTGAATACTCGAGAGATCTCCAAATGAGGATTTTACCTCACCATAGATTGTACATAATATTTGCAAATTTCTATTGAGTTAAATTATTCTTTAACCCTTTGCGTGCCAGAGGGGTATGGAACACATTGCTTTGCAATGCGTTCCTTACCCCTCTGGCACGTAAAGGGTTAATGCTGATGAACACTCTTGAATTCCCATTGATTTAAATTAAGTATTTAACCTATTGAATACTAGAGGTCTCCAATGGGCTACTTTGCAAAGCATTAACCCCTTCCCGACAATGGACGTACATGTACGTCCCGCAGAAACTGTCACTTAGTGACAGAGGATGTACGTGTACGTCCCGGAAGTCCGTGTCCCTGCGCGGCTGCACGCCGTTCGGGGACAACGGATTACTTTGCCGAAAAAAAAAAAAAAAAAAAAAAATGAATAGCCAGGCGTTAAGTGACAGCCGTGTGTGCGTGCGGCCGGTCACTAAGGAGTTAAAGACCCATCTAGCATTCCAGAAAACTCCATTTAACCCTTTGAGTGCCAGAGAGGTATTCAACATATTACAATATGTGGGCTACGTCTCTTGCATTCATTGGTTTAACCCCTTAAGGACCAGCAGTCCTGGGGCGTGCCGTCCCTTAAGGACAACATAGGAAATTTTGACGTGCTGTCCCACGTGACTGATCACGTGGGGCGGCACGTCAAACGGGGCACTGGAAGAGATCGCTCCGGTCTTGGAGCGATCAACTTCAGTGCCCGGTATTACTCACCCCGCTCCTACAGGAGCGCGGTGAGTAAAAGTACGTGACGTGCCAGGACCGTCACTGGTCCTTAAGTGCCGGACCAGCGTGATGGTCCTTAAGGGGTTAAGTAAATGGAAATTGTTACTTGTAACCTCCCACTCAAAACATTTGGTTTGTTCCACAATTTCTCCACTTTTCTTTTGTTCATATGAGTGTGTGTATCCATGTGGTAACTGGATATGATGAAAATCACCCAATAACTGAATGCAGGGCCTACTTTTTTTACCTCACAGGCTGACAAAGTATTCCTGTATCTTCCCACTTTACTTGGTCTGCACAGCTTTCTAACTTTCATTACAGGGGCAGGAAACCTGATCACTTGATCCCTTTGTGTGCTTCTATTTCCCATCAGCTGAAATGTCAGAGAACAACCAGAATTCAAACCATGCCCCCTGCCCCTCCCCTCCCAGAGGGCCTCTGACATTGAATGTCTAAAGTGAAATAAGCCTCTCAATCTCACTTTGCTTCTATGCACATTGAACAGATATTTAAAGGCATGTAATGAGATGGTAAAACATTTGAGGACTAGAAAGAAAAGCTTGTAAGAGTTTTCTGGAATGTGATTATCACTGCCCTGATATCGCTTTAATCACTTGGTCCTCAAGGGGTGAATGTTTAAGTGCACAAGGTCAACATGATTTGTAGATGTGTTTAAATGCAACACATTCATATTTACTGCATTTTATAGTGTAGTACTTTTCACTCAATGCAGACAGCACATATACTAATATATATATATATATATATATATATATATATATATATATATATATATACACACACATTAGTTGAAGAGCCCGTTATACGGGCAGAGTGCCACTGCCAGCCAGTCGCAGTGCAGTCATGCGCAGTAGAGACTGCCCGCGCCGCGGCTAATGCAGAGCTGGACGCTCCGAAGGAGCGTCCAACTCTATCAGCCGTGGCGTGGCCAGTCTCCACTGCGCATGACAGCAGCAAGCGAAACAGTCTCTACTGCGCATAACTGTGGCGTTACACACGTTTTAGCGAATTATTATGTAGGATATATATATATATATATATATATAGATAGATAGATACAGATATCTAATAGTGTGTGTGTGCAATCACATATAGTAATGTTGGTGTATTTTTCTGTGTAAGAATTTACTATACCTTCAAGTGGTTTCAAGGGCATTTAAAATATTGGATGCATCTATGCCTCTAAGATACAGAAATGTGTACGCCTGGCACATAGACAATTACAGCTGTTAAAGGTGCAATCATAGTCTTTATTTGTACCAGTACCCAGTATAAGATTATTAGTCTGGATATGTCCTGCATTGCTGTATTTTCTATACTATGTTGTTTTTTTATTTTAGCTATGAGCATTTCTTCGCTTCAAAACTGTAATTATTTTTATGTCCTTTCATACGAGTTAGAAAAGTAATAAAATGTTTGAGATATGCAGTAACACAGCAAAAAGCTTTTTCAGATTCATGATATTTTTTTCTCCTATTAAAGGAACTCTCTGCAGATTCGTTTCATTGCTCTATTTGCAATCTGGTTAACTCTCCACTCCTGCTATGATATTAATGAAGTGATTAAAGTTTGTGATGTGGAACCATAGGCAACACTTTACCTAAAATGCTCTGTTGCATAAAGTGGCAGTAACGCTTTGATTAAGAAAATATGAGTCCCTTTATTGGCTTCTCGTTGTGCAAAATATTCATGTGCACTAAGAAATGATGTTTTAAATATCCAAGAACAAGCCAGAACGAAATAAAATTCCCCATTCAAAGGTCAAGTTTAATAGCCCCATCATTATTTAGCAAATCCAATCTGCTCTCTGATAAAGAGGTCCTTGGGTATTTAATAATGTGTTACCTGGATGTGTCTCTGGTACGTAATTCTTATATGGCTGTAAGCAAGCTTTGTATTTTTGTATGTGTGTTTAGGGTGAGAACACTACAGGGAAAATATCACATCAAGACTGGCATAAATTATACACTTTGGCCCATATTCATAAAGGGAAAATGGATGTATTCTGGAGTAAACCAAGTGCACCATTGGGGACAGATATAAAGTAATGTTAAATTAAATGGGCTTTTAATCTCTCTAGCATTCGAGGGGTTAAAAAAGTGCTATTCAACTGCATGGGAATTTGGGAATTTTTATATGTCCCCTATGGTGAAGTTGGTTTACTCCAGACCAAATCAATAACATCATAGGGGACAAATGAAAATTCTCATTGATTAAAATGGGGCTTTTAAACCCATTGAATGCCAGAGAGGTCTCTAGTACATTGCTTCACAGTGTTTTTGAGACTTCCCTACCATTTAATGAGTTAAAGGACCCACTTAAAGGGACAGTAATGTTTCATAATAAAAGCAGCTCTAATTAATTATCATATTGCTTGGGCCATGGAGACTAATTGAATGATAAAGTACCCCCCCCCCCTTTTACTGATATAATACTGATCACCTCAGAACAGCTGGGAGGTGTCAAGGTAGATTGCAGAGAGGGACAATCTTCAATTAAGATAAGGGAAAAAGCTGAAAAATCTGTCAAGGGGAGCAGGGATTTCATTGTTCTCACAGTAAGAAGATTGACCCTTGATGTGAGCTGTCTGGTCTATGGACTGGATTCCACATCTGAGGAGTGGGGGCGGGAGGGGATACTTTATCATTCAATTACTCTTGAACTACCACGCTCACAGTAATGAAATAGCACTCTCTATGGCTCAAATACTATGAAGATTAATTGGAGCTGCTGTTTTTGTGAAACATTACTATCTTTAATTGTGTGGAAACTGCTGTAATATATACCCCCCACCCCCATTGTGTAGTTGCATATCTTCCATTTTTCTTTTATGTAGACAATGTAACAATTGGCATTACTGGGGCAAATAATCTGAATGGGGGGCGGGTGGGGTAAAAATTGCCTATACTTTTTATTTTCATGTTTTCTAATTATAAAATATATATGTCCAGTGGAAAAACTGCACTCACAGGTCTTTTAGGATGAACAAAAAAGTGATGAATTATTGTATCAATGTTTTGGCCCAAACAGGGGCCTTGAAAAAGACCTGTGAGTGCGTTTTTTCCACTGGATATCTACACACCCCTGAAGCTAGCACCCAGGCAAGTTCACCATTGACTAGGTTTGCCACCCAGCCGGTATTTTACCGGCAGGCCGGTAAAAAATTGGCTTCTGTCCAATGTTAAGTCCATGGAGGGAATGCCATGGCCAGTATTTTTTTGATAAAAAGGTGGCAACCCTACCATTGATTATCAGTGAGTGCTCTACCACAATATTCAGTGCGCTGCATACCCTGTGGCAATGAAACAGTTAACAGCTATGTGACATTGTATTTTGAAAGAGGAGCCATCAGTGTGACTGCAGTTTTCATGCTCCCCAGGTGCTACATATGCTTATAGCTGCAGGGGTCTCCCAGGCGGTGGGTGTGTCATATTATTTTGAAAGCTATGTGAACTTGCCCTTTTCTCCAAAACACGCCTTAACCCCTTAACGACCGGCAGCCCTGGGACGATTTCATCCCATAAGGACCGCATAGAACCACGTGGACGCGCCGGTACACGTGACCTGTCGCGTGTATCGGCGCGTCACTATGAGGCCTGATAGAGATTGCTCCGATGTTGGAGCGGTCAATTTCAGGCCCTATTTTTTACTTACAGCGCTCCCGGTAGAGCGCTGTAAGTAAAAAGTACGTGACGTACTATGACCGTCATCGGTCCTTGAGTATTTCAAGGACCGTGACGGTCATAGTACGTCACATGTCGTTAAGGGGTTAATGCAGTGGTTCTCAGTTCCTGTCCTCAGGACCCACTAACAGGCCAGGACTTAGGGATTTCTCTGGTAGAGCACAGGTGTGGTGATCAGAGGTTCATTCACATTGATTAACTCACCTGTGTTCTAACAAGGAAATCATCAAATCCTGGCCTGTTAGTGGGTCCTGAGGACAGGAGTCGAGAAACACTGCCTTAATGAAATCATAGTTTCTGGATGTTTAAATGACACATTTTCCGCCTTACTGACTACTAGTTTTAAAGCCTGTGTACATGGGCCAACACTGGCGGAGCTTCAGTCATGCACAGTACTGACTGCTTGTGCCGCAGCTGATACAGAGCGTTGCGCTCCGAATTCAGACTGTAGTCCTCTCTGTGCACCTTCCTGGGACCAAGTGGTCCCAGGAAGGTGTACAGCGAGGACTCCGGTCTGAATTTGGAGTGCCCCGTCCATATCAGCTGCGGCACGGGCAGTCTGTACTGCGCATGACTTCAGCACGCACAGCCGTCTCTACTGAGCATGATTGCTTCTGACAAACATCCTTAGCGAATTATAATATAGGATTTAGTATAGGATGCTTCAGTGGTGGAAGGAAGATTTATTGAAGTGGGATATTTAGGTGTAGAATATTAGAGCTGGTAAGATATATAATATATATATATACACATATTCAAGTAAGAAATATGATGAAGTTGTTTTAGCTTGTGTAAGAGGGAATGTATGGAGATTGCCACTGAGACAGCTGGGTTTTGACTTTGAGGCCTTTAAATACGTGTGGACACAGCCGAGGCTCATAATCGCCTGTAGAGGGAAAACACTGTTAACCCTTTGGTTGTCAGAGGGGTAAACACCGCATTGCAAATCAATGTGTTGAGCACCCCTGTGGCACTCTTAGGGTTAAGGAAAAATGTGAACACAGTGTTACGATCCAACGGCTTGCAGATGTTGAGCTCCAGTGGATATCTACGTGGCTTCCACACATATGGATCAATGAGAGGGCTAGAACGTGGAGGTGAATAGCCCAAAATGTTGGAGGACAATAACATAAATGTCTTGTCCAACCACGATGGTAGGTCCTTGTCCCAAACAGAGAAAACGGTGCTTCTGTGTGTATGTCAGTGTCCCAAGGTGAGAGAAAACAGACTGCTTGTGTGTGTGTTTAGGTCAGTGTCCAAAGGCAAGCAAGCAGACTGGTTCTGTTGTAGCGGCACAGACGTGGCAGCCATTGACCCCACAGAATACACATACTGTAAAATCACTAAAAGAGTATAGTGGTGTTGAAGCTCAGCGTTAGGGTGCACATATGTAGTTTACAGAGGGCTGATATAATGGGTGTAGCTCATGCAATAACCCTTTGAGTGGCAGAAGCCGTGCCGGCCCAAGACATTGTGCTGCCTGGGTCCAACAATGAAATGCTGCCCCCCAACCATGCCCTCCAAAACACGCCCACATCCACAAGAGAACCTATTGGTGGCACTCATCAGGGTATCTGAAATCATATAATCTTTATTAGAAGTCATAAAATAAAAGACAAAAAACAAAACACATGTGGAGAGCAAAGTATCAAAATTTAAAATTAGCTAATTTCTAGGGTTGTAGTTTCTAGGTTGACAATAAATATATCAATCTAGGTGGGCTTATGAATTGTTTTGAATAGTTCCAAAAGGTATGTGATGTTCAATATCCCTTTATAGTGTTAGTACTGTTGCACTAAGAATATACTTTAGCTGTCATGGATATACTTTCAAATATAGTTTTCAAATGTTCAATTTATATGTTTGTAAGCAACTGTTAATGCAGTGATTTTATTTCTCTATTTTATATACATATATAGGCACGCTTAATTATGTATATCTTCACAGAATATAATTTCAGTGTTGGTCATATGGTATGGTAACTTGGTTTTCATTAATGACATCCTATGAAACGTTAATACCACAGGGTGTAATTTATGAAAACCAAGTTACCATACCATATAACCAACACTGAAATTATATTCTGTGAAGATATACATAATTAAGCGTGCCTATATATGTATATAAAATAGAGAAATAAAATCACTGCATTGACAGTTGCTTAAAGCCATTACTAATAATTCTTTCAGCAGCAAATGCCCTGTGCTCAGGGTACAGGTACATCTGATCTGGGAATATTGATAGAATGCAAAGCTTGGGATCCAGAAACACTGGTCTCTGTAGAGCCAGTGACACAATCTCCACCGCCTGTTCCCGGAACACATCACCTCCGAACACGTCCACGACAGGTGTAAGCTTTCCTTCCACCTCTTCGCATCTCCTGCATTTATCACTATTTCTTGTCCCCATTTTCATTAAATTCATTGGCAAGTTGTCTCCAAAGCCATCTTAGGACCCTGCTTGTCCTGTTCCCACTCCCAATACTCCATCTGGCCCAAATCTCTTTCCCTCTTGATTCACAAATAATTTTCCACCAGTTGGTGTCCTTTTTCCACCCAATTGGTTTCAAAGCATGTTTTTTTAGAGGAGAATGTGAGCAACGGGAACAGAATTCCATGTGTCTGGCCACCCCATTGTGAACATAGTGCATGTCTGAGGCACAAATGTGGGTAAAAATATGTTTGAGGTACCATATTCCTTGTGCAGTTGCTTGATCGTTTTAAGAATTTTGTCCTAGTACAATTGCTCTATTGTGGGAATTCTATAAGTTGATCAAGTGGGACCAGAGATCAGTCCCCTTAAAAGTTCCAAGCCAGCCTCACCTTAAATTGGGAGTATCTGGGTCAATCCCCTCACAATTCAGATACTTTGTATAGTGAACCAAATTCTGCAGACAGCTCTAGTAGCCGGAGATGGCTCCATGTTCACCTCGGTGCCTAAATGAGTTAAGTGTTGCATCATATATCTGCTTCATCTATCCTTGGAAATGTGTGAGTAGAGTTGGGCAACACATATGCCATGGCATACTGCCACTGGGTATCCTTTTGAAATGTCACCCACTAATGGGCAACCAACCGGCTCATGAAAAAATGTCACCTACTTGAAAACTGCAACATTCTGATGTTGCAGGCTTAAGTGTCGAGACATCAGAATGTCTCCCATATAAGTGTTGAGTAGTTAAAGAAGTATGTGCTTAAGTTAACCCCCAGTTGTCATACACTTTGTTGACTGAGAGCTGTGATGCCCCATTAGCGTGATTGGAGGGACTGTGATGAGGCACTCAGACAGGTTCTCACCAAGCCTATATCAGTTGTAACACTGAACATCTTTTGTGGAATATCTTGTTAGTAAACAAATAGGTAATATGTTCAGGGTTACAACTGATATAGGCTTGGTGAGGACCTCTCTGGCACTCAAAGGGTTAAGGCATAGATGCCCTTTGAATGCCGCATCACAGCCCCTGCAATTATGCCAATAGGGCATCACAGCTCTCGGTCAACAAAGTGTATGACAACTGGGAGTTTACTTAAGAGTGACACATCTTTATTTAATTACTCAACACTTATGTGGGCGACATTCTGATGTCTCAATACTTAAGCCTGCAACATTAGAATGTCCCCTTTTCAACAAGGTGACATAGTTAATGCACCATGTTGTTGGTCACCGAATAGATGGCAATATTTTAATAGTGAGTCCTGCCCTGGGACTGCCAGATAGTATTTGTAGAAATCCAGTAAGGAAATCGTGCCTTCATTCTTGAATTTTGGGAATTGTTATGCGTCTCCTATGGTGCAGAGGGTTTGCCCTTATTTAGCTTCTTGTATGTGGTCCTTAGGATCACAGTAATAACATCTCTATCAGCCTATCGATGGCCATGGAAACAGACCTGTCACATTATCATATGAACTATTGGGTCTTATATATAAGACTAAATGTGGCAATTCTGGTGCAAAATAAACATGGCAAATAATTCCATTCAGTTTTAACCCCATAAATACATTGCTTTCCATTGCATTGGAGACGTCTCTGCCATTCCAGGGGTTAACATCACTATTTAAATCAATGCATATTTGTGGTATTTATCCACTATAGTACAATTTGTTTGGCCCAGAATTGTTCAACTCTGCCATTATCCAGAAGACCCAGAGTGCTGATTATTTACACAGTAGTACCTGGTTACCACTTGTCTCTTGTGTTCTTTCCTTGATGATGGAAAATTATAGAGAATTACAGACCAATCAGGGAAGACTCTTCCCTGTTCCTCACCTTTTTCTGAATCCAGGTTCGACAAATAGTTTGTTCTTCTGTAGTCTGAACAAAAGATTTTAAAAGCCTCTATTTCCAAGCACGATTATAAACTTGTGTGATTTATAACCACTTTCTCAGTGCTGTTTCAAAGAAAAAGAACAGTCTCAAAGCAACTTTATTAACTTACTGTGAAGCACTTTGATAATGAAACAGAAGTGCAAAGCAATTTGCCACGTCACAATCATTGACCTCTAGCTCTTAGATTTTCTCGGTGGGTTTGTGTTTCGCTATACCAGTGCTTTTTGTCTGTAGAATAATTATGTTTCCTATAAACCAGACTTAAACTGTTCACATTGCTCTCCAATGATTTATGTTTAAGCCTTGCAGGCCTCTGTCTTGTAGCTTGCCTTGCTTTTGTTTTTCCTTAGTCTTTTAAGCATGATCAAGTGCTCATATCCAGTTTTCTGCTGCTTGTCTTACTTAAAGGGAAAGTCTGTCCTATGGAAAAAGTGTCCGTTTCCTTAGCGTTTTCTGATAGGTAGACCATGAAAGCAGGATGTAAGGTTGATGGTACATCCTCTCTGTAGCACTGCTATCTTTTTTTATGTTTCTTTTTTACATCTCTGGACCTGCTTGTATATTTGGAGGAAAAGAAGAAAATAAAATAGGCTGCATTCAAAAACCTAAATATAGAAGAAAAAACAAAGTGGACTAGTCTAAAAATATGTATAATTATACATACTAGGGGAGAGCGCCTCTATGAATGAATAGTATTAACTGTAATAGTACACAATATATTAACTGTAAGTATAAAATACAATGTATATGAGAGTACCCTCTTCAGTAAAAACAATACTTCAATAAAAAATAGTCCAAAGATAATAGAATATCACTGATAGTCTTAGCAAGATGTGATGATGCTGCGTGGTAGAACAATGTAAGATGTCTGTGACTGCCCTTCACTTTCTCCGATATCTTGTTGTCACAGACATCATACATTAATAATTATACAAAGTATTTTACAAGGAAGGATGCACTGAGATTGTCTCTCATTTTCAAATATGTCTTGGGGTATAAATGTTATTATTGTCCAATGTAATGGTGTACTCATTTTATCTACCTCGGAAGGATGAAAGGCTGAGTGGACCCTGCTGGTACTGGAACCTGTGTTCCTGAGGCTTGAACAGGTTCTACAACTGGTTCATTTATCAACTGAGCCATGAGTTTTAATTAATGCGGCATTTTACTTGTTCCTGTTTGTGCTGTTGTGTTGCTCAAGACTTGTTCCAATTTTCCTTATATGTGTGCCCCAGTGTCTCAGAACAGGAAGTGGTGGCATTAGTGCTTGATGCTTGTATACTCAAATGTTCATAGCATGGGAACTAATAAAATGAAGTCAGATCATCATTTCACAATTAAAACAAATTAAACTAAGCGTGGCTGCTGCTTACCCTTGAAACTGCAAAGATACAGCTTGGAAATGAGGTGTTCAGTTACAGCACATTGGTTTTACTCAAGGCATTTTATCATGGAGAATAGCTAAACAAGTCAATTGTTGTAATAGTTTCATTGTTCACTGGGGCATACTAATTGCAGCAGAACACTGCTGCCTAGATCATTAGGGGAACCAAACCCTTACAATGTACAGAAGCCAGCTTAATCAACAGCATGGTCCTTTTATTGCAAATGTATTTATTTTGCTGCGTTTTCGGGTTAATTCCTCATTAAGTACTAATTTTTAGACAAATTAACTCTATCTTTATTTGTTTCCTATTAGGTTATGTTCACTATTTTCTGGCACAGTTGTTACAGAACCATATTGTAAAAACCTTGTTTTGGAATACGTGAAAAATGTATATATATAACCCAGACCTTCTCCTACAAGAGTTAATTCCTAACACATGCAAATATGCATTGCCATGCTTGTGTCACCATGGTATTCTAGTGTTTTATAGCAGTTTTATGGAAATTGAGAAGGGTGTACGTTTTGAATGGTATCTGAATGTACATTTTTTCCACGTAAGACATTCAATATTACATTTTAACAGCTCACCTCAAGACATGGAGGACAGGATTTTGACTCAGTGTTCACAAGAATCTGACCAATCTCAGGAGCTTCTGGCTCCTACGTTTTAAGAGAATTTTATATACACCTTTTTACCTGAATTTCTTCAATGGCTCCAAAAACATCTAGCTGACTCTTACAAAAAAATGTAAATGAACCAAAAATATAATATCAGGACACTCAAATTAAGGCTCCTAGCAGCCTCTTGCAATTTAGACCAACAAGTATTTGGGAAACAAAGTGTATAAGCGATCACAAGATGGACCTCACTGCACCAACCTCAACAACTACAAACAAATTCAGGAAATCCACATTGCTTACTCCTGCAGGGATCATGCTTATTGAATTGGAAAAGTTAATCAAACGTTCCAAGTAGAAATCCAATAAGCCTTTCAAACATCAAATTAGAACAGTTGGTAAACCTTCTGTTTGGTGTCTGTCATAGTCCACTGTGCTTGACATAAGCCCTGCAATTTATGTGTGACTTATAGAATACCTGTTTTGGAGGGGCTGGGCTTACTTCATCAAGTCACGGTGTTACATTGCACACTATATCCCAAAAACTTGCTGCCCTTAATTCCTAGGGTCTGCCTTGAACCTCATTAAAAGTTGAATGTATGGCGGCGCTTCAACCCAACCCGCAGCACTTTCTTCCCACTCACTAGCTCAAACAAATACTAAACCAGTGGTGAATGGGAATGTATTTGTTCGGTATGGTGCATTTGATTTACTCGCTAGTAATGGAAGAGATAACTCTGCATGCAGTGCACTCAAGCCACTCTAGCAATGAAGGGGGTTAAAACCTGTTAAAATCTTTTTTTTTTTTTTTTTTTTTTTATTGTCTTAAACACCAAAACTGCTTTAAATAAGTTGTGAGGGATGATTATACCATCATCTTTGACCCTAATCAAACCAGGATGGAGAGAATGGGAAAAAAATAAATTGTTGCATATCGGCATCTTCCATTGGGTAAGGTCAGGTAGAAGAAAACCAGTGACAATAACCTGCCTGGTCCTGTCTTATCCCCAGTGTCTCCAAGGAGCCTTACCACATCCTCATTAAGCCCATTTAATCCCTGTAGCTAAACAGCAGCAATTTCACTACACAGAAGGACAATTCAACCTACATGTAAATAAAAAAAAAATGTGCTAGTGAGCAGGGAGAAAGTATGCAGGTTGGGTTGAAGCACTGGTGTCGTTTAAGGACGCAACACGAGAATCTTGCGCTTTGATGCAGGGTGAGATTCTCACATAGGCCTTTTAATCATGGCGACAGCCTCATGCTGGTTTGAATACGATTTTTAAAAGGATACCGGGGTATGCAAAGCATTGCAAAGCTATGCGTTGCATACCCCTCTTCCACTCAAATGGTTAAAGAGGGAAATGTAATACTGAATATCTTATGTAACAATTATTTAGAAAATGTACTTTAACGTACAACATATACATTTACCAAAAACTGCTATACCTTTTAAAGATATAGTAATGTTTCACAAAAACAGCAACTCCAATTAATCTTCATAGTATTTGGGCCATGGAGAGTGTTATTTCAATAATGTCAGAGTTGTAGTACGGGAGTATCACCCTTCCACCCCTTTTACCTAGTGTAAGCCACCTGCACTCAGATGTGGAATATGGTGCTGGGACCAGACAGCTCACAGCAAGGGACAGTCTTCTTGCTGTGATCATCAGGAAAACCCTGCCCCCCTTGACAGGTTTTTCCTTATGTTTACTGAAGACTGTCCCTCTCTGCGATCCATCAGGACAGTCTTTCTGCTCTGAGGTGAGCAGTGTTATCAAGAAAATGGGTGGGAGGGGGATACTTTATCATTCAATTACTCTTGAACTACAACTCTGACAGTACTGTAATAACGCTCTCCATGGCCCAAATACTATAGAGATTAATTGGAGCTGCTTTTATTGTGAAACATTACTATCCCTTTAAGGACTAGAGATGTGAACAACACATTTCAAGGTAAAGTGTTGTACATATATTTGGTCATTAAAGGGTTAAAGTGGAACTTTCACCAAAAATAAAAATGTAACCATCAGTTGCAATCATTTGTTTGTTTTCTTTGTAACTCACCTGCTAGTGGAAATATTTAGCCTTCACACCGGGCTCTTCAGCATTCTGCGGGACCCTGTATGTCCCACATGACGCCTCAGCACTTCCCAGCTGCCCCAGGGAGTGCTTTCACACTCCCCTTCATAGCTGTATTTCTGTGGGCTAATGTTACAGCAAACTCTGTTTACCATGCTACTGAGATTGCAGCTCTGGCACTCAAAGGGTTAAATCCACCCGTTTGAAAGTATTACCTTTTAATAATAATATCATAACCTGATGGCTATATTTAATAACTAGTGTTTGTTGATGTAATGTCAGTTGGCAAAATGCACTCGTATGTTCTGTATTATGGTTCTCCTGGGACTTTAAATCTTGTTTGGAATATGATTTCTGCATTTTTCTGCTCTATAATGGAACAATCACTGCTAACGTGATTTTTACAGTTTATAGATTCATGCTGTTTGATTGTTCCATTTTATGTGAGCTCTTTATAAATATTAAGATCTCTTTCAAGGCTAAAACGTGATTTTGCTTAAAATGATAATATATATGTTTGTGAAATAATTTTCTTAGCTCTAGAGGAAATCTAGTCCCACGTTATCAATGTTTTTAATGGTTTTTCCTTTACCAAATAGCATGCAATATGTAAACCTTAAGTTTATGCATTTTTATTTAATGACGTCCATAAGTCTCAAACCGTTACACCTTGATCGGATTGTGGACTGGAAAATAATGTATGTAGTGGATAGTAACAAATAATTATATGTTTACAAGTACTTATTCTGTAAATAATGTTAAAGGGTTAGCAATTCTTTAAAAGTCTTTTGCTGAGTCTTCTTTCTATTACAAGTAACAGATTGAGCTATTTCTAAGACCTTACTTGCATGTAGGTCAAAAGTTAAGCGATAAAGATCCCCCATCCGCCCCTTTTTGGCTGCCTCCCACTAAATCTCTAATCGGGTCGAGCGACTCGACAGCTGCAGCGAGGAACAAACTTCAGTAAGTGTAAGGAAAATCCTGGCCCCCTTGAAGAAGGAGGACAGGATTTCCATTGCTTACCGAAGTTTGTCCCTCGCTGTAGCCATCCTGACCAGCCTGCGTGACGAGGCCAGAAGGGGCAGGTGGGGGATCTTTATCTCTTTTGAAAAACACGCAAGCAAGGTCTTAGAAATAGCGCAGGGGGCAATGTTCTGGGCACTCTGGTTCCCTGCTACAACAATGGGGTTGGTTGGGGGTGGGGAACTGGGATACATAACATGTTTAGAATGTTATAGTCCTTTGGTAATGTCACCAAAAGCACTTTTGACCTTTTTAGAATCCAAAGCGGTTAGCAAGTCACTATGCTTTTGGAAGTTATCGTTGTAATAGATAAAATATAACATGGTTAAATAAAAGATGTGTGTTTTGATATTTAGGTCCCTAACAGTGTTTCATTGTTTATTTTTAATAAAATTCTGAGATGTTAGCAGGGAATTTCTATTTGTGAGACGGAAGAGGTAATTTGCATGTACAGAAAGTAAACTGGCTTGGCTATAGCTTTTTAGGTATGCAAACAATATTTTCTAGTTCAGATTGATGAAGGGATAAGATTATATTACAGTTGCTTCCAGATTAATTGTCACTTTGTAAATATGCAGTGTTGTGGAGAATATTTTCTAGTTACATAATGAAAAGCTATTCATTCTCTAGCTATTTATTTTGGGTAAGCCAAATGATAGAAACTGAGAGTATCCCTGTTTTAAGTTAACATGAAAGGCCTTCTTGTGTAACCAATCCCAATAAAAATAAAAAGACATTGGTATTATGAGAATATGTTAATTCTCCATAATGCAACATAATGTCATTTAGAGAACTGCACATTCATGAGCCTGTCTATTCAGTGTTTTGGATGGTGGTAAGCATGATGGGATAAACTGTTTTACTTTGCACTCACCACTTCCTGAACCGAAGATACTGCTCTACTCTTAAGTCAAAAGAGAGTGCAAAAGGAAAATCCTTCCTCCAGCTTGATGACAAACAATACATGCAATATCAGATCTATTCAGATTGATTTAAATGGGGGAATGCATACATATATTTTATTTCTATGGTTTTGTGTCAGTGGATTTATTTAAAGGGGAACTTTCACCTCTAATAGACTTTTTCACATTTGCTTAAAGGGATAGTAATTAGAGATGCACCGATACCAATTTTTTAAGACCGAGTACGAGTACCGATACTTTTTTCAAGTACTCACCGATACCAATTACTTTTTTTCCGGTCATTTGCTACTTTAACAAGTACCTAAAGCACATATATATATATATATATATATATATATATATATATATATATATACTTTAGGTACTTGGAAGTATCACTGAGCACTTGAAATATATATACACACACACACATACATACACACACCACCTCTTGATTCTCCCCTTTTGCCTCTTTCTCCCCCTCTTGATTCCCACCTTTTGCCTTTGCTTTTTCTCACCCTTTTGATCCCCCTTTGTCCCCCTCCTTGACTCTTGATCCCACCCTTTTGCCTCCCTCTCCTGATCCCCCCTCCTTTTGCCTCTTCTTGGCCCCCCTCCTTTTGTCTCCTGATCCTTCCTCCTTTTGCCTCTTTTTTTCTCCCTTAGTCCCTTTTGCCTTTTTTTCTCCCTCTTGACCACCCTCTCTGCCTCTTTCACCACCCTCTCTTCATGACCCTTCTTCCTCTGTTGATCCCCCTTTTCCTGCCTTACCCTCCTCTGCCAGGTTCAAGTACTCGCGCAAATGCTGCTTTCGGCACCGATACCAGTATTGGTATCGGTACAACCCTAATAGTAATACTTATGTTTAAAAATGTCTAAAATTGTAGAGATTAACAATAGAAGCAGAATAGCCTATCTCCCATGTCTCAAAACGTTATAATTTGCGAGTTCTTAGCATTTCAAGTTCCCCCTTTCCCTCCCCTTTCCCTCATGTCAGTGCTCTATGGGACAGAAGCAGATCCTGGTCATTTGACCGGCAGGCGGCTCTTCAGCAGTGCCGAGATGGCGCTATTAAGTATGAAATATTTAATTGGAACGGTCTACAAAGTAAAGTGTGACTGGTTTGGATCAGAAAATAGGCTAAACAAGTGAGGATTAACAAGGGGGTGGGGCCAACTTTACAGTGGAGACCAGATCATCACAAAGAGAAAATAGGCTAAACAAGTGGGGATTACAACTGCACAGCAGAGACCACTTCATTACACATAGAATAAAGGGATAACTGCCCAACCGGCAATACAAAGTATAAATGTAGTAGTAGAGCTTGGAAACACTTTTGCATAAATGAAGCTTTGACACCAAAACCTTGTTATCATTACTATTTATTTATAAAACTGAAACTGATTTTTTTTTTTCTTCTATTCAAATCTTTGAGTTCCTCTAGCCCTCAAAGGGTGCGATTGAATAATCAGTTTCCCTCTCCAATCTGCAAATCCTACTATGTACTAACCCTCTGGATGCCAGGGGGCTGTTGGGGAGGCAGTGACAAGCTGTGGATGATGGAAATTATTGTCCAACAGCAGCTGTGTGTTTGCTGTAATGGACTTTGGTTACAAAATTACCCAAATCAGATTCTAGGTTAGTGATTGTTAACTCCAGTTCTCTGGATACACATCAGGTCTGATTTTAAAGGGATAGTAATGTTTCCCAAAAAAATATAAAATGTCTTTGGTACCCCATGAATGTTATAGAGGTATCACAGTAATATAATAATATAGTTAATTAAGCTTATCAAAGATATGTGTCCATCAAGTTCAGCCCATGCCATATCACCCTTGTTAATCCCAAAGGAAGGAAGGAAAAATAAATACATAAATAATAAACTATTGAAGCCTTTTCCAACTGAGCCCCAGGTGGGTAAAATAAATTCTTTCCTGACTCCATATGGCAGTCTGATATTTCACTGGATCAATATCCTATCTGCTTTGAAACCAACTGTCATAATGCTCAGTGTTCTGAGCTGGAAAAGGGCTGCCCTGACACCTTTCTGGTCCTTAAAGGGTTCATAACCCAAGGAAGGATTTAAAACATGTCTGATCTTTGTCCATGAAGATATGTCTAACTTCTCTGGACTGAATGGAAATGGTTGAAATCTGTTGGGCTATACGCATAGTTTGGAACTCTTCAGTTTTGCCCCGGAGACTCCGATTTTGCCTCTGTATTACCGGGTCTCCGGGGCAGATACTGATTCTCCAGATTTTGGGAGTTTCTTCTGAAACTCTACCCAAATTTGCTCCTTCCCCGTCTGTTTCTCCCATTTCTCCTCCTTCTCCAGCATATTCCTTGCAGATTTTGCAGGACTGTGAAGCCCTGCCCCACTCACAATTAAGCTCCACCCCCTTTTTGACCCAAATCACGTCATCTATCTCCCACAGCGGCACCAAAGGAATTCCCAGGTATGGTCATACGTATGACGAGCCAACTGTGCAACCTAGGGAACAAATTGAAGTCAATAAATTCTAGTGAGGTCGCCAATGCATTGAACCTGTCTAGCTCTGAAGAGTTGAAAACCTTAGTTTGAATTAGTGGGACATTTGGAAATGCTAAATTGTTCCCTTTGCTGCAGTTTGTTTCCCCGGGTTTGATCCACTTTCTTTGTGCACATGGATCATTGTATTTATCCATTGAGTGTAAGATGGATGTCCAGTGCATTGTGGAGCAAGGCATTGGACATCACTTTGGCTCTCAAAAGGTTAAGTATTCTTGGAGCTTCCAGCTGCACCATAAGGAGGGGAACAATAAAGATGCAGCAAATTGTAACTGCTGAATGGTGCTGTTAGCCTCTAGAATGTTATACAGGTCTACAACACATTACTTTGCAATGCCTTTCTACCATTCAAAGGGTTAAAAGATCCATCTAAATCAGTGTGAATATTTGTCCCTTCTCCTATGGTGCAGTTGATTTTTTTTCTTTTTTTTCATCCTGAATAGAACCCTTAGTAGTTCAACTTTTTGATTATTCAAGGGTGTACCTCAGAAAGCTTAAGACGTTTGGCAGTGGTGCCTTGTATGCACTAAGGTGGAGGAAAGAGAATGCAGTCTCTCCTGTTCCTTTGTTATCCTATGGAGTCTTATTTTCCAGTTGGAGGGATGTTGCTGCATAGGCTCCACAGGGACTGGAGAGGTCTGTCTCACTGAAGTGACTGCTTTCTCTCGTCTTAGTGCATCTCCCCTGTAGTATACAAAGGCCTTATCTACTATACGTTTGTTTGCCTCTTCGTGCAGAGGGGCACACTTGTTGACATCATTACCCAAACAATATTCATATTTATTTAATTTAACACTTTAAGAGCCAGAGGATTACATAACACAGTTGTACACCTCATTGGGTGTGCAAAGGGTTAATACATGTTGTAAAGTTAATAGTAACAGAATTTGATATGGAATGAACATTGTGTCTTTATATTTGTGTTATTCCTTAGTGAGTTTTGGAATATGTGAGTCAACATTTTGGACAATAGTTTCTAATATGGTAAAGAGGGGTTTACCTTTGTGTCATTGTTTTCTTTTCAATGATATTGTGTACATTTCTTTTACCATATTTTTAAAAGAAATGTATAGATAAATGTATAGAAGCAAGAGTGGATAACATTATTTTGCCATTATACAAATCATTGGTAAGACCTCACCTTGAGTATGCAGTGCAATTTTGGGCACCGGTTCTGAAAAAGGATATACTAGAACTAGAGAGGGTACAGCGGAGAGCAACAAAATTAATTAAGGGAATGGAGGACTTGACATATGAGTAACGACTAAACAAACTTGGTTTATTTACTCTAGAGAAAAGACGACTAAGAGGAGACCTTATCACATTGTACAAGTATATGAGAGGTCAATACAAGGATCTCTGCGGTGAGCTATTTATTCCAAGGCCTGCTCAGGTGACCAGGGGACACCCCTTGAGATTAGAGGAAAGGAGGTTTAAACTTCAGCAGAGGAAGGGTTTTGTTACGATAAGGTCTGTCAAATTGTGGAATTCATTGCCCAGGGAGGTAGTTATGGCAGATACAATGGATACATTTAAGAGAAGATTAGATACATTTCTTTCAAAAGGGAACATACAGAGTTATACTGTTTATCAGTAGGCTGATCAGGAAGGTCTGATAAAGACTAATTTAATTGGTAGCAGGAAAGCTATAAAATTCTCAGTTACTGAGGTATGAAGCGAAGGTTGAACTTGATGGACTTGTGTCTTTTTTCAACCTAATTTACTATGTTACTATGTTACTATGTTGATCACTCTGAAACTTGTAACATCGTTTTTGACTGTGTCCAACTAGAGCTACATAGAAGCCCAGTGATATTGATTTTATTTTTATCTCAATTATAGGCAGCGGCGATGTCTTTCTCCATTTCCTGAAATTCTTTTATTTTGTAGGATTACATTTGGCATCGTGGCACATAGGGTTAATGGCGTTGGATTTCACATTACTGTATATTGGGTTAATGATAACAGCATTTTATATGTAACTAGTGTAAAAGCCCGCGTACGTGGGCCAAGGTCCAGGTGATGTTAAGAGGCTGGTCCTGCTCTGCGTCCTGCCGCCGACGCAGTCATGCACTGTAGAGACTGCCCGAAAGCACAGACTGCTCCCAGCGTTCTATGCGTCCGGGCAGTCTCTACTGCTCATGACAGCTTCTGACAAACATTCTACCGAATTATTATATAGGATGATTTACACTTGATAACATCAGTGGGAGAATCCAATTGGGAATGCTGAAGCTGGAAAGTTGGTTCATTTGAATTTTCACTTGCCAACCATGGCAAAATCCTAATTTGATTACCAGCATAAGTGTTGGGTTAAATGTGTACTGTTGTGTTCCTCCTGATGAAGTGGTGTGGCTACCACAAGACATGTTGAAATATTTTAATAGATTTTATATTTTGTATTCATCTGGTCTGCTGTTTTTGGATCGTATATCTACTGATTATGCTGTTGAACATTGGAATGGGCATGTGATGCGCATTGATGTGGTTTTATTTCTGGCAGAACCAGCATCAAAAATCCCTGCTTGCTTTTAAACCGGTTGTTTATTATTGTAGCCAGTTCAACATCCACTGAGAGTATTTGACAGTCATCGCATCTTGATCTATGTGAAGTGATTTGATAATGGTACAGCTCTCCTTGCATTTTTTCCTCTTGTCATGTTCATATTTGTTTAATTTAACCCTTTAAGAGCCAGTGGGTTACATAACACATCACAAATCAATGAGTTACACACCTGATTGGGTGTGCAAAGGGTTAATACATGTTTTTACAATAGGGGTACTCAAACGTATCCTCAGCCCCACCCCCACACCAATGCAGATCATGATTGAACCACTGATGGGTTCACCCTTGTTCCTGTGAGGACATCCAGAAATCCTGCACTGTTGGGAGACCTGTGGACAGGTTTGTTTTGTTTTACAGATATGTAATGCCAGATGCAGGTAGCCAAAGAGAAGCAATTCTGGAGCAAACCAGCTGTACCCAGTGGGACTGTTGAGCATTCCCATTGATGTTAAATAGTTCTTTTTATGCCCTTGATGTAGAGAGGTCTACATCCCATTGCAGAGCAATGCTTTGAAACCCTTTCTAGTGTGGTTGAAAGCCCGTTCAAATGAGTGGATTTATTTTGTCAAGATTGTGCTGTTGATTTGCTCCAGAATGTGTTTTCCTGCGTGTGGTCCTTCATGTTTTATGTTGTGGTGTTGTCCACCCCCCTGTCTGATACATTATTTACATACAATCCCAAGCAGGCAGAGAAAGTAACATACAGTATTTTACTTTCTCAATCTGCTTGGGACTGTATGTAAATAATGTTCTTTTCATATTGTATATAGCCAGTATGAGACCTGAAGTGACATCACCAAAAGGGGTGGAGCATGTATTTGTATATCCGTATCAGTGGAATTAATCCATAGAGCTGATGAGTCACATTTAAGGCCTATGCAGTACTCCAATAAATAATACATATTAATTATGCTTTCATCCTTCTGAAAGAAAGGCTTGTGAAATTTGAAAGCATTTGAGTGGCACTGATGATGCTAGAAATTTTACACTTAAAGTTATGAGTTGCATCACAGATCAGTAATGATTTGACATGTCTATGCATGTGTCAAATCATTTTAAACAGTTTTGTTCTTTACCAACAGTTTTTTTTTTTTTAATGACAGGTAATGCTTTAAAATGACTTATGGAACACAAAGTATTCTACTGAAGCACAGATTAGCACAATTTCAAGCAGGCTTAGCACTGTCCTTGATTAGTCTCATAACCGCTCATAAACCTTCTTCAAACAATGTGGAACATAAAGGAAAGCTTCTCATTTATCTTGTCTTTAAAGTTTACTGCTAAAGGCTTACAACTTTTGAGAACTTTTACCTCACAATGAGTTCACTACACACATATGTTCTCTCTTTTTACAACAGAAAAAAACAAAAAAGTACAGCAAATAAAACTTTGAGTAGTTTGTTTGCACAGTGTATAAAATTTCCTCTTTACAGGAAAAGTAGGCAGCTACATCATAAAACTCATTAGTGTTTGTTCGAGGGGGTGTGTCACTGTGTAGCAGCTTGTTGGCTCCTTAAAGCAGAGGGAAAAGTTGTGGACTATGAAAAGGCCGCTACTCATTATAAAAACTGCATTCTCCAAATCGGCAATTCTGTTTTATTACACAAAGTAAAACATAAATAGCCATATGTAGGTTTAATAAAGCTCACCGGACTTCAGCAGCACCCCACGCCTTACACGTTTGGCACAAGAACTGCAGTTAATCATTCTAACTTGCATTAATCTCTTTAAGAACACTTTCCATCCAGTAAGCTCTATGAGATAACGGTCTAATTCATTGTGTTAACAAAAGTTAGGGACACATCCCACTGATTTTTTGGCATAATGACTCCTCATGTCATAACTCCCCTAATAGTCACATGATCTGCTGCCAGTGCCATTGACATATACTGTCCAGGTTGCAGTAACCACACATACACACCCACACGCCCTAGTGGTACCATCATAAGATAGACTCAAAGTATGTACATGTGGTAAACACTGTCAAATGTAAATGGAGCTGAACCCGAAGAGGGGTGAGTAAATCTTGTTTGGGTTTACATTCAATGAAAAAACAAAAAAACAACTGGGGACACTAGCGGGGATGGTGCATTTGGTTTATACATACAGCTGATGCATATACATGTACCACCTCTTATTGTCATCAGTGTTATCGTATGTATGTATGTATGTATATGATTCCTGCTGTGTCCTCAATAAAAATGTTTTGGGGAAAAAACATCGCTGAACCCCTCGCCTTGTGCACTCTGTGATGCAAAAATGGAAGCTAAATGAGTTGGGTTGCTCGGTCCATGGCTGTAAACATTGGACACCACAACAAATGTGTTTTGGAATTACACTTTCCCAATATGCTCAAATGTAAATGGAAAAGATATTAGCCATATTAAAATCTGATGTATCATGGTCTTGCATAATATTGTATATTTTTTAAATTTTCCACTGACAGGGGTGACTTTGTCATATGAATAGAAATACATATTTGTTATTCCTGCCCGTAGGCATTCTGGGCCTAAAAGTATGGATTCAAAACACCTCTCTGACAGGATACAAACAGGAAAAAAGAAAGCACCCGATAGTTCAACATTGTATTCAGTCTTGTTGAGGAAATACACAATAGCAAAGGTACTCACAAATTCTTTTGGTCAGAGAAGTGCATACAAGGTCTGACTTTTTATGCAAGAGGAGATATTTCACCCATCTCTGATCTGGTTCAACAGAGTTAATCTGTTCTCTTCGATCCTGGAGTGTTATTTATTAAAATTACTTCAAAGATGTAATTTAAAATAAGATGAAATAAAAACTAAAATAAGAGAGCGGGATGTCTTTTGAAAAATGATCCACACTTTATTACGTAAAAGATACTAAATGTATGACAAAAACTCTACGCTTTATTTGTTTTAGGGACTCAGTGCATTAATAAAGTGGTTCTAACTGTGAAAAACGTAAGCACAAAGTCTTTGTGATACATTTAGTATCTTTTATATAATAAATTGTGGATAATTTTTCAAAAGATGCCCTGCTCTATTATTTTATTCTCTTTTTTTCCTAGATCTAGGAAAGAGACACTTTACTTTTTCTTTTGTATAACATCCCCCTCCAAAAAAAAAAAAAAAAATGTCGCTGGTTACTGTTAAGCCATACAATAAACTCCTCTAAGGCAGAATAGGAACCATGCCAAACAATATGTAAATCACCTGTAGGAAAGAAAAAAGAAACACAAAGGCCGTGGAACTTTTCCCACTAACCTGTATACAGGTTGGGGTACAGTGGGGCAAACTTATCATCATCTCGAAAACTTTGAGTGGGGCAGTGCTTCACAAACTGGATTATTTAAGAGCCCCTATTCCCTGAAGAATTACAAAGAAAGCAAACACATCCTAATAATAACCATCATCCCCTTTACCTATTAGTGAAAATGGATTTTGCCTTTGTACCTTGGTTTATGCAGCAATCTCTCCAATCAATCCTGGATGTCATATCCAAAGAAGTGGACATTACTTTTCCTGGCAGACTCCTAGACCCCATATTACACCCAGTGGAACTGAAAGAGTCAGAGAGCATAGGCATGAAGATTATATCAGTGTTGATGTAGGAAGATTTTAGGGTCCAGGAGGCCTGCCAGCAACAGCAACGTCAACTTCCCTAGACATGAGATTCAGACCTAATGGAAGCAAGAAGAACAATAGGGTATAAGTTGCATGTGTATATGTGTTATTAGGAAGCATTAGTCTCCTTTTAAATTGGAATAAACCTTTATTGTTAATGTAGACCAACTAGATTTTAATACACATTTTAAATGGAGAACTATCTGTCATCCAAGGGGATACCTATTTTGATAATTTAAAACTTAATGGTCCGAATTTAAAGCTTATGGGAATAAAAGTAATAATTGGGGAAATCCATTGCACCAGTGGGGACAAATAAAATCCCCATATCCCCATTGATTTAAATAGGCTTTACCTGGAGGGGCTTTTATTTCTCCCGTATGGTGCAGCTCCACTATCCGTGTCAGTGTAAGGGCCTGTGTCTGTTTTATCAATCTGGAAGGATTGTAGAGGCATCTCCAAGTCAATGTGAAGGCATACTGGAGATATCACTAGCATCCAATGGGTTAAATAAATAAGAAGAGATTAAGACGATAAATGCATAATTATGGAAAATAAAGAAAATAAATTATTTGATTATTTGCTTCCCGAGTGTTGCTGTCATTCTCCTGACAGTAAAGATTCAGGGCTGTTGATGCTAATGGAGCAGTTCTGAGGTTCCCCACCTGCACTGTAGAGAAGAACTAGGCATTCCCATTGATTTAGTGGGATGTTACAGAGGTCTTCAATGCATTTCTTGGCAATATATTGCATAACAATTTATCATTCAAGGGTTAAACATCCTGTTTACCCCCTTGAATTCTAGAGAGGTGTCTGTCGCATTGCTTTTACAATTTGTTGTATACCTCGCTGCATTCAAAGGGTTAAATTAGTGGGAATTCCTAGGTCTCACCTATAGTTGCTCGTTTGCCCTATGATTACTCCATTTTCCTTTTGAAACAGAAACAAACAAGAAAGGGGGTCATCAATAGTGCCTTATCACAGCATAAAAAATCAATAAACACAAGCTATTGCACTCACATTAGAAAGTGGCTGTGTATATGCATATGAATTTGCACAGCTATTCAAACTTCCACAGAATTTTCTAGTCTCTCTGCTCGGTGTCCACGATATGCTTGTCTTCCATCTGTAAGGAAAAAACACTCATATAAAACAATGACTTCTCATAGTTGTAAATTTATTCTAGAGAATATAGATAAAATCAGTGTATAAAATATGAATATATGCCTACACTTCTACGCTTTTCGCAGAGCTTCTTGCTGCTTTATTAAGACTGTAGGTGTCAAAGAAAACTTTGACACCTACAGTCTTAATAAGCAGCAAGAAGCTCTCGCGAAAAGCGTAGAAGTGTAGGCATATATTCATATTTTATACACTGATTTTATCTATATTCTCTAGAATAAATTACAACTATGAGAAGTCATCTGTTTTATATGAGTGTTTTTTCCTTACAGATGGAAGACAAGCATATCGTGGACCGAGAGAGACTAGAATTCTGTGGAAGCTTTCAATAGCTGTGCATATTTGTATGTGTGTATATATACAGCCATTTTAATAGAAACATAGAATTTGACGGCAGATAAGAACCATTCGGCCCATCTAGTCTGCCCAATTTCCTACTGTGTAAAAAAAAAAAAAAAAAAAAAAAGCAAGTGCAATTACTTGTTTGTATTAATTATTTTATGGTGTGATTAAGCACTATCGGCACCCCCATCCTTGTTTGATTCAGCTTCATGTATACAGCTTTGTGAGTGGAATCTTTGGGAGAGAGGCCACCCAAGAGAGGAGAAGTTGTAGCTATTAAGGGAACAGCTTGGTAATTCCCTGTGTCCATTTAGCTGGCATACATACATGTGTATCTCCAGCCTCTGTTTTTGTGAGTAATATTTAATTGGTGGTGGTAAGGTGATTTTTCACATATTGCACAAAGAAGCCTTTCTTTCTTTCTTTTTCTGCATTTTCCTTTTGAACACAGGGCAAATAAAATGTGTTGGCGACCTCTTGACCATTAAGTGGCTAAAAGACTCATTTTAGTATTTGTATTGCCCCTGCAGTGCGGTTAGTTTGCCCCGGAATTGGCAATTGCTTCTCTTTTCTTTGTACATGTCGCTCTTGATGTTACCATTAATGACCTCTCCTATAAGATCACCAGACTGAGGCAGCTTCCAGTGGAAGTGTAACATAGAAGCAGCTGGTGAGAGGAGAAGGTTGCATGTTGCTCAGTTAGCTGCAAGCGTTTTTCGGCATCCTCTAAATCCATCTGTGCACAATGATACATCGTGTGCCAGAATTCGCAGGGTGTCCACATGAAAGGACTAGAAATGGAGGAAGTGAAAAACTACATCAAGACATGACCAGATTGACTACTGGAAACAGCAAAACTGAAACAAAGGCTATTTACAAATTGCATTAACCTCGAAGAATAACCAGCAAATAATCTAATTTTGTTTATGTAGTAAAATTAGCTGTGTGATCCTATGATTTTATGCATAACACAGGAGTGGTGCAGTTGTGTGGCAAACCATAACAATCCCCATTGATTTAACCTTCGGATGCCAGAGGGGTGTGCATTGCATTGTGTTTAAAGGGATAGTAATACTTGATATGTATAAAGATATATATTGTAGTGTTTATCCCCCTGAGTAAAATAAGGGTACTTCCACTGCTGAAAGGGGTTTTATTCAAAAGCTAGTACAGTTCAAACTTGAATTTTTTAGGTGCAATATCACAGTGGACTGAAATTGTACAGTGGTGCTGTTGCTACACCATCCTATTGAGGTTTATGATCAACTGACCAGAGCTGTCCATAGGATGGGGTAACAACAGCACCACTGTACAATTTCAGGCCACTGTGATATTGCACCTAAAAAATTCAAGTTTGAACTGTTTTAACTTTTGAATAAAATACCTTTCAGCAGAGAGAGTATCCTTGTTTTACTCAGAGGGATAAATCCTACTCTCTCTCTCTCTCTATATATATATATATATATATATATATATATATATATAAATTTTAAACATTTTAAGTATTACTATCCCTTTAAAGGGATAGTAATACTTCATTTTAACTTTATTTTATTTTGTAGGCATTAAAAAAACATGAAGAATGATATAAGTCTTATCTCTGAAACCTTTATGGTTTAAGAGATATTCACAAACAAAGTATCCCCCCCCTCTTCAACCAGATCAGAAGGGAGATGCCCAGGTAGACTGCAGAGAGGGACAATCTTGAATTAAGATAATGGAAAAAGCTGAAAAACTTGTCAAGGGGGGAAGGGCTTTCATTGTTTTCATACAAAGAAAATTGTCCCCTTCTGTTATCTGTACTGTCATACAACCAGACTCACATCTGAGAAGAGATGGCTTACACTAGGTAAAAGGGGCGGGGAGGGGAACTTTGCTTGTGAATATCTCATAAACCATAAAGGTTTGAGAGATAAGACTTATATCATTCTTCATGTTTTTTTAATGCCTACAAAATAAAATAAAGTTAAAACGAAGTGTTACTATCCCTTTAAGGCTATGTTCATATCATAGTGATTGCTTTGTAGCAGTTTGGAAAAAATATATGTTTAGACTGTTTTTTTTTTTTTTTTGTTCCCCATCCTATGCCTTTTGCTCAGTTTTACATGCAATTCATATGCAGTTTGTAGCAAAGCTTTTCTTCTCCCCCCCCCCCCACTCTCCACCCATGTGTTACTCTCACGATGTATAACTGATCCAAAATGCAGCTACCTGCTTATCTGCTGTAATACCATTGAAAGCCATGCTAAAACTGATTGAGCAAATCTCTATCACACCAGTACTGGGGCAAGCTAGCTGCATTAACTGGTTTGTGTAAATCGACCTTATGAGTAGCCTCATAAGATACTTTGCTACCAAACAAGTGAGCTTTTAATTGGACTCTTGATTAGGTACACAGTGTTTGTCCATGATGTTGAATAGAAACACAGTTTGTTTGTTTGTTTGTTTTTTAAAGCAATGCTTCAAGTTCTTTGACATGCAGAAAGTAGAGAGTGATGTAGAACATGTTATTGCACCTTTTTTCATGTGTTCATTGAATTTTTCATCCCAAAGGAATCCTTTGTTCAGCAGCCACTTGCACCACCAAGGCTAATAGTTTTTAAGTAGAAGGTCAGGTTACGGAGGATGTCACATTCCCCATATGCTGACAAGTTGTGCATTCCAGGGTCTGCATACCTCTCTGGTAGCCTTCCAGAGGCTGTTTCTTTAATTGAGCAGTAAACCTTTTTTTCTTTTCAATGAAAACTTCTGTTATAGAGCTTTTCCTGTGGAGTAAAACTAGTGTACTCCCACTGCTATCAGTTCAGATTATCCAGACACAAATTACAGAATGTTTATTTGCTATAAGTTCTGTGTGACATCTTGACTAACACCTAAAAATGAACCTTGATAGGGTTGCTACCCTTTCCCTGCCAAAACCAGACGGGCATGCCCTACTTTTAGCCACAGTAATCTGTTTAAGAATGTGACAGTTTTAGGGTTTTTGTTTTGTGTGGGGTGGCTGGGGAAATTCTCTAAATAAACATGTCATAGCCTGGTAATATGAAGGACTGACCCACACACACGCCACTGTCAGTAGCATACCTTGATCCTATCCAAGACTGATATGACACTCTTATTAGTACACTTTGGACCTATGAAGTATTAATGACTCATAAACATGTCACTGTCATCCTTGTTGGTACTAGGTATAAATAAAAATCCCCATTGATCTAAATTTGTGTTTTTTTTTTTTTAAACTGACAGTGCATTCCACTTCTCCATCTACGACTCTAATTGAAGTAAAATTCTCACCATCTAGTTTTAAACCACTACCTTTGTCATCTTAATATTTCTACTCATTTGAAATGTACTTCCCTCCTATACTTTGTTGAATCCTTTATGTATTGAATGTTTCTATAATATCTACTTTCTCACTTATCTACTCCAAGCTATACAGTTAGGGAAAAATTATTTGATCCCCTGCTGATTTTGTAAGTTTTTCCACTGACAAAGAAATGATCAGTCCATAATTTTAATGGTAGGTTTATTTGAACAGTGAGAGACAATAACAAAAAATCCTGAAAAACGCATTTCATAAAAGTTATAAATTGATTTGCATTTTACCGAGTGAAATAAGTATTTGACCCCTTTGCAAAACATGATTTAGTACTTGGTGGCAAAACCCTTGTTGACAATAACAGAGGCCAGATGTTTCTTGTAGTTGGCCACCAGGTTTGCACACATCTCAGGAGGGATTTTGTCCCGCTCATCTTTGCAGATACTCTCAAAGTCATTAAGGTTTCGAGGCTGACGTTTGGCAACTCGAACCTTCAGCTCCCTCCACAGATTTTCATTGGGATTAAGATCTGGAGACTGGCTAGGTCACTCCAGGACCTTTAATGTGCTGCTTCTTCTTGAGCCACTCCTTTGTTGCCTTGACTGTGAGTTTTGGGTCATTGTCATGCTGGAATACCCATCCATTTTCAATGCCCTGGCTGAAGGAAGGAGGTTCTCGCCCAAGATTTGATGGTACATGGCCCCGTCCATCGTCCCTTTGATGCAGTGAAGTTGCCGTGTCCCCTTAGCAGAAAAACACCTACAAAGCATAATGTTTCCATCTCCATGTTTGACGGTGGGGTGGTTGTTCTTGGGGTTATAGGCAGCATTCCTCTTCCTCCAAACACGGCGAGTTGAGTTGATGCCAAAGAGCTCGATTTTGGTCTCATTTGACCACAACCCTTTCACCCAGTTCTCTGAATCATTCTGATGTTCATTGGCAAACATCAGACGGGCCTGTACATGTGCGTTCTTGAGCAGGGGGACCTTACAGGAACTGCAGAATTTCTGTCCTTCACGGCGTAGTGTGTTACCAATTGTTTTCTTGGTGACTATGGTCCCAGCTGCCTTGAGATCATTGTCAAGACCCTCCTATGTAGTTCTGGGCTGATTCCTCACCTTTCTCATGATCATTGGAACTCCATGGGGTGAGATCTTGCATGGACCCCCAGACCGAGGGAGATTGACAGTTATTTTGTGTTTCTTCTCACCAAGCTGCTTGGCGATGGTCTTGTAGCCCATTCCAGCCTTGTGTAGGTCTACAATCTTGTCCCTGACATCCTTGGACAGCTCTTTGGTCTTGACCATGGTAGAGAGTTTGGAATCTGATTGATTGCTTCTGTGGGCAGGTGTCTTTTATACAGGTAACAAGATGAGATTAGAAGCACTCCCTTTAAGAGAGTGCTCCTAATCTCAACTTATTACCTGTATAAAAGACACCTGGGAGACAGAAATCTTGCTGATTGATAGGGGGTCAAATACTTATTTCACGCCGTAAAATGCAGATCAATGTATAACTTTTTTGAAATGGGTTTTTCAGGATATTTTTGTTGTTATTCTGTCTCTCGCTGTTTAAATAAACCTACCATTAAAATGATGTACTGATAATTTCTTTGTCAGTGGGCAAATGTCCAAAATCAGCAGGGGATCAAATAATTTTCCCCCCTCACTGTACATGTTCAGATCCTTTTATCATAACTGATAATTTTTATCCGGAAAACCATTCACCATTTTAGTAGCCTTTGTCTGAACTCTCTCCAGAATATCTATATCCTTCTGGAGACTGGGTCTTCAGTACTGTATACAATACTCTAGGTGAGGTCTAACCAGAGATCTGTAAAGTGGGAGGACCACTCCCTCCTTTCTTCTACTAATGGCTGTACCTATACAACCCAGCATCCTGCTTGCATTCCCCTCTGCTTTGTTATATTGTTTGCCTAACTTGTCCCTTTCCTCTCCTGTCGAATATTGCATAATACTTTAATACTATATTCTGCCTTTGGAATTTAAGTCATAGGTATAGGGAAATAAAATGAGCTAAAAGTGGCAAAAAATAAAGCCAAGAGGCCAATAGAGATTGTTCAAAAGATGGACACGAGGTACGTGGTGAAATGGAAGCACTATGCGGATGTCACAGGGGCACAGTGGGAGGGGCAAAATATAAGTACCAAATGAGTATAGAAGAAACACGGACATATGGTTAAAGGGGAACTTTCACCCCTTAATAACTAAATCTCCCCTTACTGCTGACCTGGCGACTAGCTGCTTAGTAGCGCTAGTCGCCAGAAATCTTACCCCGTTCTCAAGATTTCGCCGTTTGAAAGGATCAGGAAGCACGGACGTCTCTTCACAGTGACGTCCGTGCGCCTGCGCTGTCAGTCCCTTGTCAGTCCCTTGTGCACCGTACGGTGCACAAGGGACTGACAAGGGACTGACAGCGCAGGCGCACGGACGTCACTGTGAAGAGACGTCCGTGCTTCCTGATCCTTTCAAACGGCGAAATCTTGAGAACGGGGTAAGATTTCTGGCGACTAGCGCTACTAAGCAGCTAGTCGCCAGGTCAGCAGTAAGGGGAGATTTAGTTATTAAGGGGTGAAAGTTCCCCTTTAAATGTTAGGCATTTTGGAAGGAGAGCAGAAAGGGAAACTAAAAAGGAACTGGAAGACACAGAGGAAAAAATAAAATGGGAAACATTGAGGCTTTGGGGGGGGTGAGAGAAGAACAAATAAAACAAATGTCAATAAATTGTGTAATTTATTATTACAGTTTTACAGTGCATGGAGGCCTATGTGATGCAACCAAGCGCCTCCTGATTTTGACATCACAGCAGGACTCAATTTACAGGCATCTTCTAATATAACAGAGGCAGAGTGGCCTGCCTAGGTCACATTTACTAAGGAAGAAGGCTGGGCACTCCCTCTGATTTGTGAGCAATGGAGGTTGAAATTGGTATAGGGCTAGATTCTATTGCAGGTGCTAAATGTTAACACCAGTTTTATCAAACATTTTCCCATTGAAGTCTATGGGGAAAACTGGAGATAAAAGCAGAGATAAAATTAGCACCTGTAATAGAATTTAGCCCTAGAAGCACTTCCCATTAGCCAGTTCAAATACAACATCCGTATTAGCCTGCCCCAGCTCATCTGCTCTGCCTCCTTACTTTGTTGAATGACAGGAGCCACACGCAGTTCACAGGCAAAGGCTGCTCGATTGTTTTAATGAAAGGCCTGGCCAACTGCCTTATGTGAAAGTAATGTCCTGTGTGCATTGCAGACCACTGTATTTTAACTATAAATACAACCCATTATTTAGAGCTCAGCCCAACAGAAGCATTGCAAAGAAATTAAGGGGGAAATATAATCTGCCCAAGTTTCAGGATCAATGAAATTCTGACCTTAAAGGGATAGTAATACCTAAAATGTAAAAAAAAATATATTGTAGGGTTTATCCCCCTGAGTAAAACAAGAGTACTCCCACTGCTGAAAGATGTTTCATTCAAAAGTTATTAATTTTCAAAGTTGAATTTTTTAGGTGCAATATCACAGTGGCCTGAAATTGTACAGTGGCGCTGTTGCTACACGATCCTATGGACAGCTCTGGTCTCAGGACCATAAATCTCCATAGGATGGTGTAGCAACAGCGCCACTGTAAAATTTCAGGCCACTGTGATATTGCACCTAAAAAATTCAACTTTGAAAATTAATAACTTTTGAATAAAACACCCTTCAGCAGTGGGAGTACTCTTGTTTTACTCAGGGGGATAAACCCTACAACATATTTTTTTTAACATTTTAGGTATTACTATCCCTTTAAGTGAAGACCTTGACAGGCGCCTTGAAAACCAGCCTGTTTGGGTCAAAACTGGATGGGTGACAACCCATACCTCACAACAAATGAAATGGCCAAAGAGGGACACTTTGTTTAGGTAGTGGTGTTGGGGGGGGGTTCTGGTGGATGGGGCATTACCAGAAATGTTTAGGTTATTTCATGACATATTCATGCCTCTTTGTGTAGCTGAATAATTTATTCAGAATAAGACCAAAATATTTTATTTATACAGACAAATTTATAAACACACATACTGAAGTTTAAAGCAGAACTTTCATTAAAATTAAAGTGCCCTCAAATCATTATTCAAATAGTGATAAGTGCATCAGTACTAGTATTATCCTGAATAAGTCTGGCATTATTGAGAAATAAAACTTGTTCGACGGGCATCAGCGCAGACATCTTGCCAAAGAGGCATCTATGAGTCTGCTCTGTCCGTCGCTGTCTCCTCTGGGATTGGTGAGGGGCAGTTGCATTGTACCTTAAGGTACAGGAAGGCACTGACGATGCAGACGCACAGATGTCTCTACACCAAGATGCCTGCCGAATAAGTTGTATTTCTCAATAATGCTTATCTCTATGTGTATAATAATTTTGGGGGCACTTTAATTTTAATGAAAGTTCTGCTTTAAACAAACGTTAATGTAAGTTTTATGGTTGTGAAGCAGTGTGAAACACACACACACACACACACACACACACACACACACATATATCTCACAGTCTGGACTCCTAAAAGAGGGACACCAGGATGGGAAATGGGGACAGAGAGAATTGCGTGGCAAAGAGGGACTGTCCCTCCTAAAATATCCTGTACTTTATGATGGCGTCTGTAAACATTTTCTTTGTTTTCTGAGGCTGAAAATCAAGTCTTACATATACTCTTGGGGAGCAGACATTCTTGCCTTTTTCAGGGCTACCAGTGGGTGAAAAGGATTATCTGTAAATGAGCAGAATTAACCCATTGAGTGCCAGAGAGGTACGCAACGCATTGCTTTGAAATGCGTTGCATACCCCTCTGGCGCTCAAAGGGTTAAAATAAAATTTTTGAACATAGGAGCATTGGGCATTAACGGTCAGTTAACTAGCTTTTATTGATCAATGCAAACAGCACTAAATTTATTAAATACATGATGTTCCGGACAGGAAAACTTAAACTTAAATTAAAAAAGCAAGTTAAGGATTGTATTTTTGTGATGTAACATATGAATAGATAATTGTTACATATTCTAGCTGTAAGTACTTGACAGTTATATCAACCTGTTTCAGGTTTTGTTATTACTATTGCTTTAAGCACAGAAATGTAAGTGTCAAGAGCTGACTGCATCCTGATATTATGTTGTCATATGGCTGATGTGCAATCACTTTTTTATACATCCATTTTACTTTGATATCCTCGTTGAAAATGGTTGGCTTGATTTCTGCACTATTGAAAACATCAAGCTGCTTCATGGTTGTTCATTGGTGCACAAAGCTTTGTCTTACATGATCGGTTAAAGTGATCATTGAACACAAGTTCACATGTAATATATATATATATATATATATTTTTGTGTGTGTCATCTTGGGGGGATGTCCAATGCCTTGGCCACACATCTGAATCCCAGAGGGTTAAGAACCACTTCAATAAACTATATTGCGTCATCCTGTGATGTTTACCCAAACAGAGTTGTGTACCCCTCTGGCACTCAAAGGGTTAAAAGAACAGGTGTGGTATAAAGCCAGAATGAGATCAGTGAATCATTGAGTAAAATTAGCCATGTTTAGCAGAAACAAAATAGACCCTTTTTTTCTAAACCCTTTAAGTGCCAGAGGGGCATGCAATGAACTGCTATGCATTGTGTTCCGTACCACTCTGGAACTCAAAGGGTTAACCCTTTTGAATGCGAGACGAGTGTGCATTCTGGCTCTCAAAGGGTTAAACATTTAGCAGATGATAAATTGCCAGTGTGATTGATATTGTCGCTTACTGTTGATCTTTTATTAACATTCCACATAACCAATTGCCTGTTTCTAAATATTAACCCTTTGAGTGCCAGAGGGGTATCCAACACATTGCATTGGATACCTCTCTGGCACTCAAAGGGTTGAACTCTTCTATGCCAAAAGTCTTCATATGAACTGAAACGTCTTTCACAAACCCGTCTCAAATGTATTTTTCATTTTTTTTCACCTGTCACCTTAAAGAGATAGTAATGTTTCATAATAAAAGCAGCTCTAATTAATCATCATAGTATTTGGACCTTGGAGAGTGTTTCAATTCTGTCAGAGTTTTAGTTCAAGAGTAATCAAGTGATAAAGTATCCCCTTCCATCCCCTTTTGCTGATATAACACTGCTCACCTCAGAGCAGCAGGGAGTGTCCAGGTAGATTGCAGAGAGGGGAAATCTTCAATTAAGATAAGGGAAAAAGCTTAAAAATCTGTCAAGGGGGGCAGGGTTTTACATTGTTCTCACAGTCAAGAAACCAGATTCCACATCTGAAGTGATCAGTGTTACCCTAGATAAAAGGGGCGGGAGGGGGAATAGTTTATCATTCAGTTACTCTTGAACTACAACTCTCACAGTATTGAAATAACACACTCTATGGCTCAAATACTATGAAGATTAATTGAAGCTGCTGTTTTTGTGAAACATTACTATATCTTTAAGGAAAGAGGTAGTTCATTTTAAAGATAATTAAAAACTGACTATGTGTTGGAGTCTATCAATTTGTTTGCAGTATATAATTGTCTTTAGAAATTAACCTTTTGTGGCACAGTGCTCCAATTTTTGCTAATTCGCTTCTGTGCTGAGCTATCTGCAGATCATGCTATGGATGAGTATAGACACATAATTAATTAGCATACGGTGCAGGGAATTAACATAAATTTCCACATTGTGCCTCCAAAAACATTACAGGGATAGTAATACTTCAGTATTACAAATCCCTATATTAAAGCCATAGTAAAAAAAAAAAACGTATTGCCCCCAGTGTCATCTCTCAAACCTTTATGGTTTCAGAGATGAACGCTTCTAAAGTTGCCCTCCCCCTTCCCCGTAGTCAGCATTTTAGCTGACTGCAGGGAAGAGAGTCGTACGACTTTCAGGCGGCTCTCCAGCACAGCCTGATTGCGTTACTAAAAAAACGTTCACTGAAATGGTCTTCTACGTGTGCTTGGCTTGCAAGCACACTTAGAAGACCGTTTTAGTGAAAGTTTTTTTTTTTTTAGTTAATGCGATCGCGGCTCTGCTGCAGAGCCGCCTGATGATCTCTGACCAGATTTCCCTGAGTCAGCTAAAATGCTGACTATGGGGAAGGGGGGGGGGGAGAGGGCAACTTTAGAAGTGATTATCTCTCAAACCATAAAGGTTTGAGAGATGACAGGCAATATGTTTTTTTTACTAGGGCTTTAATATAGGGATTTGTAATCCTGAAGTATTACTATCCCTTTAAGGTTAATTTTTTAAGAGTGCTTTAGTTTAATTTGACTAGCACAACATAGAGAGAGATTTTAATTCTCTGTAAAACAAACTAAACTTTTCGTAGGGGGCACCAAGCCCACACAATTTTTTTTTCTGAATAATTTTTTCTTAATGTTGAATAGGGCAGATAATTCCCTGAAAGACACCTAAGACGGAGTTACCCATTCACAGTGAATACCTGCAAGTGTGACAGAATTGCTGCTGATTGAAGTGTTTCTAAATGTTCCCTTTCATTTCTCCTTTTGACAGGTAATCTTTGAAGCTGAAGCTTCAGGTGGGAGGAGTGGATACATTGCAATTGATGACATCCAGGTTTTGAGCTACCCTTGTGGTAAGGCCTTTCCAGATAGCCACATTCTACTGAATGCTTATTGTTGCCTCTTTTCCGTTCACTATAATATTTACATTACCAGTTCAACAAAATGCCCTGAATACAATAGCGCTTAAATGCTCTTTTGTTTGCCATTCCATGCAGGGAATGATGCTTGCTACATTAATTACCGTCTAATCTCAACTGTGTGAAAGGGGAAAAAAGGCATTGGTAAATTAGTTTTAATCCTTAATTAAAAGGATAAGTACATTATTTGTGCTTCTTATTAATTGGTTTGTTTCAGTTAGAGCTGCACTGTTAGACACCTTAATAAAGATGCAGCACATGCACTTCTTTTAAAGCCACCCTCGGGAATGTTTTCTTAATCTACTGTTGTTCTGATACACTATACATAGTTTCTTGACTAACCTTGGATACCTGTTGTCAGGTTACAGATAGATAGGAGCTTACTCATTTGTGCTGTAATACCAGCAGATATGCAATAAATCTGCAGTCAAACTTAAGGTGTCGGCTCTTCAGCCTGTGGACCACCACTACTTAGCACTGGTTCTGTGGTTGTCTTTGACTGAGTTGCAGCTATAATTAGGCCTCTTTCACATGGACATCGGATATATCTGTTGCTGCCCCCTGTATTTTATGCACACCTCTCTCCTGTGTTTCACAATTATTTGGGACACAGCGGAGGTGTGTCTGATAGCTGGTCTAGGTGGGTTACAGCCAGTATTACTGCTAGGCACCAATGTGGATAAGCCATTCATTGAAGGCTGTAATGATGTTCACAACCTTCAATGTTAGTAGGAAAGGTCTGCTAGCGGCCCCCATTGGCCACTGTGTAGACCTTCCTTAATGGAAATTAATGCTGGAATTTTGTGCGATCACACAAAGTTGATAGTTGCCTGTGTGAAAGGCACCACAATCCAGCATGTTACCTTTCAGCATAGGTGTAAAAAAAGGAAAAATGTAAGCACTCCTATACTAGTTCACAAATCATCTAGATCTTACTAATATGGTCCTTATATAGTCCGTTAATATTCCTTAGTGCTGGTATCAGACTGCAGATTCTAGTGGCATCCTCAGTAGCGCTTTCACCATCTGGCATACATAGAAAAAGAAAAGGAGAGAGCAAAAAATCTGAGAGCGGCTATAATCAAATCACTCAATGCGCGCATGTGAATGTACTTACTCAAGTGCAGCTAGTAATGTTGCCCAGATATAGATCGATCCTCCAGAAGTCCCACCGTATCTGTATATATGGTGGTGTTTCAGTTTTCTTCTAATGATAATCACTTAATCAGTATATCCGAGTCACATGGAAAGGAAAGGCAGGGAGTGTAACCCGAGAGCAACCCGTGTCCTGCTGTAACCTAAGAGCAGGACACAGGCTGCTCTCTGGTTACACGCCCCGCCTCTTCCTTTCGATGCGACTCAGATATACTGATTAAGTGATTATCATTAGAAGAAAACTGAAACACCACCATATATACAGATACGGTGGGACTTCTGGAGTATCGATCTATATCTGGGCAACATTACTAGCTGTACTTGAGTAAGTACATTCACATGTGCACATTGAGTGATTTGATTATAGCCGCGCTCAGATTTTTTGCGCTGTCTTCTTTTCTTTTTGTATCTTTCAGCATATATGACAGATCTAACATAGCATCTTCAATGGACAATACAGAGAAAAACAAACTGGATCTATTGCACCAAAGGGGACAAGGAACACTTTCCTTTGAAATTAAGTTGGCTTATAACCACTTTAATTCCAGATAGTTCTCCAGCGCATTGTGAAACAATGCAGTGGAGACCTTTCTAGGATTCTAGGGGTTATATAAGTACCATTCACATAAAGGGTAATATTTTATTTATCTACAGTGCAGTTGGTTTGCTCTTCATTGTCTCTTTTGCATATGGCCTATGATTGCTAGTTTTCTCTGCTTTCTATCGTACAGTCTGTGTTTTGTTGATCATTAAGGGTTAATATTTCAAAACTCTCCAGTTCTGTTCATGTTGAAAGTTCCCAAGCATGGTAATTGTTGAAATGTATTTTGTTGCTTCAAATCACTTTTCAGTTGGTCAGTGACAGATGCGGTCACAAAGCTCAGAACTATGTAATGAATGTCCAATGCTGTTTTTACATCTCCGTTATCTTCTACAAACCTAGTTCTTTTGTAGCCATTTATAATAAGCTTGGTCTGCACACGTGGCCTGCATAGCTATATCTCTTCTTTGAGACTTTGGCATGGTCCAAATCCATCTAGTGTGTATTGCTGGATGAAAGAATGTATAATGTATTTTTTCACACATAATTCTACAGAGGAAACACTCTTCTTAAAATAAACCCTCAAAAAGCCCATAAAGAAAGGAATAATGGCATTTCTGAAACTAACAATGCCTTCCAGCACCGAGCTGAGATTTAAAAGATACAGTAGAGCATATAAAAAAATATGGAACATTAGTTACCAGGCCTTAGGCATGAAATGAGGATAATATGTTTTAACCCACTGGAATTCAAAGTGGTTTGTGCAAGTCACTGAGGAACAATATGTTGTGTACCAACCTGGCATGCAAAGGGTTAAGATAGCAAAGTGTTAAAGGGGCAACAATGATGGAATTGTTTTAAAGGGATAGTAATGTTTCGCAAAAATAGCAGCTCCAATTAACCTTCATAGTATTTCAGCCATAGAGAGTGTTATTAGAATACTGTCAGAGATGTAGTTCAGGAGTAATTGAATGATAAAGTATCCCCCTCCCGCCCCTTTTACCTTGTGTAAGCCTCCTCCCCTCAGGTGTGGAATCTGGTCCAGAGACCAGACAGCTCACAGCAAGGGAGAACAATGAACTGCCCCATGACAAGTTTTTCAGGTTTTTCCCTTATGCGAACTGACTACAAGCCATCTGGACACCACCTTTCTGTTTTGAGGTGAGCAGTGTTACATCAGTAAAAGGGCGGGAGGGGGATACTTTATCATTCAATTACTCTTGAACTACAACTCTGACAGTATTGAAATAACACCCTTCGTGGGCCAAATACTATGAAGATTAAGTGGAGCTGCTTTTATTGGATTCTACCGATGGCTCCAACATATGCTTGGCAATGTTTTGGAGACATTTTTAGCATCCACGAGGTTAATAAATATTTGCTACTTTAACCTAGCAGTTTCCTATTGCAGCTATGTTGCTGTAATACATAAATATTCTGTCAGAATCACTGTAGAAAAAATGTAAGATTGCTAATACTAACATACATATCACAGCTTTATTTAAAAAAAAAAAAAAGTATGTTGTGATATTCACAGACATGTTGGAATATTTTGAGCTCATGTAAGAGAGATGAAATTTGAATGCACTGTTCTCCAGTAGCCCCACTTTCTGATAATGAGGCTGGCTGCTCTGATAATTAACTTGGTAATATTTGGCAGTCTGAGGGAAGCCACTCTCCTTCAGGACTATTTCACAATGGCAGTTTTATAGGGCAAATTTTTGTACCAACTGAAAATGTTGATGCATTTTTATCTGATACAGTGTAGTAGGGTTTTCAAAGAATAACATTCTCTGAATATAAACTGATTTTACAATTGTAGGGTAAATACAGCTTAGATCTGTTAGATGTGCAATTTCAGTGAGGTTCTGGTGCAAACCATGCTTCAGTTTTGTGTTATTGTAGTGAAGGAGGAAAGTTGCAGCATGGCTGAGTTTCTCTGCCACAATCTCAACCCATGACGCATGTAGTGAAACGACCCATAGGACTAAATGATACAGAACTCATTTGGTTTTGTATTTTCAATCTGTTGCTGTAAACAGTTGCCTGTATGAAAATGGCCCAATACTCCTCACTTTGTTTTCAGTAAGACTTGCTTTTTGGAGGATACATCAGAAAATGAGGGGAGCAAGGATGGGTGGAATTTAGCTTCACTATTTCCTTTTTTCCTGTGTCCTACCCAGCAGTAGGGAGAAGACAAAACATGTTATTCTCTTCCATAAATAGGAACACAGTAGAAAATACCTTTCTCCAGCCTACTACATGTATCTTAAAGCAACACAAACCTTTAAAAACTACTTTAAGGTTATTATGTACACTTAATATACTGTAATTCTTACTAGTATCTGTAAAAATGTCAGTTTTCTGTGCCCTAAAGTCTAGTTTGCTATATGCTCTCAGGAAGCAGACATTCTGGCCTTTTGCATGGCTCCAGGGCTCCCATTGTGAAAGTGTTTTTTTACCAGGAAGAATACATTGAGATTTTGTCTCATTTTCAAGTATGTCCTTGACTCATTGTATCTACCTCCTAAGGGTGAAAGGCTGAGCTGACCTTGCCGGGACTAGAATCTGCGACCTTGTGGCTTGGACAGATTCTACAGCTGATACATTAACCAAATGAGCCATCTTACTGGCTTGATTGATTGTCCGTTATTATCTGTGATTCAACTGATCTGAGGTAGCAGCTTTCTGATACAATATCATTGGGCACTAATCACAACCAAATAACTGACATCTCTTTTCTCAATATAAACACAACAAACATACATGTTGTAGCTGTAGGTCTAAACTTTTTAAAGTTAGGTCCATATTTCATTTTTGCCATTAGTGTTCCCTTTAACGCTATCACATGTAAAAATCAATTATTCATATGTTACATTCTTAAAATATAAACTTGAACTTTCTTTTTAGTGCATGTGTAAATTGTCCTGTTCAGGCTGCGTTTATTTGATTTTGTTTTTCGGATTGTAATAAGAGAGAAGAGTGAGTCATTTTTGTGATTAGTGTCCACTACTCTTATATTTACACAGGCACATTTTCACACAATCCTGGACAATGACCTCAAGATTGCTGTCATACTTGGAGCCCTGTAAAAGGCAGGAATGGCTGATCTATCTGAGCATATCCAAACTATATTTTAGACCTCATTAATATAGGGAAGGTTTACAATTATTAGTATGGTCTGGAGGATATTTAAGCGTATATAACCCAGTTCATTTTACGTGTTCATATTCTTTTAAATGCTAAGTTTTATTCTGAAGAAGCAGTTATTGTAGGGCTGAATAAAACACGAGTACATTCCCTGAAATCAGTTTATTTATTCAAAATTTATAACCATTCAAAATGTCAAATGGTGGGGCTATTACCATCCCATTCTACTGGCAATAGCAAGTGGGGCTTCTCTCCAATTGAATGCAGTACATAACAATCTGAACACCAGATGAACTGTAGGAGAATTGTCTGGACATTGGATGGTGCTGGTGGTGATGGTGGTGGTGGGGGGTGAAATTTGGCTTAATGTGCATTTTTTGTATTCCCGAGGACGTAATTATATGTTAATGTGGCTATTTGTCCTATGCACTAAACTCCAATGTCTGGCATGCTCTTGAAGCACACAGAAACAAATTCACCTCCCTCATGTTGGCAAATAGGTGGCTATGGCCTGATCCACAATTAGCTGTTTATTGTAAACAATGGAGAGACAACTGCAAGCTGATCAATTTAAACAGTGCAAAGCTATAGTGGTCTCTGAGGATTCCAAAGAATTTTTATAGAGCTGTTGTGTAATATGAGGCTGCGTGCCTCAGGTTACTCCAATAGCACAATAGCACTTTACATTGATTGGAATCCTCAGAGGCCACCATAGCAGCACACAGTTTAGTTTCCCCAGAACTGTTCATATTGATCAGCTCATAGCCTGCTCTGTATTGTTTACATGAACATCTATCTGGTGGCTTATAAAACTATAGTCTATCTCCCCCTAGCCTGCATTGGTAATATACAATATATTTCTCTGTCAATGTGGAACACAGAAACCATGGGGTAAAGTTCCCCTCCTCCATGAGTCAGGGCTCTTAAAAAGGCAGGGCCTCTGAGGAGGAGAGATTTTCTTTTTTCATGCAGCTTTACCCACTGTCTCCTCTGTTTCAAATTACCTGACCTCATGAAAGGGCGAATGGACACTGCTTTCTTGCTTAAGTTTCTGTTTTGTGTAATTTCTTAGAATATGGGGATGTATAATGCTCAGTTAGGTGGGCTCACATTAACTGTCTTCCCTGGAGTGACCAGTTCATAGGTCTTTCCCTGTAAAAGCTGACTTTTTCTTAAAGGGTTAGTAATGTTTTATAGAAATAAAAGGTAATATTGTAGCTATTCAAAAAATAAGTCCATCGATGCCACTTCGATCTCTCAAACCTTTATGGTTTGAGAGATAGAAGGTGATAAAGTTCCCCCCTCACTGATGTCAGATGTAAAGCTGACAGCAGCAGATCTGTGTCGGATGACTCAAGGCGGCTCTTCAGTAGAGCCGAAATACCGCAATCTGCAAAGAAATACTTCATTGTAACTGTCTACAAAGTGTACCTTGTTGAGCTGCCTGCCGGTCCCTGGACCAAGATCAGCTTCTGTCAGCTATACACACTGACATCAATGAAAGTGGTGGGAGGGAGGTACTTTATCACCTTATATCTCTCAAACCATAAAGGTTTAAGAGATCGGAGTGGCATCAATCAATTTATTTTTTGAAGAGCTACAATATTACCTTTTATTTCTATACGACATTACTAACCATTTACGTCTATGCCTCATTATTGGACTTCTCTGAAGATCTTTGATTTAAGACTGGTAAGTTAACCCATTGAGTGCTATGGTCCTATTTTTCATGTCATTGTTATAGTCTTTCACCCACTGTTATGTTGTGTTGTTCCCACTCCAAGCATTTTAATGCTTTTGTACATTTTTTTATAAATGTATTTTAAGAACTTTGCGCCCATGCTGTGTTACATGCAGTTTTTCACAGGAACATATCTCTGCGCTCATTGCACCTCCATGGCTACAGGGGTCAGAGAGTGCTTAAAATGAAACACTTGACCTCCACTAGCACATGGTAAGCATGGGATCAAAAATCACCATTTTAATGGCTGGGCAAGGGCAAACTACATGTCCCAGAATCCCCCTTTTCCCAGACTTTCATGATTGGATAGAGGTGATGCTTTGGTAGCCAACTTTCTTTCTCACTGCACAGGCTACACAGAGGCTGGGCTCTCCTCTCTGTATTACCTGTTTAATCCATTGCAGTCAGAAAGAACCTTTATGGGTATTTCTGAGTAATTTCTTATACTTTGGACAACTTTAGTCCTACTAAGGGGGTTTTCTCGGAGCATGTCAGATCCCAAAGGGCACATGAGGAAATCCCTACCTAAGGATTCTGGGATACCCTTAACCTCTTTCACACACTTTTCCTCATGCCAGACTGGGGTTCCAAGGGAATATTCAGGCATCCTATATCACTCTTGCACTGTGGCCCCTACCACACCTCCAGGGCTATCCACTACAGGACAAGAATCAGTTTGGGTTAAGACTCTGGTTTTTCATTTGACTCTATCCTTTTTGCTATTCAAGGGGGGCCTTCATTCTTGGTGACCCATACCACCTGCCACACACATTGATCCTGTATTTAGGGCCATTGTTAGGTGGTTGCAGAGGAAGTTGACAATGATGGGAAGGATATTGGTTTCACATTATCTTTGGGGATGCCTATGAAGAAGATATTTGCCCCTCAGCTGAGGGGCTCATCAGAGCAGTACTAGAGACTTTTCAAGTATCTGAGGCCTCTTATTTAGGATCTTTCTCACCAGATGTCTTAAATGGCACAAAAAGGAGGTGCCACTTTTCCTCCCCATCTTACCTTGCCAAAAACACCACTCTGCCTCAGACAAATGCTATGGCTTATAAAGATCAAGCAGATAAACTGCTAGATTCCTTATTGAGGTCTAACTTTTTGGCCACTGGGTCTGCTATGAAATCACCTGACCACCACCAATGGTCATAATTCACATTTATTGTTTGCTGGATCAACACCTATATGCAGGCTAGCTTTAAGGCTTTGGGGAAAACTATTTACTGCCCCCCCCTGTGGTATATCTGGCACTTAGATCAGGGCTGATCTTCTGAAGACTTCCAAACGGAAGTATTCAAACATATAGAACAGAAAAAAAAAAAAGAAAAGTGCTTCTTGTGCCTGTTATCCCATGTTAATCATAAGGACACAATAACCAAGTGCACTTACATGTGAGCATTGTTGGTTACCTCACAACAAAACGAGTGTACAGAAATAATTACCCATGTTTGTGGGAAAAAGAAAGCTGATCTATTGAGTGACCAAAAATTTGGTTTATTCAACATATATTTAAAAACATTTAAATCCAATTTAAAACACTATGCATTTCACAGCACATGGGCTGCTTTTCAGGTATGGAATGATATGAAAAAAAAAATAAATCATATAATATGACATAGAAATGCATGTCGGAGGATCAGTTCCCCCCCCCCCCCCCCCACACACACACAGAATCAATACACTGGATGTACCGGAACAGAGACTGGGTAATTATCTCTGTATGCGTGTTTGTTGTGAGGTATGGTATGGGACCTCCAAACATGCTCTCATGTAAGTGCATTTGGTTATTGTGTCTTTATGATTAACATTGAATGATAGGCACTACAGGCACTCTTCTGTTTTTCTTTGTTTTTTTCTTCTTCTTCTATATGTTTTGATGCCACTAGGTTCCCTAGCAAACCCTCAGCCTTCTTGGTAGCAGTGTGTCTCACTTTGTGGCTTATGATTTGGTCAGCTGATCAATCTTCTAAAAAACACTTGGTGTCTCTCCCCTTTGTAGTGACACAACTCTTTGGGCCTGACCTTGATAAAGAATGCTTTTGCCTCCGATTCCTCCAAAATATGCTTTTTTTTTCCCCAAAGAAGATGTGTGACGTTTGTTACATCCATCAGTTTGGAGTGTCTATGGTTCAACCACTTCAGCCTTTCAGGTCAGCTCCACCCCAAAACTCAAACAGGCTTGGCAGTCTGCTCAGAAGCATAAGGCTGAAAAACCCACCTCCGCATGACTCTTGAGGTCCTGACCTGTCTCTACCTGTTGGAGGTTGAGGGTGACAGTGGGCTTTGTGGGTGATTTCGGAAGTATATTACAGAGACCTCAAATCCCTTCCACCTCACCTTTTCTTTTTGTCCAGTGTTCCTCAGGAACTGGTTCAGGGGCATCTATTCATAAATGCATTCTAGTCCTTGCTGGAAAGTATGTGTTGGTTCCCTTTGCAGCAGAGGAATGATTCACCAGATGCCACTTAAATGTTTTTGTTGTTCCCCCAAGAAGGATGGTGGCTGCTGTCCTATTCTGGAGTTGAAGTGTCTCAGCTATTATGTGCTAGCTACCTGCTTCAGAATGGAGTATCTGTCCTCTGTCATCATGGCCATGTGTCCTGGGGAATTTCTTGCTTCCCTAGCCCTCCAAGATGCTTACCTTCACATTCTGATTCATCCCAAACATCAGGGATTCTTTTGCTTTACGTTTGAAGACCGTATTACCAGTTTGTTTTGTCTGAGAACAAGATCTAGTCTGTAGTCTAGTCTCTGTCCCTGCAGTTCACTCAAGCAATATCCTGGCCATAGGTAATGGTAAGAGAATATATGAATATACTAGGGTGTCGTCCTAGTTTTAGGAGCTGCTCCCCAGTCTCAATTTTACATAAGAGCATTGCAATTCGACATTCTCTGCATCTGGTCAAGAAAGCAATCTGCCTGTCTCATGCCATGTCCCTGTCTTCACGGCTGAAAGAGAAACTTTGCTGGTGGTTCCACTGAGACGTCAGTTTGTCATCCCAGAATGGTTCTTGGTCACCACAGTCTCCAGCATTGGCATGCTGGGAAGAGTCTTAGGGTTCCATGATGGCACAATGTGTTTGCACTTTTCCACTGATCCCATGTCTTGAGTTTCCACTCTTCAGCGTGACAGAGATTACTTACATCAATTGCAATGTAAGCAGCACCAGAAGTGTGTCAGCTTTGATAGAGGATCGGGAGCTATTTCAGTGGGCTGGAGCTCACGTGTCAGCCATCTCTGCAGTTCAAATCCCAGGTGTGGAAAAAGTGGTTGCAGACTTCAACATCTTGATCCCAGGAAACAGAATCTCAATGAGAATGTGTTTGACCAGATATCCGCTGCTGGAGACTTCTGTCAGTGGATCTCATGGCTTCCCACGAGAATTAGAGCACTCCTCTGTTCTATACCAGCTGAAGGATCCCGTAGAGATTATTATGGATCTGATGTCCATAGCGTGGATTTTTCATCTGGCATATGTTTTCCTCCAGTTCCCATGATTTCTGGATGGAGAAAGCACAAGTCACTGTGACTGCCCCCATTTGGCCCCATCTGGCCTAATTCTCGCATCTTCTGAATCTGTCCATTGCAGAGCCATTTTCTCTTCCACGAAACCTTCCTCCTGACCCAAGTCCCAGTTTGTCATGCCCAGGTGATAAGGTTGGCTTTGACAGCATGGCTTATGAAGCAAACATCTTGAAGTTTTTTAGGTGCTGTCATCTCTGTTATGCTCCAACTTAGGAAGCTGGTTTCCTATAAGGCCTATCATAGGATTTTGTCCCTATACTACCAATTGATCGAGATGCTTCCTTAACTACCTTTCAGTTTTACTTTGGTTCTGGCCTTTCATAAAGATGTTGTCAACAAGGGTCTCTGTCTGATTTCTATCAATTTCAGATCTCTGCTTTCCCTGTTCTTTTTCAGAAGTGTAGTGCCTTTCTCCTTGATGTCCAGAATTTTTTTTCAAGTGGTGGCCCTTTCCTACCCTGTCTTCAGGGATTCCATACCTTTGTGGGATTTGAATTTGGTCTTAGGAATTCTCCAGTAGCCTCCTTTTGAATCTTTCAACAGCTTAGTTGCTTCTTCTCATACTCAAAGGGGAACTACCACCCCACAAAATCTTCATCTTAATCCAGTCCCCATCTGGCGACTAGCTGCTTAGTAGTGCTAGTCGCCAAAATTATTACCTGGTTTAACTGATATTACACTTGTTCCGAGGCTGACAGAAGCACGGACATCTTGCGATAGTGACGTCCGTGCGGCTGCGCTGTCAGTCCCTTTTGGAGACGGCCGTCACTATGGCAAGATGTCCGTGCTTCCTGCTACTGTCAGCCTCGGAACAAGTGTAAAATCAGTTAAACCAGGAAATAATTCTGGCGACTAACGCTACTAAGTAGCTAGTCGCCAGATGGGAACTGGATTAAGATGAAGATTTTGTGGGGTGGTAGTTCCCCTTTAAGATGGCCTTCCTTCTGGCCATTTTATCTTTTCTCAGAGTTGCTGAGCTACAGGCTGTCTTGTAAACTCCCTTTCTATTTTTTTTTTTTTTTTTTCCCATGAGGGTGAAGTGGCCCTTCATACTTCCAGGGGCTTTCTGCCCAAGATTGTCTCAGATTTTCACATCAGCCAAGAAATTCTTCCTTCCTTCTGTCATGATCCTCCTAGCAAGCAGAAGTAGGAATTTCATCAGTTGGATGTGGTACACTATCTAAAGTACTGTAGTCATCGCATGCAGCCTTTTAGGAAATCTGACTCTTTTGGTCATTCTTGAGGGCCCAGTGCAGGCCAGGCTGTGCCCAAAGTTACCATTGCTTCATGGATCAAGGCGATTATCCGACAGGTGTATGTGCTCAGAAAGAAAACAGTTTCTTTCTGAGTCACGGAGCACTCCACCAGATCAGTGTGCACCTCCTAGGCCTACAAGAATCAGTCCTATAGTGTGTAACTATGTAAAGCAGCGATGTGGTAGTCTCTGCTCTTCACCCTGTCAATATTCTGGCCTCGGCTAAGACCAGTTTTGCCCGGAAGGTACTTCAGGTGGAGGTGTCTGTGTACGGATCCTTCCTACTTTTTTCTTTCTGCAGGTTTATATGGTACCAGTTAGCCTTGTGAAATACTGGTCTACAGTGAAGGTATTTTTCTCTTTTTCCATCCTAGCAATCTTGGTGGATGCTCTGGTATATCCCCATGATTCCTGTGTTCCACAGGATGTAAAAGGAAAAAGGATTTTAGAGAACTTCCTGTTAAATCCCTTTCTCTTAGTCCATGTAGAACACACAACTCCTTCTGGAAGAAAAAAAAAAAAAACGTGTTTTAAGTCCCTGGGAAGAGAAGCCTCTTGGAGTCTCTATTCAGGGGTACCCCCCCCTTTACTTTTTTCTACTTTGCTACATATCAAAACTGAGGAGACGGGGCGTAAAGCTGCAAGGAAGGGGGGTGGTGTTTCCACCCCAGAGACTATTCTTTTTTTCTTAATAAAGTTTTACTACTCCTGAAAAAAAAATTATATAAATATATATATATATATATATATATATATATATATATATATATATATATATATATATATATATATATATATATATTTATTTTGTGGGTCTTTTCCTGCTTCATAAAACAAGGGTATTCCCACTGCCAGGAAATTTTGTTTAAAAAGTTATTACGTTTTAAACTGGTTTTTACATTTAATGATGCCTTCTAGTGGTCTGATTTCAATTAGTTATTGTATTCTGTGAGCGTGATTAATCACTGACAGGTCAGAATATGAAAGAAATGGCTGAGTAAACTGTTAACTGGTTTGGGTGATAATGATCTTTCAGTTGACTACTCCAGCGCTATGGCATTACCACAGCCACAGAAGCAATAACATTATTTTGTGGTAATCCCACTGGGATATGGGTTAAAGGATTGTAGTACAAAATTGATTATTTCCTATAATTAATCATAATTTACCACATACTTATATTAAGCATTTATCCGCTTGTCATTACCTTTCCAGATAAATCCCCTCACTTCCTGAGACTTGGAGACGTGGAGGTAAATGCTGGTCAGAATGCCACATTTCAGTGTATTGCCACTGGGAGGGATGCAGTCAACAACAAACTGTGGCTTCAGGTGAGATCTACTACTAATGAATATTCTTTGCTCACTTCCAGAATTATTGGACCATATTCATCAAAATAAAGAGGTGCAATTCTCAAGCAAACCAGCTGCACCATAGGGTGACAAATTAACATTTCTAATGTTTGAGGTGGGATTTTGCAGGTTGTAAAAGCTGCCTTTTAGAGTACCGAGTTTCAATCGTTTACATATTTTCACCCCAGGATGCCGCTGTTTTGCCCCAGAATTGTTTCACTGTTCTTCCTGCCCATCATGTAAATGGAGTATTTAACCCCTTGAATGCCATATATCTCCTGCGTATTGGTTCACAACGCATTGGAGGCCTCTTTAGCATTCAGCTAGATAAATAAGGCCCATTGGGTCAGATGTAGAAAGAGATATGCAGTTCTTTATTAGCATTAATTTATAAAGAGCTTGCATTGTCCTTATTGATGTACAACTATGGAGTACTTATTTCAAACACATGGCACACTTAAAGTGAACAGATATGAATGGTAAAGAAGGCCCTCCTCACAAGAGCTTATACCACCTATGCCATAGCGGAAACCAATATTTCCTTATTTCCCACTTGTTTAGCCATTTGTATTCTAGAGAAGGTCTCCAAAACATTATGAAGCACTGAAAGGGTTAAAAGCCCCATTTTAAATCAATATAAATAAATACTGTTTATGGTACAATTTGTTTTCCCACAAATTGCTCCTTGTATACATTGTGTATATGCCCCAGATCCCAGGAGCAATGTAATTCAAGCCATTTCCTCTTGTTCATCACGTTCAGTTACAGAAGAACATGCCTGCTGTTTCAGTAGCTGTATAGTTTCACACTTTTGGAATGTCATATATCATTCAGTTCCCTTGTGAGGATCCACTTCTTCTAACACAATGAAACTGTAGCATTGGTCTCCACATCTCATGGGGAAGACTGCATATGGTAATAGATTTTTTTAGAGCACTATCTGTAATGTAAAGCTCTTACGGACTCTGTATAAAGCCATTCAGCCATTTAGTCTTTTCTTCACTCAAGCTTGCCTTAATGCACCTGAATCATATCATATCTGGTAGCAGTGCGGGAACAATCTGCTATGTTTCCATTTAGCTGGAGAGAGATCCCTAGTGGATGATTTAAAATGTGATTGCTCAGTACACAAGAGCTCTTGGGCTGCTGAAGGAACAGACTGGAATTCATTCCATTTGACAGCTGTGAACTGTATCAGTTTGTTGCAATTAAAGTGGGCGGACACCCTTTAGTTCTAGAGATGAATAAGCACAAAGGGGCAGGGATTACTTTGTATTTCAAGGAAAAGTTAAATCAAAATGTAAAAAATGAATTCTAAAGCTGAGAAAAATTCTACCTAAAGTGATTTTTTTTTTCTGCCATAACAAAACTGAATTGTTTAAGTGGAAAGTAGTTTCTTAGATTATTGTAGATGAGGGATATTGAGCTGTTGAATACTACCACTCCCATCATGCCCAAGCAGCCATTGGCTCGTGTTCACTGGGACATTTTTATGCACTGTCCACACCTTGTTTTCACCTGGGCCACTGAATATTTAAAGGTACTTCCTGTTTCCTGTTCAGTGTGCCATACTGGCCCATGTGTAGGATGCCATCTGTGTGACACAAAGAGGCATGGCTGGATTTACATCTCAGGAGCCTGTAGGCACAGAACTGTGAAGCGCCCCCCCCCCCCCATTTGCCAACTCCACTGGACACCTCCACAATGCTCATCAACTCCATACCCCCCCATCAGCTCCATATTGCCCCTCACCTTGCCCCCCATCAGCTCCAACTTGCCCCCATCATCTCCATATTGCCCCTCACATTGCCCCCATCATCTCAAAATTGCTCCCCATCAGCTCCACATTGCCCTCACCATCTCCATGTTGCCCTCACATTGCCCCCCTTTGGCTCCAACTTGCCCCCACCATCTCCATGTTGCCCTGACGTGGTCCATTTTCTACCTCCCTGGTAGGAGATCTGTCATCTGTGCCTCCTTGGCATAGTCCTGTAGCTGATGGAGCTCCCGCGCGGTCTCCTATTCAGGAATGCAGAGCGCTGGGAGATGATGTCATCTCCCAGTGTTCTGCATTCCTAACGATGCGACGAGGGAGCTCACCACCTACAGGACTGTGCCAAGGAGGCACAGCCATGTCCTGCCGCCGGGGAGGTAGGAAATAGGGGGGGGGGGGGCAGAACCAGCGAGGTGGCTACTTTTTTTTTCTTTAATTTAAAAAAAAAAAAAAAAAGATTTAAAAAAGAAAAAAAAATTCCAATGGCAGGTGCCCCTCGGTGGCGTGCGCCTGTAGGCAGGTACCTACTTTGTCTTGGTATGTACCTTGTTTATTATATATGGCTTGTACTTTTTTTTGGTTTACAGGCCATCCCAGCCAATGCATGCACTGAATATCTAACTGTATTTACTGGTTAGCCATCTTACCATATATTTGTGTTCACTTGAAACTAAACATTTTACATCAGCACAAAATGACTGATAAACACTGACCTATATGATGTGAGGAAGTTGCAGGAATTGGTCAGTCCATGGAACAAAACTTGCCTGAACATGTAGAATGATTCAACCGTTACCATACAAATAACCCTATAGCTGTTTAAATAAACAGCTTAGAGTGACAGGTCCACTTTAGATGCCATTTAGAGTAACATAATACCTTTAACATGTACAGAGGCCTCTGTAAAGATCATTGTTGCAGGCACACTTAAGATTTAATCTCCTACTTTGATTTTACATTGAATGCAACTGAATTGTGGCTTCTAGGGACCTAAATGAATTTCTGAACTTAAAGTGTGATCAGACCTGAAGATTTAATATGAAGCTTTCAGCTTGTTCCCAGATACTTTCCCATTAACATAACTGTCATACAAAAGTTAAACATAGCTTCTTTAGAGCTCAGGAAATATCCGGTTCTTTGGCATGGAGCTTCAAGCCTTTGTTCATTAAAGTTTGTTAGTTCCAAATGAGAAGTCTCAGTCAATCACTAACCCACTGTACTTAACAATCTCTTACACTGATGGCAGAATACTGAGGTACAGTGTTATGAATCAGTGGGTATAAAGTTTGTTCTGGGACAAAACAACTTTTTGGTAGGGGGTGGGGGGGATAAATGACCATTGCTTGACATGGGGATTTATAACCCCTTGAAATGGCAGAGCAGTCTTCATCACATCGTGAAGCATTCAGTGTGTTAAAAGCCCAATTTATATCTGTATTGGTTTTAGGAATGTTTATTCAGGGATACCATCACATCTCATTTCTGGGTTTGCAACTGAGCAGTTGTACCAAGGAGTATATGAACAAAGTACAAGAGGAGGAGTTCTAGGGAAAATAAACTACACCACAGGGGATAAATGAAAATCCCCACTGATGTTTAAATTGGGATTTTAAACCCTTAAATGCTTAAAGGTATAGTAATGTTTCAAAATAAAAGCAGCTCCAATTAATCTTAGTATTTGGGCCATGGAGAGTGTTATTTCAATATTGTTAGAGTTGTAGTTCAAGAGTAATTGAATGATAAAGTATGCCCCCTCCTGCCCCTTTTACCTAGTGTAATCCACCTCCCCTCAGATGAGGAATGTGGTCTTAAGACCAGACAGCTGACAACAAGGGACACTCTTCTTACTGTGAGAACAACGAAAACCCTACCCCCTTGACAGGTTTTTCCCTTATGCTAATAGAACATTGCCCCTCTCTGCAAGCCATCTGGACACCACCTTGCTGCTCTGAGGAGAGCAGTGTTACATCAGTAAAAGGGGTGGGAAGGGGATACTTTATTATTCAATTACTCTTGAACTACAACTCTCTCAGTATTGAAATAACACTCTCCATGACCCAAATACTATGAAGGTTGATTGGAGCTGCTTTTATTTTGAAACATTACTATCCCTTTAATGATTTGCCAACTCATTGAGAAGCAATGTGTTAATTGTCTCTCTAGCATTCAAGCAGTTAAAACCCTCATTTACATCAGCATATTTTTGGGGAATTTCTGTCTCTTAGATAGCATCTGGTTGGTTCCAGAATTTCTGATTTGTGTGTGCAGCACAAAGGACCCTACATATAAACAAAAAACTTGGGTAGACCCTCATAACTATAGAGGAGAAATACACTGGTGAAAATGGAAATTGTAAGTCCATGAAGGTATGTCCAACTCACACCAGCTACGACACTGTTATACCAAACAAATGATTATGAATACAAGGTTGTGACTAGTTTATATAGCTTTATTGCCACACATCAGTATGTCATATGACCACCTTGAGCATCATATTCCTGATATTCCGAGTCAGCTAAACAATATTTGTGGATGGACGAAGGGCAGAATCCAAGAATCTTCCAAAATTTATTTCAGTTAGAATTGAGGTTGGGGGAACTGGTAGGCCACTCGTTATTTGTGATGCTTTGAAGAGTGTCCCTCGTTATGGTAGCAGTATGTGACTGTGCATTATCATGTTGAAAACACAGTTTTCAATTGCATTCATGAAGGGTGTGGTGATGGGCTCAATTATGCGGTGGATGTACTGATAAGCTGTCAGATTTTCCTCAATGTTCTATAATTGAGATCTGCTTTCATTAGATATGGCTTCCCAGACCATGGTACCAGGAGTTGGCATTGTATGTCTTTGGGTTGCCTTCTCTGGAAGACACTTTTCTCCAGTTCTTTGGCAGATGAGATGCAACCCGTCACTCTCTCAAACAGAAACAGGATAATTCACTGAAAAGAAATCATCACCACTCTGCTACCCAGTAAAGTCTTACTGTACACTAGTGGCTCTCAACCTGTTCCCTCAGGATGCAGTTACAGGCCAGGACTTGAGGATTTCCATGGCCGAGTGTAGGTGAATTAACCAGTGGCCCTGTCATTTTTATTAGTTCACCTGTACTCAAGCAGGGAATCTTCAAATCCTGCCCTTTTAGTGGGCTTTGAGGGAACAGGTTGAGAACCACTACTATATACCAGACAAGTCATAGCTTCCTGTGCTGGGGTATCAGTGGAAAGCATTTAAATAGAATTCAAGAGTGGATGTTAGCCACCTGCCGGTTGATTGCTATTGATAATTGCCTGCCATGTGACACGTGATATAGCTTTGCACATGCAAAAAACAGGCGGGAGAGATCATGCACTATTAGTGACATGTCCACACATTGACTATGTGGCAGGACAGCCTTGGTTGAGTGGTGACAATAGATACAGGGTATAGTGTGCAGCAAACTAGCTTTGTTTTAATGGTAGCCACAGATGAACACTTCACTGTCTGAAGATGAGTCTTCGTCAACTGGTAGCCACATATTATACTACCCTTGTTGCCAGCTTTGGCTTGTATCAATGGTACCCACATAACCAGATCATACTGTGTGCTAGGCCGGCTTTGTTAAAGTGGTAGTTTTAGACCAACAGAACAGTGGCTGGCAGTCCAGCCTTGTTCCCAGTGTTCGGCACACAACCACATTACACTGTGTGGCAGGGGGCAACTTTGCACTTGTAGCTTTGCCCCTTGAGGTATCTTTGCGAGCCTCCCTGTATAAACTGTAGCATGTAAGAGGGTCATTCTCGCAAAATGTTACAATTTGTTTACAGCACTGGCAGTTTGTGGTGTTCTCACAACCCTATATGTATTGTATGTATGTAGTGGAACATATATATCTTAGAGACCTGTATGCAACCTGGTAATAGGTATCTGTGCTGCCCTCTCCATGCAGGGAGTTTGTGTGCATGCATGTGCTGGAGACTTGTCAGAGTTTCAGATACGCGTATAGAACTCAGTTCTGCAGAGGATGGATGTACACATAGTAAGGGCTTCTTAAGCTGTGGCATTTATACATATACATAAGTGTCCCATATGAAGTCATATGGGAGCTCTGTGCTTTGGTTATTGGGGTGGAGGTGGGAGGCCCGGTGCTTTGCCCAGTCCTTTGTCTTCTTCAGCACCTGGAGAGGGCTCATGTCCTGTGGCCAGAATTAGTAAATTAAGTGGTTTGCATAATAAAGGGGTTGGGCTTACTTGGGTGGGGCTTATAATTCTTCTGTCAGGCAGGAAGTGGGAAGAACAGGGTGGGAAGGAGAAGAAGTGGGCAGAAGTCGGAGGACCAGGGTGAGAAGGAGAAGTGAGCAGAGTTTCAGAGGAAACTCACCACCACCAGCGAATCAGCCTGTGTCCGCGGAGACCCATACATTTACACTCCCCAGGTATGCTGTTAATTCTTCTTCTTCTGGGTATCCGACAGGGACGGAGTGTTGACAGACTTCACAGTGCAGCATTAAAAGTACCTCAGGAGTAAAAATCCACCAGACATGAAAAAGGCCCAGACTTTCTGGAAAATAAAAGAATAAACCTGCCACATCCAAAAATACTTACAAAAAATATCTCGCCCTGCATTCAAATGAATAAACACAATTTCATTTATTTATAAAAGCAAACCATAGTTATTCTAGAGTAAACAAACTGCACCACAGGGGACAAATAAAGATTCCTAAATTCAATGCACTTGAATAGAGCTTCTTAACCCCTTGAATTCCAGAGATCTCCAGTGCATTGCTTCACAATGCAGTAGAGACGTCTCTAGCAGTCAAGGTGTTAAAAACTCAATTTAACCCTTTGAGTGCCAGAGGGGTATGCTTTGCAATGCGTTGCGTACCCCTCTGTCACTCAAAGGGTTAACAGACATTTGTTAGTCCCCTGTGGTGCAGTTGGTTTACTCCAGTTGCTTTTATAAATACGGGTCACTGAGCCTTATGTATAAAAGAAAAGTTGTACAGTTCTGTTGCAAACCAGCTGCATGTTCCCTTGATTTAAATGGGGATTTTAACCCCTTGAATGCTAGAGTTCTTTTGCAATGCATTGGCGGCATCTCTAGCATTCAAAGGGGCTAAATATCACATTAACCCTTTGAGTGCCCATGGAGTACCCAACACATTGTACTGCAATATGGTGTATAACCCTCTGACACTTAAATTAGTAGGAATTTTAGGGAAGTATATTTCTTTCCTGCGGTGCAATTGGTTTGCCCAAGAATTGCTCCTGTTTTCATCTGAGTATAATGCAAAAATATAAATAAATTACATTTATAAGGATGAGTGTTGAGCCGTGGCCTTATTATGTCACTAGAACATCCTAATGTCTTCATTGTACATGACTGGGGGTAATTTATACCTCATATGAGTTGTGTGCATACAACTTATCTCCTGCATAATACTTACTGTTCATGCCAGCATTGCAATGATTTGCATGCTCCTTCATTGTGATACTGAGAGAGCAGCTGCTTTCTGAATACAGCTGGTGTCTTCTATGTAGTCTAGTGAAGACAAAGCTTGACTTGTGCTCAACATACAATCATTGTTCAGACTATTTCTTGCGCATGTATCCTAAATAATTTTGAACATCTTTTAAACGGACCATATTACCTAAAATCCGTTTAAAAATGTTTTTAAAATTATATGTATGTTATAGTATCCATTTTAAATATAAAACTAGTATTTACCTTTATAGATTATGCTAATTTAATCCATATTGTGCAGACATTTTCTGTCTTTGCCCTGTCTTGCCTCCCCTACTCAGACACTTTAGCCCTTCAGTGATGAGGGGTGGTGGGCGCAATGCATTTCTGAACAGTGGACTAAGACAGGAAGTGCCTGCACAGCATGCTTTAATTAGCATACTTTATATATCCAAATAAATATCTTTTATAATAAAAATTACTAATAAAACATTCCTTCATAAATTATTATATTTTAAAAGTCTAGGACTCTGTATTAATGATCTAAAGTCTGTATCTTCAGAATGACAGCCTGTGAAATATAGAATTACCATACAGCATCCTTGTTTATTGTTCATATGTGTAAGTGAAGCACAAAAATTGGTGTTTCAAAGACCTGCCTCTGCTTGTTATCAGGTTGGCAGCAAACACACAATTATCTTCCAATAGGAAGAGATAATTCTGCCAGTATTCTATTACAGAAATCAGTGTAGAAAACTGTGCTGCTGGGATTTATCATTTAAACAAGTAGGACTTGCACTTCTCTGCAAGACACATAACCTTTAATTCCAAACAACGACCAAATGCCACATTCACATTTAATTGTCTATTTCAGTGATATTTTTTTTTTTTCCTGCTCAAGGCACCCCTAACATATAGTTTGGATTATTTTGGGCCTAACATTTCATAAAGCATTTGTCAAGGAGTAAGGGTACAAATTCTAATAATTAGTTATATTTAGGTCTCAGAATAATAAAAACAATCAAACATATTGTTCTTAACAATTTTCATATGTGTCTGAAACTTAGCATTCACATTTTTTTTAAAGACTGTATAGATAAGGAGGGGGCACCCTAAATTTCCTTGAATACTAGCTATACTACTTGGTCAAAATTATGTAGACACCTGGTTGTCCAACACTTAATTCCAAAATCATGGGCATTGATATGGAGTTGGCCCCCACTTTGCTGCTGTAACAGATACCACTCTTCCAAGAAGGCTTTCCACTAGATGCTGGAACATTACTGCAGGAATTTGGTGCCATTCAGCTACAAAAGCATTAATGTGGTCGGGCGATGATGTTGGGTGATTAGGGATGGCTCACAGTCAGGTGTTCAGTGGCTTTGAGGTCAAGGCTCTGTACAGGCCAGTCATGTTCTTCCACACCGATCTTGGCAAACCATTTTTGTATGGACCTCACTTTTTGCACAGGGGCATTGTCATGCTGAAACAGAAAAGGGCCTTCCCCAAACTATTGTTGCAGACTTTGAAGCACAGTATCATTACTCCAGAGAAAGCATTTCCACTGTTATAGTGTCCAGTGGATTTGAGCTGTGCTCCACTACAGCATATGTTTGTCATTGTGCATGGTGATGCTAGGCTTGTCTAATACCGCTTGACCATGAAAACCCATTTCAGGAGGCTCCTGATGAACAGTTCTTGTGCTGCCATTTATTCCAGGTGCAGTTGTGAACTCTGATGTGTTTTGCAGCTTAGGACACATGGTTTTTACAACATACGTGCTTTAGAACTTGATGGTCCTCTTGTAAAGGTGGCATCCTATAATGGTTCCATGTTGAAAGTCACTGAACTCTGCAGTACAGGCCATTCTACTGCCAGTGTTTGTCTATGACGATGCATGGCTGCGTGCTTGATTCTTTATACCTGTCAGTAGTAGAAATAGCTTAACCCACTAATTAGAAGGGAGTATCCACATACTTTTGGCCATATAGTTTATCTGTACACTAAAGTGATTTTCTTATCTTATAGTAACTTAGAACATTTTTAAAGAGACTTTCCTTTGTCCACCCCGACTAGCTAAACACATCTGCAATGATATTCCAGGGAAATGGATCACCTTTTACAATGAGAGGTAGCTGATTCAATTTCTAAACCTAAGCCTTTATTAGTCCGTATTCTATAGCTTCATTCACCTCCCCAGGAAGACAGACACATACCTTCCGCAGCCTAGAATGGACACTTCCTCTGCTCCTTAGGAAGGTCCTGGATGCAAATTAATCATGTTGAAGTAACCTAATTGAGTTAATAAGGGTTTCACATTCAAAAGGAAAGTGGAAGAATTTTGGGGGAATCAATTGGACTAAAATGGAGAAAAGCTACCCATTGAGTTAAAATGTGCTTTAATCACCTTGAATGTTTGAGGTCTATAACATATCAGGAAGAAATGCATTGTAACTCTCTCTAGCATTCAAGGAGTTAAGTCCCTCTTAAATCAGTAGGAGGTTGGGAAATGTTTGTCTCCTGTGCTGCACTTGGTTTGCCCCAGAATCACACTCTTTCCTTTGGAACATAAGGCCCTAAGAATCATCCGCCCTCTTGAGAACACATTTTAGTTTTTCATCTTTAAACAAAAACTCCTTATATGGTGGTTATCCATCTGTACACCATTCTGTTCTCCTTCCATCCGTGTTTATCATTTCCTCCCACACTAGTGCTACAAGAGACTGTCAGTGTTAATGTACTTACGTAATCCAACCTTTCACATTGCGGGTGAAACACCCACACCTGGCTTACCATTCCTTTTATGCCCCTATCCACTCTCTTCTGCTTTAACTCCATGGGTCATGTGTGAAAGAGGAACAATTCTCAACAAACTGGCTGCATTAAAGGGAAAAAAAATAAAATGTCTCAATTATTACTATTAAATGGGACTTTTAACCCCTTGGGTGAAAGATTGATCTCCCACAAACTGCTTCATAATGTAAGGTCGCCATAGATCTACTCACATGTAATAAAGACCATTATATGAGCTTGTGACCATAGTAATACCCTCTGTGTTTGTAACTGATTGCTCAATAGGGATTCAGTTCTAATGATTACTTCTGTCTTTCTGTTGGGATCCATGAGCATAAAAACAAAGTGGTAGAATTGTGGGACTAACCATCTGTACTTTAATGTACTAGTAAAATCCTCACTGGCTTAAGAGGGGCTCTTACCCTTGAGAGCAAGAGGGGTCTCCATGAATTGCTTTGCAATGTTCTGTACACCTTTCTGGTATTCAAGGGTTTAAAAAGCCCTGTATTAATCAGTAGTAATTCTGTTTGTGGTGCAGACTTGTATCACTTTGCTTTCAAGAGGCAAGTGGAGATCAATTCTGGAGCAAACCAATTACATCTTAGGGGACAAACAATAATTTCCTGTCATTTAAATCTTTTTTTTTTTTTTTTTTTATTGCTTGAATGCTAAAGAGGTCACCAATACATTATTTTGCAGTGTGTTGGAGAAGTCGCAAGTATTCAGGATAATAAAAGCCCCATTGAAATAATTGTTAATTGTGTTATATTTTTGTCACCTTTAAGTTGGTTTCTCCCAAAACGGCACCACTTTTTTTTAATGCATCAAGCTTCACGTGTCAGATTTTTCACATTGCAACTGTGATGCCTTTTGGGTTCAAATTCCCTTTAAGATGTCCTGTTCTGTCTTTAACAAGGATCTGTTTCAGCCTTTGCATTGAACTTTTAGCTCTACATGAATAATTTACATCTACTGTCTTCATATATCATATTTTTCATTCTTCCATTTTCTGCAAATGGTTTAAGACTATACATATCCCTGGTAGCCCTGTAGCATTTTGTATCAGTATGATGTCCCTTAAAATATTAACTATATGTAATTAAAATCCTTTATTGAAAGTGATGCTTACAATTGCGGATACGTTTTGGACTCGCACACCCTAATTAAAAGACATAAAATCTTAAAGAGACAATGCCACCATATTTTCATCCCATTTAAAGCAGAACTTCCATCTTCTATAAAGTCGCCCTGCAATAATTAAAGGGATAGTAATGTTTCAAAATAAAAGCAGCTTCAATCAATCTTCATAGTATTTGCTCCATAGAGAGAGTTATTTCAATACTGTCAGAGTTGTAGTTCAAGAGTAATTGAATTATAAATTATCCCCCTCCCACCCCTTTTACCTAGAGTAAGCCACCTCCCCTCAGATGTGGAATCTGGTCACTTGACCGCACAGGTCACAGCAAGGGACAGTCTTCTTACTATGAGAACAATGAAAACCCTGCCCCCCTTGACAGGTTTTTCCTAATGCTCACTGATGATTGTCCCTCTCTGTGATCCATCTGGACAGTCTTGCTGCTCTGAGGTGAGCGGTGTTACATCAGTAAAAGGAGCGGGAGTGGGATACTTTATCATTCAATTACTCCTGAACTGCAACATTTATAGTATTGAAATAACACTCTCCATGGCCCACATACTACGAAGATTAGTTGGAGCTGCTTTTATTGTGAAACATTACTATCCCTTTAAGCAGATAGCGACTAGCTTTATTATACATCTCTTACCTCTCAAAAGTAGCCAGTTGTAACGTAACCCTTATTCTTAGGAGACCGGAAGCCAGGCATCAGCGCAGACATCTTGTCTGCACGCCTTCACTGTCAGTCCCGGTCTCCTCTAAGAAGCATTGCAGTGTGCCACAAGGTAACTGGAAGGAACTGGCAGTGCAGGTGCGCAGGCTACACTAACCTGGCAGTCAGTCATCGAAGATTAAGGATAACTTTACTGTCGGCTACTTTTAAGAGGTAATAGACGTATTATAAATCTAGTCGATATCTGCTTAATTATTGCAGGGCCACTTTAATTTAATCACGTGAAATCTGATCTAAAAATAACATTCTTTTCAATACGCTCCACTGATATAATCTGACTTAACCCCTTGGATAAAACTTTGTCAGGGGATGAAGTGGAGAACACTCTAACATCCAAAGCGAGAGAAGCAATTTTTTTCTCTTTGCTATCGGAGTGTATATATATATATATATATATATAGTGTTTGTGGAAAATGACGGCACTCACAGGATCCTTTTTACCAAAACAAACAAATGGTTACATTTTATTGCAATCAACGTTTCGGCTGTCACCGAAGCCTTTCTCTTGAGAGGCTAAAGCCGAACTTTCACCCCATTAATATTGAACCCCAAATCATAATTATAATAGTGATATCCTTAGACGTACTTGTATTTTCAAGAATTGCTTGGTATGTAGACAGTATTTTGCAACCACATGTTCAACGCATCTCCATTTTCATTAAAGATACCACACATTTTTTTAATTTGCTGATTCAGGTAGAATGGGGTATCAGTGGCATCTACTGGTGACATCCTTTTGGTGACAATGGTTGTCACAAGTTTATATACATGTATATCCTATGAAGGAGGTAAAGTGGCAGCGTGGCAAATACTGGAGGAAAGCAATGAGCATACAACTGAGGAGATTGATTACATCATAGGAATGATTGACTTGATTCTGACTCATAACTATTTTAAATTTGAGGATAAAATATATATTCAGTCAGCAGGTACAGCGATGCGATCTCCCATGGCACCACCGTATGCCAATGCGTACATGTGGCAATACGAATGGGTTCACATCATGTGATCCAGATACTGGGAACATTTTAAAGTCTATGTTAGGTTTATTGATGACCTGCTTATGGTATGGTCTGGAGGTGAATCTAAATTATTCAAATTTTTTTGAGTATTTAACTTGGAATTACTGGTAAGATTAACGCTCAGTTTCAGCAATTAACTACTTAGATGTTCTGATTCGGAAAGTAACCACAAAGGCATTCAAACATCTGTATTTGTAAAATCTATGGATTGTATCACATTGTTGAATGCACAAAGCCAACACCCTCCATCATTAAAACAAGGGTTTCCCAGGTCTCAATTTATGAGAGTGAAAAACGTAGTATTGGAACCAGATTAATCTGTGGCTCAATTAAATGAGATGGGGGCCAAATTTAAGGAGAGAGGATATAGTGAGAAGGACATACAAGAGTGCATACAGCAGGTGGTAGAAATGGACTGACACAGGTTGTTAACATGCTGGGGACATCGTGAAACATCTGGTTCAGATCGGATGATCATCATCACTACATACGCAGATGTGGCTAAAAGATTAAAGGATATGACTTTACAATACTCAGAACTCTTGTCATGAGATCCAGAAATAGGACACATGTTTGAGCAGCCCCCTATGTTTGGATATAAGAGAGGTAGAAGCATATGGGATGACCTGGTATGCTCCGATCCTATTGATAAATATATGGAACACAAAATTCCCACAAGGAATGGGGTATACAAATGCATAGGTTGTGTGACGTGCTCTCACACGACCACAGGATCAGGATCTGAGGTTCCCAAAACCAATTACAAGCTTACAGTCAGAGATTACATTACATGTACCACATCGTTTGTAGTGTATTTACTTATGTGCCTATGTGATAGGAGTTATGCGGGAAAGATCAGCAGGCCGTTCAAAGAGCAGATGAGAGAACATAGATCTCTCATCACAAGAAGACTAAACAATACTTTGAATGAGAATCAACTGAAAAGATCCTGGTAGCTAGACGCTTCGTTAGATTGAAACATAGTGTCAAAGATCTGATATGTTTCCATTTGAAGTTGTCAGATAAGCTCCATGTGTGTGTGTGGGGATAGAGAGTCCGGACTGACCAAGAGGGAGATGGATATACACACTACAGACTCTATCACCACATGGGCTCAATGAGCAATTCAGCTTGATTAATTATATTTAGCAAGATGGCTGTTCTCTGCAGGATGAGTTACATAGGTGATGTGTTTGTGTCTTCATTTTATGTTGTGTATAATGTTTGAGTGGACGATGGACCTGCATCTGCGGTTGCTATGACAACCAGATACACCAGATCTGGCGCAAAACTCAACAATGGGTGATTTAAGTAGTGGCACAGGCAGGAGTCTAATGCTGTAGTCCCTGATGAAAGTCCCAATGAGGACTGAAATATCGGACAAACACCGGCAATACGCATCTTTTAAACTGATGTTTTAAATAAACTGATGTTTTAATGGAAAGGAGGGGGCTCGGCTTATTTCTACTTCTGACTTTAATATGATGCTTGAGCCTTGATCACCTGAAAATGAAAGCAAGTTCATGCGGTGATTCTTTGGAAATAGCTTGCACCAAAAATAGCGTGTTTGAGCTGTAGGAACATTTGATTAAAACCTGTCTGCAGTGGGAGTTCTCTTGTTTTGCCCTGCAGGATAAGCTCTGTCGTATATCTTTTTTTTCTTCCAAATAGTGTTACTATCCCTTTAACCCTCTGAATGCCAGAGGGTTGTGTTACCCCCTCTGGCACTCAAAAGGTTAATGCTAAACCTTTGTACAGTAAATGATAGGTTTCTAAAATAAACACATCTAGAATGAATAAGAGAGTGCTCAGAATCTAGAACTCTTGGCTTCTTTTCTGCTTATTTCCCAAACAGTTCAAAATCAGTGCTTAGATTATGCACTGGCAGCACTTAAGCAAGGTACAAGTTGATTTATGCAGCTGTTGATAAAATGCTTGGATCAGGTGACAAGAAAATAATTTCTCATTTGTAATACAGCTTGACAGGCTCATTTTTAAGTGTCTGCTTCAGTGGAATACATAAAAGATGCTGTGGCTAGCTCTCGGATTCAGGGTCTTGCTTGGGCTGCAGCCTGAAGTTCCATGCCAAAGTCAGTAGTTAAAGCAAACACTGATGCCAAAGGAAACACATCGCAATACTAATGTTGAAATATATTTTTCTCTTGTATGAAAGACATTGGAACATAATTCTGAGCATTTATGGGGTAAGTCAGCTGCAAATTATGGACAGATACAAAATACCCTTGATTTAAAGCAGAAGTTTCATGCTAATAACATTGCCCCCGAATATATTACTAACCTAGCGATATGCAAAGCCATACTGTCCTTAAGCTCAATAAGTCAGTACCATTACAGTAAAAACACATCTTCTGCAGGCATCAAGATGCACAGAGCTTACAAGAGAAGCTCTGTGCGCCTGCGCAGTCAGTCCCTTCCGGTGCCATAAGGCACCAAGGAACACCGCTCGCCAATGCTGGCAGTGAACGGGACAGACAGCGCAGACTCAGAGGTACGTTTCCTCTGAGATGTCTGTGCTGTCTGTCCTCTGGTTCCTGCCGAACATGTGTTTTTTACTGCAGTACCACTGAATTATTGAGTTTAACCCCTTAACGACCCTTGACGGTCATAGTACGTCAAGGGTCGATTTGACTTAACGACCGATGACGTACTATGACCGTCATCGAGTTCCGAGCTCCCCCCGCGGCTGCACGCCATTCTGGGAGTCCGGAACGCAACGGAGCAATAAAAAAAAAAAAATTGCTCCGTGGTCATTAACTCACTTCCGCTTCTGGATTCCCCTGTTGTTAAGGGGCTAAGGACAGTATAACTTTGCATATCGCTAGGTTAGTAATATATTCGGGGGCAATGTTGTTAGCATGAAGGTTCTGCTTTAAGCCCTTAAAGTGTTAGTAATGTCCACATTTTTCTTTTAATAGATTTGTAGAGGCTAAAAAAAATTATCATTGCCACAAACCCTGTCTTATCTGTCCGCTATGGTTTGAGAGATTTTGGCAATGAACGTTCCCCCTTCCCTCCCCTTCTCCTGACATCAGTGTCTAGCTGACAGCAGGAGATCCCAGTCCGGGGATCAGCCGGCGTCTCTGCAGCAGAGCTGAAATCCCGTTATTGCAAAATAATTACTTAATTGTAAAGGTCTACAAAGTGTGCCTGGTTTGCAAGCACACTTTGTAGACCTTTCCAGTGAAGTAATTCTTTTGCAGTAATGGGATTTCGGCTCTGCTGAAGAGCCTTATCGTGTCAGCCAACACAGATCCCCTTCTGTCAGCTTTACAGCTGACATGAAGAGAAAGGAAGTGAGGGGGGGAACTTTCATTGCCAATATCTCTCAAACTATAGCGGTTAGAGAGATGGGGTTTGTGGCAATGATATTCTGCTCTTTTCTCTACAAATCTATTAAAAGAAAATTTTGGACATTAGTAACACTTTTTAAATGCCAGAGAGGTCTGTAATACATTTCTTTGTCATGCTCTGGAGTCGTTTTTAACATCCAAGGTCTAAAAACCATATTTAAAGCGATAAAATGTTGTATTTGTTCACTATGGTGCAACTGATTTGTTCAGTATTCCCCACATTTGTTTTTATACATATTACCATTGTCTGTAAATGTTCTCACATTTTGATAGAAAGCAGAATATTTATAATGACAAGTTTAGTTTCTCATTGTCCTGGGTTAAGCAGTTTTACTTTGTAATTGTGAGGCATACAATTTGTGTATTTGTAATAATGGGGCAGTATAGGGTTAGAATTAGTTCATTGTAGGTGAAAGGAGAGCTCGCACTAGAAACAGCAATGACTTAGTCATTGTTGTCCCTTTATTAATTTAGCAACTTAACTCTTTTGTTGTCACTGTTGTTCTTTAAAAGGATAGTAATACTTAAAATGTAAAAAAAAAATATGTTGTAGGGTTTATCCCCCTGAGTAAAACATGGGTACTCCCACTGCTGAAAGGTGTTTCATTCAAAAGTTATTAATTTTCAAAGTTGAATTTTTTAGGTGCAGTATCACAGTGGCCTGAAATTGTACAGTGGCGCTGTTGCTACACGATCCTATGGACAGCTCTGGTCAGTTGACCATAAATCTCCATAGGATGGTGTAGCAACAGCGCCACTGTACAATTTCAGGCCACTGTGATATTGCACCTAAAAAATTCAACTTTGAAAATTAATAACTTTTGAATGAAACACCTTTCAGCAGTGGGAGTGCCCTTGTTTTACTCAGGGGGATAAACTCTACAACATATTTTTTTACATTTTAAGTATTACTATCCCTTTAAACAAGGTAATGTCACATTGTTCTGGTACTCATGGGCTATCCTCATAGAGCTATTGTAATTGTATGCGAGACATAGCTTTTCACTGGCTGTAATAGCAACAGCACCACCTAGCTGCAAAATGTTTGATCTCAAGCCATCGGAAAGACACCACCTTTTTAATAACTTTTGAAAGAAAAATCTCTGGGCACCAGAGACCCTTGCTTTATTCTATAGGAAAATCCCTAAACATTTTTTTCCTGCCATTATTAGGGTATAATGTGCCCGTTCCTTTAAAGTGGAACTTTCATCAAAATGAAAGTGCCCCCAAATCCTTATTAAGATAGTGATAAGCACATACATACTTTTATTATGCCGAATAAGTCATTAATGAGAAATGTAACTTGTTCAGCTGGCATCAGCGACAGGAATCTTACTGTAGACACTCTGTGCTCCTACGCCATCAGTCCCTTACTGTACCTGAAGGTACAAAGGAATGCCACTCACCAATACTGGAGGAGACCGGAACGGTCACTGATGTCTGCTAAACAAGTCGTATTTCACAAGTTCAGAAATTCAGCCAGAAGTAATATCAAAGTATTTTGGGCTGTATTCAGGAAGCTAAGTGTGCAATCCTGGGGAAAACCAGCTCCACCATTCAGGGCAAATGAATATCCCCATTGATTTGCATAAGACATCGTAGCACCTTGAATGCTAAAGAGGTCTCTGGGAGTTTTTATTTTTCCCTGTGGTGCATATGGAATTGTTTTTGAATTGCACTTCTTTAGCTGAATACTGCACTATGTGCCGCTGAGATGCAGCATTTATTTCTATTCCTAATTAAACCTTTAAGTTCCAGATCATTCTGTACTGCTTTATAACTCCATGCACTGGCTTCCTCTCTGTCACTGAAAGGTTTACGCCTTTGGGACCATATTCACAAAACTAAAGAGGAGCAGTTATGATCTGAACCCATGGGCGAATTGTCCTATCGGGGGATCGGGCATCCCCCGGTGGGCTGCTAGATCATGGGTCAGTGGGGGAGATCAGTGGATCTCACCTCACCGTCCCACGTTATTTTGAAGGAGAGGGCTGTGTTGCCACAGGCACTCTCTTTGACAGCCTTCGCGTTCTTTGTTAACCCTTTGAGTGCCAGAGGGGTACACAACGCATTGCTTTGCTATGCATTGCGTACCCCTCTGCCACTCAAAAGGTTAATGCAGAGCGCCAGGATATGAAATAATATCCTGGCGCCTGTTCTCCCATGCCGCACAGGGACCACAAGGGGGGCGTCGATAGTGACGTTGGTGCAGCTAGTGGGCTGCTTTTAAAAAATAAATAAATAAAAATGCCCGGGCTGGTATTCCCCTACAATCCGCCCCTGTCCTGAACCAACTATGAATAGTGTCAAAATCTTCATTGATTTATTTTGGGTTTAAACCCCATGAGTACCAGAGGGGTATGCAATGCATTGTTTGTCATTTTTTGAACATCTCTTTAATCCTCGAAGGGTTAACAAGGTGGTTCTCAAATCAAGGGGCATCCTAAGCTGGTGCCCAGGGCATTACCAAATGCCATGGTACCCTGGTTCAAAATCACTGGGTTACCTATTTGAATACAATATGTTGGAGACCTCTCTTACATTCAAGGGGTTTAAAGACCCATTTAATTAGAATTTGTAGGTATATTTTTTTTTTATTTAGAACAATCCTATATAATAATTCGCCAAGTTGTGTGTAACGCCCGACATGCGCAGTAGATACTGCTGCACGTGCGGCAGTCACACGCAGTGGAGACTGCTCGCGCCGCGGCTGATACAGAGCTGGGCGCTCCGAAGGAGCGCCCAGCTCTGTATCAGCCGAGGCGCGGGCAGTCTCCACCGCGTGTGACTGCCCCGCGACCGGCTGCAAGAGGCTCTGTATCAGCTGAGGCGCGGGCAGTCTCCACTGTGTGACTGCCCCGCGACCGGCTGCCTGAGGCACTGTGGCCCGTGTAACGGGCTGTTCAACTAGTAGTTTATAAAATATAATCTTTATTTATTTTTCAGTTATTGCATGTCCTCCATGCATGCATTCAGGGCTGAAACAATCCACATAGCTTTGTATTACCAACTGCCATTTCCTACCAAGTACTAGCTCAGCTGAGTCAAATGAGAAATAAAGCTACCAGTAAATGTCTCAGAAAATAGTGTTTGAAATAAAAAAAAAAAAACCTAATTTTGGGCGCTTTTTCAAAATCCCATATTTGTTACAGTGACGGCTCCACTTGAACATTATTTTCTTCAACCTTGAAAAATAAATCTGTAAAATAATAATCACAATGAAGAGCTCATTCTGTCACTATTCATTAGTTTTCATCACATATTGATATGGACAGAAAAAGTAATAGGCACTTTATAACTGTGCTATTCATTGTCCTATTTTGAAATCATTTCTGTGCTTTGCATGAGATCCTTGTATGCCAATGATATTACAAAAGGCAATATATGTTTTTCTTAAACTTGGATGATAAAATAACCATACACAGATTCACTAAGCGGTGATAAAGAGGTGATAAGGCGGTAATCAGGTGGAGATGACTTCTCCAGTTTATCACTTCTCCAATTCCTATGTTAGTGTATGGAGTCTATTCACCAAGATCGCCAAAGTTGAAGAAATCTTAGTGAATATTATGACATTTAGCAAGGCAAAAAAAAAATAAAATAAATAAATATATATAATGTGTGTATATATTTTGCACATCTGTAATATAAGCACACAGTTGGCGTGCAGTGTTTCTCAGTGTGTGAAATGGTTACAATACTGTGTGTTTAATGTGCTTTATAGATAAGGATGCAGTTGTACTATATTTCTGATTACATGGTCCCAGTCAGTCCTGCATACTTACAGTTTACAAAAAATTAAACCATGCTACTTACCTGTTCAAGTAAATATTATATTAAAAAGATTTAATTTTAAATTAGGAATAATTGGAGTAATTGAAAGACTGAAGTTCCTAATTTTCAAGTTACTACCCAACATAGAGTTTGTATGCATTAATGTTTGTTAAGAAATGATTACTGTAAGGGTTTCTTAATTTAAAGTGTTAGTAATGTCCCAATATTTTTTTAATAGATTAGTAGACTCTAAAACAAAAGATTATCATTGCCACAAACCCCATCTCTCAGACCGCTATGGTTTGAGAGATCTTGGCAATCAAAGTCCCCCCCCTCCCCTTCTCGTGATGTCAGCTGTAAAGCTGACAGAAGGAGATCCGTGTCTGCCGACACGATGAGGCTCTTCAGCAGAGCCAAAATCCCATTATTAGAAAATAACTACTTCATGGGAACGGTCTACAAAGTGTGCTTGCAAACCAGGCACAGTTTGTACACCTTTCCAATTAAGTAATTATTTTCTAAAAACGGGATTTCAGCTCTGCTGCAGAGCCGCCGGCTGATCCCCGGACTAGGATCTCCTGCTGTCAGCTAGATACTGTCATCAGGAAAAGGGGAGGGAAGGGGGAACTTTGATTGTGAATATGAGATGGGGTTTGTGGCAATGCGATTCTTTTTTTAGCCTCTACAAATCTATTAAAAAAATTATGGGACATTACAAACACTTTAAGGGGAAATATTAATTTACTGTCCTTTTCACATAAAAGTAGCATTTCTATAGAGACTTAAAGAAACAGTAATGATTGTTATTAACTTCATATCTATTGTAGAACATTTAAAAGTGTAATGTCAAACAATGCAGTTGTTTGTTTTTACTGCAAAGAAGGAGCTGACAATCTACTGACTGACAGAGCTCAGTTGCCATGACAACCCCATCCAATATTAATTTCATAAAACCATGTTCACCGTGTCCTAAGTACCATCTACAGTGTACAGGATCCAATGAAAGGACTCATAAGGAGGGAAACTTCAGCCTCTATATGAGTAATAAAATGGTCATATTTTCCATATAGGATATACTTGACTTTCCTTCCAGATTTAAAATATCTTATTTGCACATTTTGTGGTAGATTTGAGTGTTTTATTCATAATCATCCCTTTAATTCATTTTTGATTCTACAATCTGACATGATTGACTAGAGTTTTTGACACTTAAAGGGATAGTAATTCTTCGTTTTAACTTTATTTTATTTTGTAGGCATTAAAAAAACATGAAGAATGATATAAGTCTTATCTCTCAATCCTTTATGGTTTATGAGATATTCACAAGCAAAGTTCCCCTCCCGCCCCTTTTTCCTAGTGTAAGCCATCTCTTCTCAGATGTGAATCTGGTTGTAAGACCAGACAGATAACAGCAGGGGGCAATCTTCTTTGTATGAAAACAATGAAAGCCCTTCCCCCCTTGACAAGTTTTTCAGCTTTTTCTCTTATCTTAATTGAAGATTGTCCCTCTCTGCAGTCTACCTGGGCAGCTCCCTTCTGATCTGGTTGAACGGGGGGGGGGGGATACTTTGTTTGTGAATATCTCTTAAACCATAAAAGTTTGAGAGATAAGACTTATATCGTTCTTCATGTTTTTTTAATGCCTACAAAATAAAATAAAGTTAAAACGAAGTATTACTATCCCTTTAAAGTGGATGTGTCGACTTTATAGAACATAGCCTAAATAGTTAGGCTATACATCGAATAGTACTAAAACATTATTTATTTATTTATTTATATTTTTGGTAAGTTTTAATTCCTGTAAATTTAACTTAGAAAGTCCGGGCTCCAGCTACTTCTACATAGACTGCAGCCCGACGCTCTGGCTCTGCTCTACTCCCTCCTCCGATGATGAAGGATTCTGTCTGTAAGGTGGAGTGCTCTCATTGACAGAGATCGATATCTAGCCAATGAGATCATTCCAACTTTCCAGGCAGAAGCCTCCGTCATCGGAGGAGGGAGGAGAGAAGAGGCAGAGCATCGGGCTGGTGTTACAGAGCAGTAAGTGTAAGCGGCTGGGGGACAGGCTTTGTAAGTTGAATTTACAAGAATTAAAAAAAAAAAAAAAAAAAAAAAAAAAATGAATAACGTTTTAGTACTATTCCAGATGTAGCCTAACTACTTAGGCTATGTTGTATATAGCTGACACATCCCCTTTAAATGTCCCATTTAGAAGAAGTAAAATATAAGCGCGTACTTGGAATGTCTGCAGTCTGTTATAACTTTCAAATCTCTGTTTTTTTAACCCTTCTATTTTCATACTGAATGCTATATCCCGACATATTTGTTTTGTTTATACAGAGAAGGAATGGAGAAGATATCCCAGTGGCCCAAACAAAAAACATCAATCACAGAAGATTTGCAGCCTCGTTTAAACTGCGGGAAGTGACAAAGGCAGATGAAGACCTGTACAGATGTGTAACCCAATCGGAGAGAGGCTCTGGTGTCTCTAACTTTGCTCAACTTATTGTTCGAGGTAGGACTCAATTGTTTCACTTTTTATTGCAGTTGAATTAAATGTTTTTTTTTTTTTTTGTTTGTTTGTTTTTTTTGTCTGAGCCAGGCTCGATAACTGTATAGGCAGATCACATCATTGTGTCATTGTGGTTCATTCTTGGTGTGAAGGCACTTGGTGTCATTATATTAAGTATTTTGCCTCTGTGTTTGTATATGCGTGTGAGTGTGTAATTAATACACACACACATTAAGACTAGAGGAAAGACACTTTTGACTAAAACAAAGGCAGGAATTTTTTTTTACAGTAAGAGCAGTAAAGTTATTGAATTCTTCATCTGTGCTTGCAGATTCTGAAGATGCTTTCAAAAAGTAATTGATCCCATTCTAGCTCAGAACAATATTGAGAATTATGACAGTTGGTTTCAGAGCAGATAAGATGTTAATCTCCTCTTTCCACTTCATTTCTTCTCTTTGTTCTTCACTTCCCCCTTTGCCTTCTCTCCTCCCCAGTCGAAATGCTTAGTTCTGTGACTACCGTTGATAATCTAAGAATTAAAATCTCTACGGTATCAATAGTATATTGCAATCCCCATTGTATCGCTAGTGTAGCCCATATCAATTTCAAGTTTAGCAACATTTCAGTTGTTAGTTTTGTCAGATCAATTGAAAGGTCTGTGGTCTCACTAATGTAGCTCAGTTTCATTTGTAACCTGTAAGCACTGTGGTATGACTTACCTATTTCCCATCTTTAAGATCAATTTTAAAATGAACAAAATGGGTGGGCTGGTGAAATGGGCCACTCGACTTTACTAGCTACCCCATGCCAGAAGTTTCCAGCCCTCCCCTGCTCTGCAACCTAGGGAATAAAAATATTTCACATTTTTTTCTATTGACTTAAATAGGCTTTTTATACCCTTAAAGGGTTAGTAATGCCCAAAAATAAGGTTGATGCTAAATGTTAGATTGTACATAAATAATGTGTTTGGGAAAAACTCCTCTCCCTCAAACATTTATGGTTTGAGAGATATCCACTGTTAAATTTCCCCTCTCCCACCTCTTCACCTGACGTCAGCTGTAAGTGGACAGCAGGAGTTCCTGGTCCGGGGACCGACAGGTGGCTCTTCAGCAGAGCTGCAATAGCGTGATTAAAAAAGACATACGTCTTTGGAATGGCCTACTAAGTGTGCCTTGTTTGCAAGCATAGTTTTTAGACCATTCCAAAGAAGTATTCCTTTTTAAATTGCGCTATTGCGGCTCTCCTGAAGAGCCTCCTCATGTCAGCTGACATCAGGAGAAGGGCACTTTATGATTTGAGAGACATCCTCCACTAAAGGTTTGAGAGATAAGACTTTTTCCAAATAGATTTTACAAAAATAAAGTAACATATAGAATCAACTTTATTTGGGCATTACTAACCCTTTAACTGTTAGAGTATTCATGTTTAAATCATTGGGATTTTTACTGGTTCTTTGGTGCCATTGAAAAATAGTGTCTAAGGAGCTTATTCTGGAAATGGTCACAATATCCCTTTCATGTTGCTGCTCTTAAACCTGGGTATCACAGTCCAGGACTCATTTTACAATGAGCTGCATATGGAAAAAAGGAAAAAACAGCACAAAACACTTCTAAGCGTAGCAGAATTCAATAATGTATAAAACACATAAGCCCTGTTCCCGTCTTCCTATCTACTCATGAATATTGGAGGCTTCTCTTTCCTCTCAGTAAAACCAGCATGTACTGGATTTATGGGGGTCACTCGAGGGAGATGATAATTCTGATTTTCTGTCCCACAGATGCAGCTGAAATTCAGTTGTAGTACCTAGGTGTTCATAGCCACATATATAGAATGCATAGGCTAAAAAAAACTTCCAAAAAAATGGAGGCGTAGGAACATTATTGGGAGTGTATCAAAAATTACTCCTTTATTTCATAGTAAATATAAGGAGCAATAAAATATGAAATGCTACTGCTAGCTCATTTTAATGAGAATATTTGAATAAAAACAAGCTAAACATATTAGAAATCCCATTATCGATACAAGGACTAATGTGCCAACCCTACTCCTGCATGGGTTACACTGAAGTTAGATATGATAAAAATAATAGAGTAACAGGTAAAAAAAAAAACTATTCTAGAAAAAAGATATAAAATATATTACTCAAAAGAAGAATATATTACTCAGTGGGCGAGATGTTAAAAAATTCATCAAAATGAAAAACTTGTCGGATCATAAGTTGGTGGTAAATGAAGGACAATATCTTCGGAAGTAAATCCGTCACGTTTAAAATTTCATCTGAAGAATTGAAAACTGACGGTAAGAAGATCTCATTGAACATTGCCATTAAAAATTCTGATCTTAAAAATTGTCTTTCATTTTATCTTTGAAATGAACATTTTCAAAGAAACAAACTTTTTTGTCTTTGAAACAAATTTTTCTTCTGCAAGTTTAGACCATTTCTATTGTGTCGGGGGAAAAATGACGTTAATCAGAAAAAAAAAAGACGTTCAAATGAATATTTTTTTTCTGAAAATACCTTACATTATGATAGACTATTAAACCCCGTCCACTTTTAAGACGCCTTTTTCCCTTTGATGGAGATGGCGGAATTGGATGCAAAAAAAAGACAAAAACATGTTTAAGAGTTGAATGATCATTGTGTAAGAACTTTTTTTATTCTAATTACAGACAATTTCAGTTACCACCACTTTCTGAACATCTCGCCCAATTTATTTCATGACTCACATTTAATGTCACTTTCTCAGGAGTTTGTCAAATTACTTTTTTTTTTTTTTATTTTCTCCCCTCTCTTTTGGTGAGACTTGTGTCCTCCTCCCATTTCCATAGCATGTGCATATTCTAACACTCACTGCACTGCAGCAACATTCAGCGCCATAGAGTTGCAACAGTTCCCCGATGTTCACAACAAACTGACGGGCATTAAGTGATGGCTGCGTCTGCATGTGGCCGTCACTAAAGGGTTAAAGGGATAGTAATACTTAAAAATTACTTATCCCTCTTTTGCAGCCTTTAAATAAAGAAGAAAAATGCCACCAGCGGCATCGCTCAAACCCTTATGGTTTGAGAGATAACTGCTTACAAAGTTCTCCCCTGCCTGACGTCAGCATTGTAGCTGAAAGTTTTGGAATCTGGTCCGCAGACCAGCCAGCGGCTCTGCAGCAGAGCCGAGATTGTGTTAATGAAAAATAAATCTTTCACATAAAAAGTCTTCTACGCGTGCTTGCAAACCAAGCACACGCAGAAGACCTTTTTAGTGAAGGATTTTTTTTTAATTCACTGCCTGATCCCAGGAGAGGATTTCCCTGCTGTGAGCTAATACACTGATGTCAGGCAGTGGAGAACTTTGTAAGCGGTTATCTCTCAAACCATAAGGGTTTGAGAGATGCTGCTGGTGGCATTTTTCTTCTTGATTTAAGGGCTACACAATAGGGATAAGTAATTTTTAAGTATTAATATCCCTTTAATTGAATAGTGCCAACGTTTCAATGCATCTTAGCCCATAAAAATTGGAATTAAACGAGACCAGTGGCACCTCTCAAACCTTTTTGGTTTGAGAGATATCCGCATTCAAATTTCCCTCTCCTTCTCTCTCCCCTGACATCAGCTTTGTAGCTGGCAGCTGGGGAATCCGGTCCATGTGCAAGAGGCGGCTCTGCTGCAGTGCTGAGATCGTTTTATAGAAATCATTCACTGAAATGGTCTTCTACTTGTGGTTGGTTTGCAAGCACACGTAGAAGACCATTTTAGTGAAGGATTTCTGTTTCTATAATGAGAACTCAGCACTGCTGCAGAGCCGCCGCCGGTCCCGGGACCGGATTCCCCTGCTGTCAGAATGTTGACGTCAGGGGAGAGGGAACTTTGAAAGCGGATATCTCTCAAACCATAAAGGTTTGAGAGATGCCGCTGGTCTCCTTTGATTCCAATTTTTAAGGGCTACAACACGGGGAATAGTAAAAATGAAATATTACTATCCCTTTAATGTCCAATTTAAATCTTTGGAAATTTTGATTTCCCCCCTATGATGCAGTTGGTTTGCCCCAGAATTGCAACTCTTTAGCTTCCTAAGTTTGGTCCTAAATCAGTCAACACTTTTTGTTTCCTTTTTAAGAAAAAGCCTGAATGCTTTGTTTTCAAAATAATTTAAGTTGGTGTTGATACAATAAAGAAATCATGGTAATAAAATGTATACTCCTTCATATACCCATGGGGGATTCAGCTTCTGTGGTGTTAAAGCTGTGCTAAGGATTAACTGTGGTGACGGCTCCTGTATCTCTGTGGCACGTTAAATCTGACATCCTGCTATATCTAGAGAAAAGATGGTAATTTTAAAGGAAAGTTTGGGGCCACTTATTCAAAATGTCATTAATCAGAGTTGGCAGCGTATTGCCCGTTGTCATCGATGACCCTGGAGCAAGAGTTTATTAGTGCATTTCCTTCTAAAGCCAATGTGACAGGGCATGCCTGCGGCTATTTTTTATTATGTACTGTTGTTGATGCTAGTTGTTACAAATGAAAACTTCACCACTTGATATCAATGCTAATATAGATCTGGGTATTGGCACTGCCAGCATGAACCAGGGATAGTGCACATGACTGGGCTGCATCTACCAAATTATGATGAATCCTTTAAGTGACAGAGTGATGCATAATGCATTGCTTTCTAGTGTGTTTGCTGTTTCTTAAATGGTTAATGTGGCTAACGTGCATGGGCCACTCTGTATTAACCCATTAAGTGCCAGAGGGGGGTATGAAACATATGACATTGCATACCCTTTTGGCACACACAAGGATTAATTATGTTGAGTATTGTCAGATTTTGTTTTCATAAATAGATATGGAATTTATGAAATTATTTTATTGAGCATCTTTTGTTTTTGTGTGTGCGCACGCTTATGCTTGCTGTGTGCGCACGTTCCCTATGCTTGCTGTGTGTGTGTGTGCGCGCGCGCGCTTATGCTTGCTGTGCGTGCGCTTATGCTCTGTGTGTGCATGCACATGTGTATGTTTGCTGCATGTGCGCGTATGCTCGCGCTGTATGGGCGTGTGTGTATGCTCGCTGTGTGTGCACGCATGTATACTTGTACGCACGCACAGACGCACACACGCACAGATGCACGCAAGCACAGAGACACAGACACACAGACGCACGCAGAGACGCACGCAGACATGCGCACAGACATGCGCACATGAACAAGCGCACGCACACAGAGACAGGGACAGACAGAGACAGGGACAGACAGAGACAGGGACAGACAGAGACAGGGACAGACAGAGACAGGGACAGACAGAGACACAGGGACAGACAGAGACACAGGGACAGACAGAGACACAGGGACAGACAGAGACACAGGGACAGACAGAGACACAGGGACAGACAGAGACACAGAGACACACAGACACACCCAGAGACAGACACACAGACACACCCAGAGACAGACACACAGACACCCAGAGACAGACACAGAGACACACAGACAGACACAGAGACACACAGACAGACACAGAGACACACAGACAGACACAGAGACACACAGACAGACACAGAGACACACAGACAGACACAGACACACAGAGACACAGACAGACACAGAGACACAGACACACCCAGAGACAGACACCCAGAGACAGACACCCAGAGACAGACACCCAGAGACAGACACCCAGAGACAGACACCCAGAGACAGACACCCAGAGACAGACACCCAGAGACAGACACCCAGAGACAGACACCCAGAGACAGACACCCAGAGACAGACACCCAGAGACAGACACCCAGAGACAGACACCCAGAGACAGACACCCAGAGACAGACACCCAGAGACAGACACCCAGAGACAGACACCCAGAGACAGACACCCAGAGACAGACACCCAGAGACAGACACCCCAGAGACAGACACCCCCAGAGACAGACACCCCCAGAGACAGACACCCCCAGAGACAGACACCCCCAGAGACAGACACCCCCAGAGACAGACACCCCCAGAGACAGACACCCCCAGAGACAGACACCCCCAGAGACAGACACCCCCAGAGACAGACACCCCCAGAGACAGACACCCCCAGAGACAGACACCCCCAGAGACAGACACCCCCAGAGACAGACACCCCCAGAGACAGACACCCCCAGAGACAGACACCCCCAGAGACAGACACCCCCAGAGACAGACACCCCCAGAGACAGACACCCCCAGAGACAGACACCCCCAGAGACAGACACCCCCAGAGACAGACACCCCCAGAGACAGACACCCCCAGAGACAGACACCCCCAGAGACAGACACCCCCAGAGACAGACACCCCCAGAGACAGACACCCCCAGAGACAGACACCCCCAGAGACAGACACCCCCAGAGACAGACACCCCCAGAGACAGACACCCCCAGAGACAGACACCCCCAGAGACAGACACCCCCAGAGACAGACACCCCCAGAGACAGACACCCCCAGAGACAGACACCCCCAGAGACAGACACCCCCCCACACACACAGACACCCCCCCACACACACAGACACCCCCCCACACACACAGACACCCCCCCACACACACAGACACCCCCCCACACACACAGACACCCCCCCACACACACAGACACCCCCCCACACACACAGACACCCCCCCACACACACAGACACCCCCCCACACACACAGACACCCCCCCACACACACAGACACCCCCCCACACACACAGACACCCCCCCACACACACAGACACCCCCCCACACACACAGACACCCCCCCACACACACAGACACCCCCCCACACACACAGACACCCCCCCACACACACAGACACCCCCCCACACACACAGACACCCCCCCACACACACAGACACCCCCCCACACACACAGACACCCCCCCACACACACAGACACCCCCCCACACACACAGACACCCCCCCACACACACAGACACCCCCCCACACACACAGACACCCCCCCACACACACAGACACCCCCCCACACACACAGACACCCCCCCACACACACAGACACCCCCCCACACACACAGACACCCCCCCACACACACAGACACCCCCCCCCACACACAGACACCCCCCCCACACACAGACACCCCCCCCCACACACAGACACCCCCCCCCACACACAGACACCCCCCCCCACACACAGACACCCCCCCCCCACACACAGACACCCCCCCCCACACACAGACACACACCCACAGACACCCACAGACACCCACAGACACCCACAGACACCCACAGACACCCACAGACACCCACAGACACCCACACACAGACACACAGACAGACACAGACACCCACACACAGACACACAGACAGACACACACACACAGACACACACACACACACACACACACACACACAGACACAGACACACACAGACACACACAGACACACACAGACACACACAGACACACAGACAGACACACAGACAGACACACAGACACACAGACACACAGACACACAGACAGACACACAGACACACACAGACACACACAGACACACAGACACACACAGACAGACACAGACACACAGACAGACACAGACACACAGACAGACACAGACACACAGACAGACACACAGACACTCACTCTCTTTTTACCCTTTGAGTTCTTGAGAGATATCCTTTTCATCGCAAATGCGTTGGACGCCTTGCTGGACCTCAGAGGGTTAATGAAACAATTTTCTTTGAAACTGCTCAAACCTATTAAGATAATTTTTCTTTGAAGTTCTAAAACCTTTACAAACAGAAAAGGTTATAACTTTGTTTTTCTTAACACCCTCCCCCTTTTTAATTCTTGTTTAAAATAACCTGCAAATGTCATTCTGAGGATGAAATATCACATTTCATTCTTGTTAATTTTCTGTTCCTTAAGGCCTCACATCAAACCCAGTAGGACATCACAGTTCATTTATCTCAGCCAAGTCATTTTCTTACAATAATGTTTAGATTGATACAGAGACAGGTTTCAGCTCATAGTTGCCTTAACTACTTGATTAATGTTTTATTATTATTACTAGTGTAAAAGCGCTAAGGTCCAGGTGATGTTAACCCTTTGAGTGCCAGAAGGTTACCACTCTGGCAGTCAAAGGGTTGAGAGGCTGGTCCTGCTCTGCGTCCTGCCACCGACGCAGTCATGCACTGTAGAGACTGCCCGAAAGCACAGAATGCTCCCAGCACAGAACTCCCTGCATTCCACATAGAATGCTCCCAGCTCAGAACTCCCTGCATTCTGTGTGTTCGGGCAGTCTCTACTGCGCCTGACAGCTTCTGACAAACATTCTAGCAAATTATTATATCGGATGTTAAACTCTTGAGAAAATTAAGGGTGCCAACCCAATATCATACACTGCTCAGGTTCACAGGGGGTTAACATTTATACAGAATTCATTTCTTAGGTTTTATTTATTCCCTCGGATGCCATATTCAATAGGGTTAATGGTTGCTTTTTGACACTTTTAGGGCCCTTTTCAGAAAGGAAGAGAAGGACAATTTATGGCACTTTTAACCCCTTGTTAGCAAGAGGTCTTTTTTTCCTTTCTGCACATGTCACTTTGTGCTGTCTTTAATCCAAAACATGATTTCCATTGTAAGTGCATGAGGCTTTCATGAACTTACTCCACTGATTCGCCTTTTATATTCTGCATACATTCACTGCCAATCAGATCAGCAGTACAATGCGCTAATCAGCCCAGAAACCTGGTTCTAAAGAAAATGAGTAATCAAGATTGGGAACCGGGAAAGATGTCCATGTTCTTAATTGAGCAGTATACATACTTTCAAATAAATACATAGAATGGACCAGATAAAAGGAAATTGTCATCAACGATCCCTAATGCAGAGCTGACAATGCTTGATGTTTCTGGTTCCGACTGTCAGGGATCTCCTTTCAGATAATAGTACACGATGTTCTTCCTTTTCTTTAGCGAGAAGGACGTGATGCTCTGAACCAGCAGTCTTCATTGCTTGTGGTTTGCCATTGACAGAATGTGTTGCTTTGTGGTGGATATGGTTTCCCATATCCGTATATAATTACACACATATGTACATAGAACTGGTTTTATTGAATTTTCTTCTCTTTAACAGGATATCATTGCAATCTGATTTTATTTATGTATGTCTTTAGTTATTTATTTATTTTTGGGGTGAACAAACCAAAAGAATTGGTTTGCTCACTATTTATTTGGTGTTCAAATTCTAATTAAGTCTGAACTTTATAGAAAGGGATGTTTAACTTTACTCAAATGAACATCCTTACAATGCAAATAAAAGAGAGAACATGCTACTAAGTGTAATATGTTTAATAATATAAAAATATAAAGGATAGACAAATGCACGGTCACATAACCCAAAAAGAGTAAATAGAGTCTCCAAGTCCCGAAGCCCCCTGACAGTCTCAGTGCCGCATCCTCCTGCACCAGGATCCCTCCAAGCCGATCTTAATTACTTCCTCTGTGTTACGCCTCTCCTCAGTTTCTAGCTGCCCAGATGTATATCAGTCTCCTGCGGCAAAAGGGTCTTTGATGTGTAGCAGTGACAATTAGTCACAAAACTCTAGAAGGGGAAGCTGTGTGGCTAGACTTAAGGGTACTTGGGGGGGGGTACTTTTGGAGGGGGGCTATAGGGCTGGAACCCGCACTATCTTGCACACTACACATGGCCAAATACATTTTAGTCAGAGTCCCGCCAAATTCCTCAAGGGCTCATTAATGCATTTGCAGTAATGAACCAATGCATTGAAAACCCTCTCTAGGATCCAAGGGGTTAATAGTTTTGATTGGTCCCAAACCACAATTGCATTTAAATCTAAAGGGTTCCACCGCAGCAAAAAGGGGGAACTGCTGACCTATGCAAATACATTTTTAACTAAGTGATATCCAGATGTAAGTCTGGGTAAGGATAGCAAGCAGACAACATTTAAACGTAATTGGATGCAACTGAAGCAGTATTTCAGGATGATTATTTATAGACAATTGTAAATCCATTTTAACAGTAGGTTATAAGGGGACTTGCTGTATGGAACACATCATTGATTTGGAGATGTGTGGTGTGGTGTGCTGTGCATCATTATGTATAAAGCAGTCCAAATAACCAGCACCAGCTTCATAGCTCGGCTAGTGTTTTATTTTTTCTGAAAATGCAGACAGTACACAAAGTAATCTGAAGAAGATAAATACTCAAAAAAACATTTTCATGATCAATATCAAGAAATTGCAGTATTGAGTAAGTTACCCTGTGGAGTAAACCATTGAAATGAGCAACATGTTTGCAATGCTACAAAGACATACTCAAAAGTATGTTTTAGTAAAAGTTTTTCTAGCTGAGGGAGAAGTAGAGACTGCATTGAGCACAACTGGAACAATTCTGGAGTAGACCAATGGTACCATAAGGGCAAAATAAAAATTCCCCAAATTTTCGTTGTTTCAAATAGGACCTTTAACCCCTTGAAAGGCAGAGGTCTATAACACATTGTGAATAAATTATTTAGAGATCTTGCTAATATTCAAGAGGTTAAAAGTCCAATTTAAATCTATGTAAATATTTTCTCCCCATAGTACAGTTGGTTTGCCCAAGAATAATGCTACACTTCCATAGTACATTATAGCCTCATGTGTATATGAAAAAATAAATTGATACAAAGAACATTAAATCATCTCCTAAAGATGAATAGTTCTCCCGCCCTTTTAAAAATTGTGTATTCCTTAAAGGGATAGTAATACTTAAAATGTAAAAAAAATATATGTTGTAGGGTTTATCCCCCTGAGTAAAACAAGAGTACTCCCACTGCTGAAAGGTGATTCATTCAAAAGTTATTAATTTTCAAAGTTGAAATTTTTAGGTGCAATATCACAGTGGCCTGAAATTGTACAGTAGCGCTGTTGCTACACCATCCTATGGAGATTTATGGTCCCGGGACCAGAGCTGTCCATAGGCTCGTGTAGCAACAGCTCCACTGTACAATTGCAGGCCACTGTTATATTGCACCTAAAAATTTAAACTTTGAAAATTAATAACTTTTGAATGAAACACCTTTCAGCAGTGGGAGTACCCTTGTTTTACTCAGGGGGATAAACCCTACAACATATATATTTTTTTACATTTTAAGTATTACTATCCCTTTAAGTTGAACTGCTTTGCTGATGACATTCTAGCTTATTTGACTTCCCCAGCTGATTCACTACCTGCATTAACAGACCTCCTAGCGAGATATGGTGATATATCTGGCATGAAAATATATCGCTCTAAATCCGAAATACTGCCCCTATCCATCCCCTACAGGCCCACTTACAGGCAACCTACCCCTTCCCCTGGGCTTTGTCATCAATAAAGTCCCTAGGGATCCACCTCACTACCTGACTGACGGATGTAGTACCCCTTAACCTGGAATCACTGATCGGCACTATCTGCCAAGACACTACTTTTTGGGCTCATGTATTTGCATCCTGGGCGGGTTGGCTCAATCTCATAAAGATGGTACTCCTACCCAAAATACTCTGTCTTATGATCTCTACCTCTCCCTATCCCCCCCCCCCACTTACTTTAGATGTCTTAGGAATCTGCTTCACATCTTCATATGGCGAAACAAACACCCCATAGTTCAGGGGGCGATTCTTATTTGCTCACCACTGCCTGACTTGAAGTATCATCATGCCATTTCTTTTGCTTATGATGCTAGATCTGATTTGCCCCCCCCCTCCCCCCAAAGCAATCTGATTTCCTGGTCCAAATCAGTCCGGTTTCCTTGGCCAGTTAGGACTGCTCCAGACTGTACTCTCTAGACCCATCCCCCTCACCTTAATGCTCCTTAATTGGCAATCCAGATTCCCCCTTCTGCCTCCGGGTTTACATAGTTCAACCTTTACAGCCTGGTCCCAAGTGGATCTCACTGATCTTGATCATCTTGTTTCGGGTCAAGGTTTACCCTCATTTAAATTTCTCTGCTCACATTTCAACCTACCCATGTCTGAACAATGGAGATATTTGCAGTTACGACACTTTCTCTGCTTCCCTCCTTTCTGCACATATCAACCAAGGCCGCTTACAGCATTTGCAAAATTACTACTTCTTGATACCATTATTCCTAAAGGGATCTTGAAAATGCACTCTCTTGGCTGATGCCACTGATTCCTCCCTTCCCTTTTGTCTTACTTTCTAAAATGGCTCGGGAAAGTGACCTCAATCTCACCATAGTGGATGACCATTGGCTCTTATCCTTTAAATTTGCTTGGTTGAAAATCAAGAATATGAAATATTCTGAAACGAACTATAAACTCTTAACAAGATGGTACAGGTCACCCCTACTTCGTTCCAAATTTAGACCAACCTCATCCAGCTCTTGTTGGAGATGCACTGCCCCTGCTGCCTCCTTAGCACATATATGGTGGGTCATGCCCGGTGATTCACCCTTTCTGGGCAGATGTGCAGAAACACATTTGCCCTATCACCGGTCTACATCTCCTAAATGCCCCTCAACTTACGCTCCTAAACATACTCTCGAACATGGGACCCTTGACCACTGCCCACCCTCTAACATCGGGACTTGGTTACTGCTGTCCTCGGCAGCACGAGTTCTGTATCCCACGGCTACAGTTGGTCCCTAAACCCCCTTATATGTCAGAAAGAAAGTTGGAAATTATGCACCTCTTGGATATGGAACGCCTTCACCATTACTCACATGGTAAATACTCAGAGTTTCATGACACCTTTGGTTCCTGGCTTACATTTTAGATGCGGAGGACCCCTTTACTCGCTCCTTCACACCTGGCATCCCTTCTCCCAATCCAAACCGAGCTGCTAATTAGCAGGAACTCGTAGCCCCAATCCTCGTGCCCATCCTTCGCCCTCCCAGACTTACCTTTTCTCCCTCTGCCTGACCTTTGCCACTTCTTTATCTTCCCCCATCTGTTTTTCTCGCTTTCTCACTGTCTTACACTCTCCCTTTGTTTCTTCTCTCCCTGTCTCCTTTTCTTCTCCACTCTTTTATCCATAAATACGTTCGGATTCCCTATTGCACAATGCTGTTATCCACTGCTCTTTTTATCATCCAGTGCTGTAGTCCATAATGCTACCATGACATGGAATATGCCTTACCCTTATTATAGCTTTGTGCAACTTTTTTGCTTGCTTTGTACTTTACATTTTATAATACTTACATTTTATTCTATGTAATTTACTAGATGTTTGTAAACTTCGTCTCTCAATAAAGCTTGCTTATAAATTAGAAAAAATAATAATAATTGTGTATTCCTAGCCATCATTTGTAAATAAGGTTAGCCCATAATGTTCTAACCTTATTTTCTCCTATTCACACGGATGTGTGCTTTTAACCACAAGAGCCATATATGTTTATACAAGCTACTAACATTGTATGGCATGATCGAAGTAAATAAAATATAAGTTCCAGTGAACTGGAAAGGGTGTGTTACCATCTTAAAGGGATAGTAATGGATGAAAAAAATGCTCCTCTGATTAAGCCTCATATATCGTGGGTCAGGTAGAGCAGTATTTCAGTATTTTCATATTTGTAGTTAAAGAGTAATTCAATCCTAAAGTATCCACCTCCCTCCCCTTTGACCTACATCATGCTGCCTCACTAAGCTGGTCAGGTAGAGTGCAGTGAGGGACAGGCTTCACTGAGCATAAAGAAATTACTGACCTCTTTAGTCAAGGGGTCCAGGGTTTTCCTTATATTTAATGAATGAAGATTGTCCCTCGCTGCGAGCTGTCCGGTTCCAGGACCAGATTCTACAACTGAGGGGAGGTGGTTAAGGGCAGGTAAAGGTGGCAGGAGGGGGATCCTTTAGAATTTAATTACTTTTGAAATACAAATCTGAAACTATTGAATTACCACTCTACCTGGCCCACAGCATGAGGCTTAATCGGAGCAGCATTTTCTTTCATCCATTATTATTCCTTTAAATAGATTACTGCTGTTTATGGTTTTATCTTTTTTTGGTGGCAAACTGCCACATCCTGGTAATACCCACCAACATATACACATTTATCTTAAAGGGGAACTATCTCCCCAACTAAAGTCCACCTCACCTTATTAGGCATGTAGCGATTAGCTTAACAATCAATGTTATGTAGAAAAAAGACCGCGTTGGTCAGAAAACCTTCCTCAGCCGGCACTGACGGCCAGGCAACAGCGCTCTAGAGGCATCTGCTCAGGAGCATAGACAACTGTAATCAAAGATGTCTGTGCTGATGCCTGGCCGTCAGTGTCGGCTGAGGTAGGATTTTTTTTACTAATGCTTTCTTTATTCTACATAACAGTTTGATTGTTAAGCTTATTGCTAAATGCCTAATTAGGTGGGGTGGACTTTAGTTGGGGTGATCCCTTTTAATATTGGCCGGAAAACCTTATGGTCCCAAAGCATTTGCTGATGTGTCTCTTGTCAGTTGATAACATTTTCAGTCTTTGATATCATGTCTATGGAGGCAGAAATGACACTTAGCAATGAGTGCCACACCACTCTGGTCCTAACAAGTTAAGTAAGCTTGTGCACTTTGCCTGCTTGACTTAATATTTCACGCAGCTGTCATATCTGCCATCTTGGACACCTTCATTTTGAAAGCTTGCAGAATATTTGTACTGTATTGCAAAAAAATAAATAAATAAATAAAACAGGCTCAGTGGGAGTACATACTATCTTAGCAAATTAAGTTGTTTCCATTTTTTGGTGATAATATCCCTTTAAAGGGGGAACTATAACTTTAGAATAAAGAGCTGACAATTACTTTAATTGTAGGACTTATGGAGGTAGGTGCCTTACACAGCAGTCTGATATATCTGATTTGATAACAGTGAAGTACGTATTCCACCCCCCCCTAGTTCTTATCCAAATAAAGTTACGCTCCTACTGAGGTGAAAATTGGGGCAGATAGATACTGGGTATACAACACTTTACAAAGCAATGTGCTGGTTACCCTTCTAGCACTCAAAGGGTTAATATTGAAAAAAATATGTATTGCGTGGTTTATCTTGCTGGGTAAACCAAGGGAGCCCCCATTACTGAAATAACTTTTATTCAAATGCTAATGCAGCACAAACTTGTAAAATTTCTAGCCAAAAAAATGCAATTGTTCTGTTTCTTCAATATCCTATGGGACTTTATGGTCGACTAGCTGTTCATAGACTGGTGTAGTAACAGTACCACTATTACGTTTCAGGCCATGTCTGTACCAAACAAAAAAAAATTCAGTTTTGAGCTGCAATGACTTTTGAGTAAGACATCTCTGAGCAGTGAGAGTACCATTATTTTACTTGGAAGGATAAACTTTCAATACCCATGGTTTTTTCCATATGAACCGTTATTATCCCTTTAAATGTCATTATTAATCACATCCTAAATAATTACTGTCGGTGATAACTCTTTAATTCTGCCTTCAAGAATTAGTTACCTCTCATTTTGAAAATGCCACATGCCATGTTGTTATGGCAATGTAATGCTCCATATTTATCAGGCATTTTGCAGATTAGAAAATAAACCAGCTTAGTTCTAACGCTGTTAGTGATTTTCTCATCAGTGTAATGAGAGAGATTTCCACTTATCATTGTGCGAGTTAGTTTGCGCTTTGCTCTTTGTGACAAGTTCTGAGAGAAACAATGTTGCAATAAACATTCAACTTGAGGCAGGTCTACATGTTTTACTGAGGTCAGTATGGTCTACAAGCAGTGTTATGTATTATTAACTCATTGGACCATGTGTTTTAACCCTTTGAGTGCTTCGCAATGCATTCCGTACCACTCTGCTACTCAAAGGGTTAAAGTCCATGTCGAACAAGCACACAGTAGAGAGGAAATAAACATACCCATAGAATTAAATATACCCATAGAATTAAATGTAAAATTTTCACACCTTGAGTGCTAGAGAGGACAACATAATGTGTTGAAGCCTTTTTGTTTTTGTTTTTTTTTTCGCATTCAAGAGGTTAAAAAGTGGCATTTAAATAAACAGAAATGGTGTATTTGTATCGTATTTGTTCCTCTATGATGCAGTTCATTTGCTCAAGACTTGCTCTACTATACATATGGGCTACAGAATTCTATTTAGGGACCTTTGAGCATATCCTTCTTACATTACAATAGTTGTGGCGCCTCGCCGTATCAGGTTTTTGAGGTAACCATAGCTACATTATATTACACCGAGGATCTATCCATCTTGACCTCTCACATAATTTCAAAGGCAATCTGTCCTTTCATTTTAGTCTCCTATTTGATTTAAAACTCCTCTTTAAATACCGTACTGTATTATCGTCATTTATTTGAGTGCCACAATGTAATGACACAATCACATAAGAAACATTACTTGCCATTAAAGGCCATACACATTGTCGTGAGAGATAAAATAATGAGTAATAACTGGAATGTCATATGAACAAACCAACTGCATAAATTCTTATTCATTTAACCATTTAAGAACCAGAGGGTTGTGCAGCACACCTGTGGTCCTTAAAGGGTTAAACAATCTGGCTTTTAATCGCTTGAAGACTAGAGAGGTTGGATTTGACCCATTTAAATCAACGGGAATACTTGTCCCCTTTGGTCCAGTTGGTTTGCTCCAGTTCTGAGATACCTTTAAAGAAGAGTTTAACCCTTTGAGTGCCAGATGAGTATGCAACTCATTACTTCACAATGCGTTGTTCACCCTCTGGCACTCAAAGGTTTAAAATGTGCTGCCTGTTTGAGTAGCATTTTGTGCTGTGAATTGTAAAAGTACTTGTCATAGTCCATTGATCTAAAAGGGATAACACCTAAAAATGTTTTAATAGCTACAGTCATGTCTTTTTAAATATTGCATAAATGCACAGCTCTTGATTTAAAAAGTAAATCGATTAAAAACGTGATAACTGTGCTTTTCCTATAGATATGTAAACAGCTGTTCATGCCAATCTGTCCCCTACTTATTAATACAAGCTTCTTAAGTCGTAGGTCAATGAATGTCATAACTGAGGTAAACAAGCAGAAAAGAGACCAGTCTGAACTAAAAATGGAAGGACTCTAATCTCAAAGCAATTATCTCTCCAATAAGTGATAAGTGCATGGACTGTCATGATGGAGGTAAATAAACAAGCAAACAGGAGATGAGTCTAGGAGATCCAAAATGGAAGGATTCTCATTTATTTCTTTTAATGATTGTCACAGTTTTCTTCTCAAAAAGCTTTGTAACAAATGTAAGCAAAGTGTATCCTCTAGCCTCCCTGTACATTTGTTTAACTGAATTTACAGCCTTTATGCCAAGGTAATAACCAAAAAAATATTTGGCTTGAAATATATTAATATTTCAATGTATACAAACCACTGCCATTTTAGGTGCTAATGTCCCTTTAACAGTACAATGTGTAGGCGCCATCCTCATAGAAATCCACTGACAAAAAGCAAAGATTAGGTATTATACCATAAAACCTCAAAAACTGTTGTTTTCTGAGCAGGAGGAATCAGACAAATGAGACCATATCCAGCGAGATAAAGAGGTTCAATTCTGGGTGTAGTTGTTTTTGCCCCAGAGCTTCACCTCTTAAACTTGCTGAACACCGATCAGGGTTATTTAAAATAAGGTCTGCAAAATAAAATGAAAAGGTCTGCAACTTAAAGGGAAGTGCATTAATGGGACACAGAAGGCTAAAAACCAAAATGAGGCCCCTCAAAGTGTTAAATATCATGTAGTTCCAGCTAATATCTGTAAAATATAATCCTAAATTTGTGTTTTTAATTCATGTGTAGGCAGGCTGTCATTTATAGACACATTTTGATAATTTTCTTCAGAGATATATTGTTTAGCAAACACTGTTTTTCTGTTTAGAAATGTTATCTTATCTCAGTCCATTTTCCAAAGACAATGTGTGGATATTGGATGTTTCACTCTCTTAACCAATAATAATTAAATAAAATAAGACACAAGACACGTTGCAAATGGTGGTAAGGCCGCGGTTTATTGAATGGATTTTATTTAAATAAAACACCAAATACTAAAACATCTCTTATCAGCTCTAACAGCCTGATAAGACCCAATTGTTACATTAAAACATGTAAACTTGCTCCGCCGTAACAGCCAGGAGCCCAAAATTACAACACTTACAATTTTCTTACAAAACCTCCTAAACTACGACATCAATAAGTAAATGGACATACGTTAAATATTAAATACAATATTCTAACCAACTTTAAATCCCCCCTTTTCCATTTTTTTTTTGGGGGGGTGGGGGTGGGCGGATGCTGGATAAGTCCGCGACGCTCAAAATTGTTTTCACTGTCGTCCAATACAGGTCACTGGTACACTGGGAGGCGATCCGCCCCTTTAATAGGCAGGAACATTCATTCAAATGTATGCAGGGGGTGGAGCCTCCCCTTCTACTTAAGCTGCCTTCAGGCCAGAGCCAAGCTAGATTGATTTGTTCCTGTGTGCTGTGCACACCAGGTGGAAAACATCTCTCATTCAACTTTAGTTTTTTATTGTTTTCTTTCAAATATGGAATACCACCATTTGGCGGGTGACCATGGCTGTGAATTGCCCTCTCCAAAGTGGCTAGTGCAGCTTCCAGGGATTTTCTGGTGGACCTTATGCCCTGAAGAGGGAACAGCTTGAGTCAAGCAGCTTCCCTGCTGGGGGGATTTTCCTCTGGTTAATCTCCTTTTAACATGGTTACCTGAAGACAGAAGTCCTGCAGAAAGGTGAGCCACCCTTTGAGTGCTGAAGGTCCACTTGTCCCCACAGTGTCCCTTCTCTGGGCTTGTATTTGGGAGTTTGCTTTCTGCACTCCAGCACTCATAGGGTGTTTTTATTCATATTGCTTGTAATTATGCAATGTTTGTGGTATTCCCTGGGTTTTGGAGCATTGGGTCCTTATTCTCTCATGTTTTCCATTGTCAAAAGTGTGTTTGGTGTACTTTTTACTTTTAGTATACTTTATTAAGATTTAGTGTTCCGCGCCTTTAAGCGCGCCTTTTTCCCGCATAGACGCCATTGCTCCTTTACTCTCTATGGGATTTCACAGTGTGGGACGTTTCTCTGGAACCGCTTGTCACAGCAACTTCAGAGAGGGCTCATTTTGTTGGTCTTCCCCTGCTCTATCATCCGGTGACTAGATTCAGTGTGTTGGGGGTTTGGGGGGGCTTCGGGCACTATTTAGGGGTACTTCTGAGGAAAACTACGTTTCCCATGAGAGCCCGTTTCGCGCTCGTTTTCTGATTGGCTCCCGTCGCGGCAGCCATTTTGTGGTGTTTTTCTCAGCGAGTATATTACGCAGGGACCAAGCCTTCTCTCCTCTCAGCAGATTAACCCTTCGCTGGCCAGATAAGTCCGATTTTAGGCATTTCTGGGGTGAAACTTTAATCTTTAACACTTTTACTGGGTGGTTTTATTAGGTGGTGTATATCTGACGCTGTGAGCATGTCTACTCCACTGGAGTCAGGGGCTAGACCCAAGACCAAAGAGGCTGGGGTGACCATTTCCCCCATTGCGTTTTGCTCCTCTTGTCACTCTGGGCTGCCTAGAGAATTTTCAGGTCATTTATGCCCAAAATGTGCAGAAAGTCAGGATAGCAACCCTGGGCTTCCCAGCCATGCTATTGAGCCAACTTGGGTAAAAGAGTTTAAAGCTGCCACTAGGGATCTCAGATCCACTCTTCGACTCTTTCCCTCTCAGGTTCAGGGGGCTCTGCAGATCTGGCAGACCCCCTCCTCAATCAGGACCTCCCTGCCTAAGCCACAGGGGGCTCCTGATGTGTCTGATTCTTCTGAATAAGAACTTTTGCAAGATTCTGATGCTGAAGAAGGCACTGTAATTAAATCTAATAGGTCCATTGGTGACCCTTATGAATATGACCCTGAAGTTTCGGCTGAGGGTTTGATCAGAGCTGTACTTACTACGCTCAACCTTCCTTTGACTCAGGAATCTACTCATGATCCAACTGATGTTTTCCAAAAACCATCAAAGGCTGTGGTTTGTTTTCCTACTAACCCTACCCTTGCCCGTTTAGTCTCAGACGCATGGAAGAACCCTGAAAAATCCTCTTCTGTGTCCAAGAAGTTTGCTAAACTTTATCCTTTTCCTGAGACTGAACTGGCAAAATGGGTTCATCCTCCTAAAGTGGATGCTCCTATTTCTAGGTTATCCAAATCTACTGCCTTAGCTGTGTCTGATGCTTCTGCCCTGCAAGATTGGACAGACAAAAAGTTGGAGATTTGCCTTAAATCCATTTTTGCCTCTGTTGGCACTGCCATGCGTCCAACTTTTGCAGTGGCGTGGGTTAATAGGGCCATTGCGGCCTGGACTGAGCAATTGGCTGAGGCGGTTCGCCAGGATGCTCCAGTGTCTGAGCAGTTGCAGCTTCTTGCTAATATGTTAGAAGCTCAAAATTATGTTGCTGATGCTGCTTTTGATGCTGTGCGCATGATGGTGAGGGCCTCTACCTCATCCATAGTAGCTAGACGTGCTCTTTGGTTGAAGATTTGGTCTGCTGACACTGCATCTAAGAAAGCCTTGCTTTCTTTGCCCTTTCAGGGGTCCTTACTGTTTGGATCTGAACTTAAGGAGATGATTAGTGAGGCCACTGGTGGCAAAAGTACTCTTCTGCCATCGGTGTTCAAGAAAAAAGTTTCCAGCCAAACGCAATCGGTCCTTTCGTTCTTTCCAAACTGAGACACGCTCCACGCCCCAAACAGGTCCGTCTTCCACGCGCTCCTCCTCCAAGCCCAAACAGTCCTGGAGGCCCAAAGTTGCCCCTAAGGCCAAGACCTCCAAGACTGCTTCGGCATGACTCGCCGAACCTGGGGCCGCATCCGGCTGTAGGTGGATGTCTCCACATCTTTCGCCGGGTTTGGGAGGAGTCTGTGGCGGACCCTTGGGTTGTTCGGGTGGTATCAGTGGGATACAGGATCCCTTTCTCTTCCCTTCCTCCCTTTCGGTTCCATTTTACTCGTCCTTCTCAGGAGCCTACAAAACGACGTCTGTTCGACGCTATTCAGGATCTTTTGGACAAAGAGGTCCTGGAATTGGTTCCACCAGAAGACACAGGTTCAGGATTCTATTCCAACCTGTTCGTTGTGGCCAAAAAGGACGGAGGTGCTCATCCTATATTGGATCTCAAGGATCTCAATTCCTTTTTTGTGAGTTCCCACTTTCGTCAGGAATCTCTGCATTCAGTGATAGCAGCAATGTCTCCAGGGGAGTTCCTTGCCTCCCTGGACCTTCAGGATGCATACCTTCACATCCCTATTCATCCAGAGAGCAGACGGTATCTCAGATTTGCCTGTCACAAAGGCCACTTTCAGTTTTCAGCTCTTCCCTTTGGTCTGACTTCAGCTCCTCAGGTCTTTCAGAGGGTATTGGGATCTTTGATTGCTGTGCTTCATCGAGATGGAGTCAGGGTGACTCCTTACATGGACGATCTGCTCCTGAAAGCCTCATCTGCGGAGATCCTTCACCAGCAGCTGCAGTTGTGCATAGAGACACTCAAACGCCACGGCAGGATTGTGAATCTGGACAAGTCAGACTTGGTCCCATCTCAACGGCTCCTCTTCCTGGGTCTCCTGTTCGACACTCAGCAGTGCATGGTGTTTTTGCCGGAGGAAGTGGCTCATCAGATTGCTGTCCGGGTGGCCAGGATCCTGGAAATGGACAGGGTTCCAGTACCAAAGTTGTCTTCTCTGGTGGGGAAGTTCATTTCCACGATAGAGGCGGTGCCTTTTGCCATGGCACACACCAGGGAACTTCAGAGGTTTGTGATTCAGACTTGCAGATCTCATCCAGATCACCAGCATCTCTCTGTATCGTTGCCCCCTCATGTAGAGCTGAGCCTGGAGTGGTGGTTGGACCTGTCCCATCTCCTGAAAGGGAGATCCTTTCGGGTTCCCTATTGGACCACAGTCACGACGGATGCCAGCCTCCGGGGTTGGGGGGCAGTGTTGGGTCGTTTCAGTGCTCAGGGGAAATGGGGTCTGGAAGAATCTCTTCTCTCCATCAATGTTCTTTAACTTCGTGCCATACTTCTTGCCCTGAGGCACTGGGAATCTCAGCTGGAAGGTTGTCCAGTCAGAGTGGAGTCTGACAACGCCACAGCAGTGGCCTACATCAACAGACAAGGTGGCACGAAAAGCCTCACCGCCTGGTTAGAGGTCAAGGCCATTTTGTCTTGGGCAGAAGATCATGTGCCCGTCATCTCAGCGGTTCACATTCCAGGCGTAGACAACGTCATGGCAGACTCTCTCAGTCGTCATACTGTCGACAGCAGAGAATGGGCGCTTCATCCAAAAGTATTTCACCTTCTCACCCAGATGTGGGGGGTGCCAGTAGTGGATCTGATGGCATCCAGACACAACAGGAAGGTGCCAGTGTTTTGCTCCCGGTGGAGGAACCCTCTTGCTCTGGCAGTGGATGCCTTGTCAATCCCTTGGACGTTTCCTCTGGCTTACATCTTCCCTCCTCTTCCTCTGTTGATCCGAGTCATCCAGAAGCTGAAGGTGGAGCGTTGTCCTGTCATCCTGATCACTCCAAATTGGCCTCGTCAGTCCTGGTATCCGGAACTGCTAGCCATGTCTGTGACGGATCCTGTCCCGCTTCCTGCACGTCCAGATCTACTTCTTCAGGGATATCCGAAGGAGGATGTTCAGCATCTCCATTTGATGGCTTGGAGGTTGAATCCTCAATTCTAAAGAAGAAAGGGTTTTCCTCTTCAGTGGTGTCTATGATGCTTGGAGCTCGCAAACCTGTGTCTTCCAAGATCTATCATCGCATATGGTCCACCTTTGTAGCATGGTGTACTGCTAAGGATCTGTCTCTAGATTTCCATCTTCCCACAGTCCTAGCCTTTTTACAGGATGGGGTTGAGAAGGGACTCAGCCTGAGTTCTCTCAAGGTTCAGACTTCAGCTCTGTCTGTGTTTTTCCAGGAAAGGATTGCTATTCTTCCTGATGTTAAGGTTTTCTTCCAAGGTGTGGCTCATGTTCGGCCTGCCTTCAAGAGTCCTGCTCCCCAGTGGGACCTCAATTTGGTGCTGGGGGTTCTCCAGAGACCCCCGTTTGAATCCTTGGCTTCTATTCCTTTGCGTCTCTTGACCTGGAAAATGGCCTTTCTTTCGGCTATTGTCTCAGTTCGCCGGGTAGCAGAGTTACAAGCTCTGTCTTGTAAACCTCCTTACTTGGTGTTTCACAAAGATAAGGCAGTGCTTCGCACTTCCAAGGAGTTTTTACCCAAGGTTGTATCCGAATTTCACATCAATCAGGAGATTGTGGTTCCCTCTTTCTGCCCTAACCCTTCCTCTGACAAGGAAAGAGATCTCCATTTGTTGGATGTTGTGCGTTGTCTTAAATTTTATGTTCATCGCACTGAGTCTATCAGGAAGTCTGACGCCTTGTTCGTCATTCCTGAGGGGCCTAGGGCAGGGAGACCGGCATCCAAGGTAACTATTGCCTCTTGGATTAAATCTACCATCCGTGAAGCCTACAAATTGCGGAATAAGCATGTTCCCTTCAGGGTTACTGCTCATTCCACCAGATCAATTGGGGCCTCTTGGGCCTATAAGAATCAGGCATCTGCTGATCAGTTGTGCAAAGCGGTCACTTGGTCCTCTGTGCACACCTTCTCGAAGCACTACCGTGTTGATGTACTGGCCTCGGCTGATTCCAGCTTTGGGAGGAAGGTCCTGGAGGCAGTTTTGCCTGTTTAGGACTTCTACTCTGTGATTCCTAGTGCTTCCTTACTGTTGAGCCCGGTTGGCTCTAGTTCAGTGTGCTGTGTTAGTTCGGGGGTTTATATTTTTCCCCCCTAGTTGGTGTCCGTTGACACTTCTGTTACTGGGCTATATGATTAACTGGTTCATAGCAGTTCTAGTGACTTGGGCCTTACGCCTGGTCCTTGCCTTACTTCCCGCCTCTGGGACAGCTCAATGTTTGTACATCCCAGTGTACCAGTGACCTGTATTGGACGACTGTGAAAATAGGATTTTAGTCTTAGCTGTTAAATCCTTTTCACTTAGTCCATACAGGTCACTGGTCTCCCACCCTGTCAAGGGACCATGCTTGGCTCTCCTGTGGCATTCTTCCTTTTCCTTCTTACCTCTGGTCAGTTAAGTGTCTCAAATCAATCTAGCTTGGCTCTGGCCTGAAGGCAGCTTAAGTAGGAGGGGAGGCTCCACCCCCTGCATACATTTGAATGAATGTTCCTGCCTATTAAAGGGGCGGATCGCCTCCCAGTGTACCAGTGACCTGTATGGACTAAGTGAAAAGGATTTAACAGGTAAGACTAAAATCCTATTTTAAAAAGGTGAGGAAAAAGAGCAGGAAAGAGCTATAAATAACTGTGTTACATCAGTAAAATGGGCGGGAAGGGGATACTTTGTCATTGAATTACTCTTGAACTACAACTCTGACAGAACTGAAATAACAGTCTGCAAAGTTCAAATACTATGATGATTAATTAGAGCTGCTTTTATTATGAAACATTGCTATCCCTTTAAGATCAGTCCCTTTCAGAACAATTGCTTTGTTACTGTTAATGGAAGCCATGGGAAAGAGAAATGGGAGCACCCACAGAGCTTATGTAAGATTAGATTTTATGACTCAGAAAACAAGATAATTTTAAACTATGCTAGCATGAAGAACAAGGTATTTAAAGGGATAGTAATGTTTCATAATAAAAGCAGCTCTAATTAATCATCATAGTATTTGGACCTTGGAGAGTGTTATTTCAAAACTGTCAGAGTTGCAGTTTAAGAGTAATTCAGTAACAAAGTATCCCCCTCCCGCCCCTTTTACTGATGTAACACTGCTCAGCCAGATCAGAAGGGAGGTGCCCAGGTAGATTGCAGAGAGGGACAATCTTCAATTAAGATGAGTGAAAAAACTGAAAAACTTGTCAAGGGGGGCAGGGTTTTCATTGTTTTCAAAGGAAGAAGATTGTCCCCTGCTGTTATCTGTCTGGTCTTACAACCAGACTCACATCTGAGAAGAGATGGCTTACACTAGGTAAAAGGGGCAGGAGGGGGAAACTTTGCTTGTGAATATCTCTTAAACCATACAGGTTTGAAAGATAAGACTTGTATCATTCTTCATTATTTTTTTTTAATGCCTACAAAATGAAATAAAGTTAAAACAAAGTTTTACTATCCCTTTAAGTGTGTATAACCATAGATCATATTTTATATGCCAGTGCTCCTTTAAATTGTTTACATGTCCTGAGGAGTTTTTAATCACTAGTGCCATATTACACGGTTTACCACGTGCACAAAATAAAAGGAGACTTGTCTAGTACAAACCGTCTGCACCATAGGAAACCATCCATTTAAATAAGGTTTAAGCCCTTGGCTGCTAGACAGGTTTCTGTCACATTGGGAAGCAATGTGTTGGAGACCTTGAATTAAAGGGAAAACCCCTTTCAGAACTATGGAACGTTGGGGAAATTAACCCCTTAATGACCAGCCGCACGCACACGCGGCCGGCACTTAAGGACCACTGACCTTTTTTTTTTTTTTTTTTTTTTTTTTTTTTTTTTTTTTTTTTTTTTTTTGTAGTAGTAGTAGTAGTAGTAGTATCTGGTTCCTGGCTCCCCGAACGGCGTGCAGCTGCACACTTCATGGGTCGCTAACGTAAAACAACCCATGACATGCCATGACCATCAATGGTCGTTAAGGGGTTAATTCCCAAGGTGCAACTAATTTCACCCAAAATTTCTGTATTTCTTTAATATGGCCCAATATGTAGATACCATGGTGTATAAAATTGCTACAAAAAGGTGTGTTTCTAGGTGATTCATTAAAGTAAAAAAACTACAGCTATGTTTTCTACATAACTGCGATACTTTATTAAAAACTACACGACATTTCATGGTACACACATACACACAATTGTTTTGTTCTTGACACTAGTATACTTTTCACTGCTTCCAGGTTTAATATTGTGATCATATATCCCTTTAAATCAGGGATTGTTATGGAAATCCCATTCTGCAAAGAAATCAGTGGCGTTCTCCAGAGTGTGTGTGATTTATAAGCATCCCTGATTAAAAAAAAAAAAAGTCACCTTAGTGGGTCAACTGCTGACCTCTAGCTGTGGATGACTACACTTCTCAACATCCCCAGCCATCCAACTCTAAAGTCAAAATCTAGTGTTCTAAGTAAATATGGCTTATACAACATACAGGAGGATTGTGAAAGTTTTTTCAAAATCACCAAAGCTGTTTTCAGGTGATAGTATTCCTTTATACTGTATATATATATATATATATATAAAAATCTATCCAGATCATGATAAACCACACAGCCTGGTGCATGAAGTGTGTCAGTGTTGAACTTTACTTTTTGAGATGTCTGATGTTGCATTGTAATGATGGAAATGGAGGTATTTGATATTCCTCACAGCACCAGCAAATGCAAGGTGTCAGTAAAGCCATATATTATAGAGAATTTGAATTGGAAACTGATTCCTAACCTGCCACTGGGGGCATTTTGATCTTTTTGATTTATTAAACTTTTATAAGTGAATCCAGATGAAACTGAATTAATACTCTTAGGCATGGATGCTTTATGGTATACAGACAGTCTGGCTCCTGGTAACACAGCTGCCACTTTAATCCTAGTGATAAGCGAAGACAGGAAAAGAGTACACAGGTAGCTCAGTTCTGTACATCTGAGCAGCAAATGCCATCATGTGTATTTAAACAGAACTTTTACATGCCCGCTTGATGGGTATTGCGCAAAGTATCAAACTAACTGTGCGTGTGTATACAGGAGAGGATGTTGACTGTTAGAGCAGGGGGTATACAGGAAAGGATGATGGTGGGCAGAGTCAGTGATACAGGGGAGGGTGATGGTCAGGGTTGAGGTGATACAGGGGAGGACAGTGATGGGGAAGAATCTGGTAACACAAGAGAAGGTTATAACTATGAGGAAGAATGGGCAATCCCATACAGGTGATTCAGCTAGGTCAGTGCCAATTGGGCTTCTGCTCTCACTGGCATTGACATGTCTGAATCACCACCACTGTATGTGTGGAGTCCTAACAATGTACTTGTAGGCAGTGGGGTAGAATAAATGCATGTGGGGTCCCTCCCCTCATGCTTTAACCTTTCCTACCCATAAACACACCCAGGGCTTTACATAAAATATTTGAATTCTTATTTTGCTCTTTATTTCCAGTCTCCTTCATACAGTGATGTATGTCGAAGCCTTCCTCTCTCACTTTGTCACATGGGCTTGAAAGAGCTGAAAGGCTAGTAAGGACCGATAGTCTTTATGGTCTTTTAAAGTGAAACAGTTGGCAATGGACTGTAACAGATCAAATGCAAATAAAACAGGAAATAGAAATAATTGGTTTCTGGTGGAAATGGCTTTATTCATGAGTCGTAACAGTTCAACTTGCTAGAAGTGAGGAAGCTGTTATTATTGCACTCTATGGAGAACTGTAGTCAGTGACTTACCACTCCAATAGAATAACTGTATGTACGGTAGGCATACTGTCTGGAAGCATAAAAAAAACTACACTTTTCTTGTTGCCAGACAATCCTAATGATGTCATCTCTGCAGGTACTGGTTATTAAAAATAAATTGAATTAGTACTGAATCTTATGACCAAGAAGGTGGGCATGCTTTTTATTCCAGGACCACAAACTCCTCCTACGAAAGGGCTTTTTTTGTATACTAGTAGGAGGAGTTTGAGGTTCTGGAGCCCTGCAACTAAGAATCATGTCTGTTTGCCTGAACATCATATCCAGTACTAATTAATGATGAAGATTAGAAATTATTTATAGTGAAAGGTTTGTCTGCTGAAATACCAACATTCCACTCCAGGTATTGGCTATAACACAGATACAAGGGGACATAAAAATCCAAAGGAAAAATATACTATTAAGGGTACTGTGCTGTCAGAGACAACAGAGGAAAGGGATTTGGGAGTAATTATTTCTAATGACTTAAAGGTAGGCAGGCAATGTGATAAAGCTGTGGGGAATGCAAGCAGGGTGCTGGGTTGTATAGCTAGGGGCATTAGTAGCAGAAAAAGGGAAGTGGTCATGCCACTCTACAGATCTCTGGTTCGATCTCACCTAGAGTATTGTGTTCAGTACTGGAGACCCCATCTCCAGAAGGAATAGCCTACCAGCAGAAGTGGCAGAAGTTAATACAGTGACAGAATGTAAGCATGCATGGGATAGGCATAAGGCTGTCCTTAACCCCTTAGTGACAGCCGTGTGCGTACGCGGCTGTCACCTTAATGCCCGGCTAACAGTTTTTTTGTTTTTTTTTTCTCTCGAAATGATTCAGGAGTCCCTGAACGGCGTGCAGACGCACGGAGACCCGGACTTCCGGGACTCACCAGGTACATCCTCTGTCACTAAGTGACTGTTTTTGCGGGACATACCTGGTAAGTCAATTGTCAGGATGGGGTTAACATAAGAAAAGATCAAGGACCAAAAAAGGTTTGAGGTTTTTACTGTAGGAAAATGGACAGACTAGATGGGCCGAATGGTTCTCATCTGCCGTCAGTTTCTATGGTTGCTTTATGAAGGACATGCACCAAGGTAAGGCATTATGTTAAGCAAATTAAGAGGCATTTATTCTCTAGTAACATTTCTCTTTTTAATGGACACATACACAGGTCTTTCTGATGATTGCTTATTATGAAAGTTAGATTTCCCCTGAACCACTCACATGTACCTGCAGCTTCTTGTTAATAATCACAGTACAATAAAGAAAATCAATTACACTGGAGTGGCAGCACAGGGTAAAGGAAATGCAGGTTCTCATGGCGTTTCTAGTAAGAAAAATAACACTTAGCCACAGATCGGGAATAATTTGAAAGATGAATGAGACTAGAGAGTTCAAGGTTCAGTAATGTGAGGGTCGACCATTATCATCTTCTTGTTCCTGAATCCCTGTGATGGATGGCTCATAGCAAGAAGCAATATTAGGAAATGATAAAGGATTCATCTGTACACCTCCAGCTTTTGCTCAGTATCTACTGTAAGTGCTGGTATAATAATGCCTGATTCCTTATGAAGAGCTCCATTGTAAGGCATTGATCTAGTAAGAACTGGAGAAATTCTGGGGCAAACCAGCTGCATCATATGGAGTAAATAAATGGTCTCATTGATTTAAATGGTAATATTAATACCTTCAAAATTAAAGAGCTCTCCAATGCATTGTGATGCAATGTGATGCAGATCTCTCTAGAACAATGGTTCTCAAGGATTTTTTTCTGGTGGCCACCAATACACCCACCACAGTGTCCTGGTGGCCGTCACTGTGGCCACAGCCATGTTGTGGTGGCCGCACTATGACATTATTTGCACAAATGGTATAAGGGGATTAAGACATACACAAATTGCATATAAATAAGTGCAACCACAATAAATTTACATCATATTACAATTTCAACACTACCGAAATCACATAGTATTAAAAAGTACCTCATAAAAGTGTGTTAAAATGTACTGGTTACTGGAGATACATATTTCAGGCAGAGTAATTCTGTGGCAGACCATCTGCATTCTGCACCACAGGGGACAAATACACATTTCACAATTCCCATAAAGGGTTCTTTGCTGTATTGCTTTGCAATGTATTGGAGACCCCTAACCAACAGGGGGTTGAAAGCTCAATTTAAATCACTGATTTTGTATTTGTTACTTATGGTGCTGTTTGTTTGCACTAGCAGTGCTCCACTTTTGTACCACTGTTCATTTTTATCACTAGTTATAAACATGGGAACTACTGTACATGGACCATATGCACAAAAACGTGGAGTGGTTATTAGGCAACCAAGTGAACCATAGGGAAAAAAAAAATGTTCCCATTAATTTAAATGGGAATCTAACCCTTTGAATGCTAGTGAGGTCTCCAGTGTATTGCAAAGGCCTCCCTAGCTGAGAAACACATTCAGATAGCCCCATGTAAGGGATATAAAAATGTAAAACAAAATAGGTGAATAGGAAAAATAAATAAAACACTAAAACATAGGTCATTTTTCTTAAAGGGATAGTAATACTTTGTTTTCCTCTGTGTCCGATCCACGGCATACTGTGGGCTTTGGCTCCGCCTCTCAGCTGGGTAGGACCAATCATTTTTTCTTTAAATACTGCCTGCTACCTTCCCTCTGCAGTTATTTTTGGTCCTACCCAGCTGGAGGACGGAGGCTAAGCCTCACTCTCTAACCGGACCGAACACAGAAGGATCTAATGTGTCCTGCCTAAACGCGGACACATTTTCTTTAAAAAACATACCGGACAAAGATCACGGGCCCGCGAGGTAGATGCGGGCAGGGGAAACTGGCAGGCCGCACAGCGAAACGCCACTTCCATGGAGGTTGCCGGCTGACTAAGCGCGCGCATGCGCCCGCTCACAGCTTTCTCAGCAGGAACAGGAAATGACGAGCACGGAGCGTGCCACTGCTGGAACGCACGTGGGGGAACACACATCCGCCCGGGGCATTCATAAGAAGAAACAGAGCAATGGAACTCAGGTATGTAACATTTTCATTTAACTTGAAAATATTGCTAGTAGCATTGTTAATAGCTACAGGTTAGACTACAGCAAGCCAGGTTTCCTGCTGAAATAATTATGTCAACCAGTAAGGAGTCCAAATCTGACAAAAGTAAAGCTGCTGAACCACCAAGGGAAGATAAAGCTGGATCCAAAGATAAATTATGTGCAGGATGTCAGAACACTTTACCTGCCACAGACCCTGCTAAATTATGTGCAGCATGCTTGCAACAGGCTGCTGGAGGTAATGTTCCTGTCCAATTCCAAGATTTCTTGTCCTGGATGAAGACCTCCATGCAGGAGACCTTCACGTCAATGCAAGAGTCAGTACGGAAACGTCCCAGACAATCAGACCCAGAGGAAGGACCTTCAGGGATGCAAGATGATTATGATGATACCTATATTGATATGGAATCTGCGGCTTCATCAGCAGAAGAAGGAGAATTGGTGGAAGAAACAGGCAGCTTCAGTATTGACAAAATGGATCAATTGGTAAAATCCATGAGGAAGACACTGGGTTTGTCTGATGTACAAAAAGATTTAAATGTCATGGACACTGCATTTGTTGGCTACAAAAAAGAGCCTCCTCAATTTCCGGTCCATAGCTCAATACAGGAAATCATTCAAGGCGAATGGAAACAACCAGAGAAACGAGGAGCCGTCTCTAAGAGATTCCACCGGATGTATCCATTCACAGAAAACGAAACATCCAATTGGTACACTCCACCTAAAGTGGATGTCGCCATAGCACAGACCTCAAGACGTACTACAATTCTCCTTGAGGATGCTACAACCTTAAAAGATCCAATGGAAAAAAGGGCGGATAGTGTATTAAAGAAACAATTCGCCACAATAGGCCAGAATCTGAAAACAGCAACGGCAATGGCATCTATCTTCAGAACTCTACGCATATGGCTTACTGAATTAGAAGAGAAAATAGAATCCTCAGTTTCCAGGGCACGACTTCTCAAAGACCTGTCCATTATTAAAGACGCCATCAATTATTCCTGTGATGCTTCAATGGATAACATCCGTTTTCTAGCAAGAGCATCATCACTCTCGGTAACAGCCAGAAGAGCCATGTGGATCAAGGCATGGGTAGCAGATCCATCATCCAAGAATAAACTGGTCTCTCTCCCATTTGCAGGATCCAAGTTATTTGGAGATCAAGTTGAGGAAATAATAAAAAGATCTTCAGGGGGGAAAAGCCAATTCCTACCCCAGGATAAGAAAATAAGAAGGTCACCTGGAAGATCAGGACAATATAGAAGACAATCCTTTCGAGAATCTCGCAGTTACAAGCCCGGCAGAGGATATGATCAAAGGAGAAGAGGTGCCCATATATCCCAAAGGGCAGGGAATCGCAAGGATTTCCAGCGACGCGGCCAATTCTCCCAATGAAGCCAGCCAAACCCCTTCTCCAGTAGGAGGCAGACTGGAGGAATTCCATTTGGCCTGGACAGTCATACATCCAGACAAATGGGCATGGGAGATCATTCAAAAGGGGTACTCGCTGGAATTCAAAACTGCCTTCCTGCCACATCGTTTTCTAACTTCCAAATTGAGACAGAGAACAAAGGCCCAGCAGATGAAGCAAGCCTTAAAGTCCCTTTTAACCAACCGAGTGATAGAGGAGGTCCCGCTACAGCAGAGATTTCGGGGCTTCTATTCGATTCTTTTTTACACTATAAAGCCTACTGGGGAACTCCGTCTCATTTTGGATTTGAAAGATCTCAACACGTGTCTCAGGCTACGCCATTTCAAGATGGAAACAGTATCATCCACACTCAAGCTGATACAACCAGAGGAATATTTGACAAGAATAGATCTGCGCGATGCATACTATCATGTACCGATCCATCAGCCACATCGCAAATACCTCAGGTTTCACATATTTGGAAAACACTACCAGTATCGAGTTATGCCATTCGGCCTAGCCTCAGCACCCCGAATATTTACAAAGATCATGGCCAATGTCATGGCCTTTCTCAGACAACAGTATCTGCTGAAAATCATTCCTTATCTGGACGACATACTAATAATAGAATCGTCACTCCAAAGATCTCAGGCCAGCACAAACATATGTGTGGAGCAGCTACAAAACTTAGGATGGCTCATAAATTTCAACAAAAGCTCTCTAGTTCCTTCCAAGACACTGGTATTCTTGGGGATACAGATCAATACAGAAATAAGCAAGGCATTTCTATCATCAGATCGTCAACAACGAATCATCAATCATGTCAAACACTTCCTGCAGAGAAGTCGACAGACAGCAAAATCCTTCTCCAGACTACTAGGTCATCTGACATCAACATATCAGATCATCCCATGGGCAAGGATTCATGCCCGCAGGACTCAACTACACTATCTAACCTATTACAAACAACATCCAAACGAAATTCATCAGTTGATCCCAGTCTCCAAATTGATCAGACAAGAATTAAACTGGTGGACCCATCCAACACACCTTATGACAGGAAGATCTCTACTGGAGCCAGTTTGGCAGATCATTCATACAGATGCCAGCAAGATAGGATGGGGAGGAATTTGGAACAACCAAACGATTCAGGGAACATGGACGCTACAAGAGACAAAGTTACATATCAACGTCCTAGAGCTACTGACAGTGTGGAACACATTAAGACACTTCAAAAAGGATCTTCAACAACAATCAGTCCTGATCAGATCGGACAACTCCACCACAGTCCAGTACATTCTAAACCAAGGGGGTACTCGAAGCTTCCAGTTAAACAATCTGGCGCTCAAGATTCTCCTTTGGGCAGAAAACAACCTGCACTCAATTACAGCGTCATTCCTATCAGGACAAAGAAATGTACAAGCAGACTTTCTGAGTCGACATCAAGTGGATCCAGGGGAATGGGAACTAAACCCAAACATATTCCAACAAGTAGTAGCCAATCTGGGACTACCAGACATAGACCTAATGGCCACGAACCAGAACAAAAAGTGCGCCAAGTACATGTCCAGATGGAAGGAGACACAAGCCCTAGGGCAGGATGCCCTACGGATTCCATGGAAGTTCAGACTGGCTTACGTGTTTCCTCCTATACCTCTAGTATTCGAGGTCATCAGAAAAATCAGAAAAGACAAAGCAGAGGTAATTCTAATTGCCCCAAAGTGGCCAAGGAAACCGTGGTTCCCAGAAATACTTTGAATGTTAGTCAGACATCCATTTCAGCTTCCAATAATACCAGACCTCCTGCTACAGGGCCCTCTACAACATCCAGACCCAACATTCTTCCAGCTCTGGGCCTGGAGGCTGAGCGGCAGTCTTTAAGGCTACAAGGAACTTCAGAATCTGCCATCGACACTATTCTTAAGGGACGAAAAACATCATCCTCAAAGATTTACTATAGAGTATGGTCCATATTTCATAAATGGTGTTCCTTACATAATCTGGACAGAGCTACTATAGCACCACCCAAGATTCTGGACTTTCTACAGGAAGGTTTCCAGAAAGGGCTAAAACCAGCATCATTAAAAGTTCAGTTGTCTGCATTATCAGCTATACTGGCTACGCCCTTCGCAGACAACTACCTAGTCAGACGTTATCTAACATCTATATCAAAAATCAAACCGACCATCAGAGAAACCATCCCCCCTTGGGATTTGAATCTGGTCTTACAACAGTTGGCCTCTCATCCATTTTTTGAGCCACTTCAGCAGATTTCATTAAAGTATCTAACTCTGAAAACTGCATTCCTCATTGCTGTCACATCAGCCAGGAGAGTCAGTGAACTTCAGGCCCTGGTAGCGGTTCCTCCGTTTCTTTCATTTCATCAAGATAAGGTGGTACTACGCCCAAAACCCTCCTTTCGGGCAAAAGTGATTTCCCAGTTTCATCTCAACCAGGAAATAGTTCTGCCATCATTCTGTCCAAATCCGCAACATGATCTAGAACGACGTCTGCACAACCTAGACTTAGTCAGAGGACTACAAACATATTTACTGAGAACAAAGGACTTTCGAAAATCAGATTCCCTCCTGGTCCATTTTGGAGGGAAATTTAAGGGAACAGCAGCTTCAAAAGCATCAATTGCCAGATGGATTCGTGACTGCATTTCCCTAGCATATGAAACTGCGGATCAAGAACCTCCTCCAGGTCTAAAAGCACATTCAACTCGCGCCATGGCCACTTCCTGGGCTTTCAAAGCAGAGGCCTCCCCAGAGGACATATGCAAAGCAGCTACTTGGGCCTCAGTCTCTACGTTTATCAAACACTATAGACTGGACCTGCAAGCATCTTCAGACGCCAAATTTGGAAGAAAGGTGCTTGAAGCTGCTATCCAGACTTAATACCAATCCTATTGCCCCATCCCTCTCTGGGGTACTGCTCTGGTAAGTCCCACAGTATGCCGTGGATCGGACACAGAGGAAAGGTGAAATTTACTCACCGATATTTGTGTTTCCTCTGTGTCCTTCCACGGCAACCCACCCTAGGGTATGAAGGTATGGGTATCTGTTTCAATTCAACGTATGTATCTGCTACCGTATTACAACATAAATTTGGTCTGGTTATCTCTAACCTCTCATATCTTTCAGCTTGGTCAACTAGATAACTGCAGAGGGAAGGTAGCAGGCAGTATTTAAAGAAAAAATGATTGGTCCTACCCAGCTGAGAGGCGGAGCCAAAGCCCACAGTATGCCGTGGAAGGACACAGAGGAAACACAAATATCGGTGAGTAAATTTCACCTTTATCTTTATTTTATTTTGTAGGCATTAAAAAAACATGAAGAACGATATAAGTCTTATTTCTCAAACCTTTATGGTTTAAGAGATATTCACAAGCAAAGTATCCCCCCCCCCCCCGTTCAGTCAGATCAGAAGGGAGGTGCCCAGATAGACTGCAGAGAGGGACAATCTTCAATTAAGATAAGGGAAAAAGCTGAAAAACTTGTCAAGGGGGGAAGGGCTTTCATTGTCAAAGAAGATTGTCCCCTTCTGTTATCTGTCTGGTCATACAACCAGATTCACATCTGAGAAGAGATGGCTTACACTAGGTAAAAGGGGCGGGAGGGGAAACTTTGCTTGTGAATATCTCTTAAACCATAAAGGTTTGAGAGATAAGACTTATATCGTTCTTCATGTTTTTTTAATGCCTACAAAATAAAATAAAGTTAAAACAAAGTATTACTATCCCTTTAACACTCTACCTTTGAGTGCCAGAGGGGTTACAAGCCCACCTCCTGGGTGCACCCCATGAAACCACATTTTCAACTGTGCTTGACAAGACAGAAAACATCTATTAAAATGAAATAACTCTTCTGTTTGTATTATTTTGGTTGTGCACATGTCCGTGCAATGGTGCTTAAGTCTTTGAGTGCCGGGGGCGAGCAACGCATTACAGAGCAATGTGTTACTCAGCCCTTTGGCAATCAAAGGGCAAAAGAGGCCGACGTACTAAGAAAAAGTGTTGCAATTGTGGGACAAACCAACTGTGCTGTCAAGAACTAACTAAAACTAACCCCTGGAATGCTAGCTAGACAGAGAGATCACAAACATTTCTTCAATGGGAATCTTTATTTTTTCCCTATGTTAAGTTGTTTTGCCCCAGAATTGCACTACCTTTCTTGGTACATGATCCTCATGCTGTGCTAGGTACTGCAGGGATGTGGCACCAATTGTTAGGAGTTTCAAAATGTGGGAACCCGCTAAGACTTCTAGGTTTTGGGCATTGCAAATTGCATGAGTTGTCAGAGAGCTTGACATTTTTAAGCAGATGGTTGGGGTTGGGCATGGTACAATTGGGTGTCTTTTGGGTGCTGTGTCCTTTGTGGTGGTGCCTGCTTTGTGTTGGTCATGGCAGAACTGAGAATAGAAGAGAGTGGGTGCCTGGAAGACACGGCAGAGTATCAGTGCTATTTTGGCATGGCAGAGTAGAGTCACCAACTGGACATAGAGTAGGGGCACCAGCTCTGCATAGCAGAATAAGCGTGTCATATTGGCAGGCAGAGTAAGGTAGGAGGTTTGTCATGGCAGAATAGGTGTGCTAGCTTGTCATGTCAGAGTAGGGGTGCAGAATAGGTGTGCTAGCTTGTCATGTCAGAGTAGGAGTGCAGAATAGGTGTGCTAGCTTGTCATGTCAGAGTAGGGGTGCAGAATAGGTGTGCTAGCTTGTCATGTCAGAGTAGGGGTGCAGAATAGGTGTGCTAGCTTGTCATGTCAGAGTAGGAGTGCAGAATAGGTGTGCTAGCTTGTCATGCCAGAGTAGGAGTGCAGAATAGGTGTGCTAGCTTGTCATGTCAGAGTAGGAGTGCAGAATAGGTGTGCTAGCTTGTCATGTCAGAGTAGGAGTGCAGAATAGGTGTGCTAGCTTGTCATGTCAGAGTAGGGGTGCAGAATATGTGTGCTAGCTTGTCATGTCAGAGTAGGGGTGCAGAATAGGTGTGCTAGCTTGTCATGTCAGAGTAGGAGTGCAGAATAGGTGTGCTAGCTTGTCATGTCAGAGTAGGGGTGCAGAATAGGTGTGCTAGCTTGTCATGTCAGAGTAGGGGTGCAGAATAGGTGTGCTAGCAGGTAAAATGCACCCACTGGTAATGGCAGAGCAAGGGTGCTTTCTGGGTGCTGGGCATGGGAGAGCTCTCTGGTAGGCGCAGTGCCAGGGCATGCAGATCCATGTCACTGTATGGAAGCATGGAAGAGATGGTAAAAGCTGAAATTCTTCCCTTATCCCAATGGTAACAACTTGAAAACCGTGAGTAGATCAGAGGCACTTTTAACCCTTCAAGTGCCATAGGGGTGTGCACAAAAGTAAAGAGGCTTCATTCTGGGAGTAACACAACCTGCAACATGAGGGGACAAACAAGAATTCTCACCAATTTTAACCCACTGTAAACTTCTCTGGTATTAAAAGGGTGAATAAAATAACATTATTTCACTGCCACTGATCCCAGAGCACTTCTAAAACGTTCATACAATCAAAGACAGTTCAGCTGTAAATAGAGGGCGTTGTTATGGACGCATCCCCTTGGTTGTTGGGCTCATAGCCATAAATAAACCAACGCCACCCATAACAAGACACGGTTTCACCCCTTCTTTATAGTGCCCCCGGTGACACTCACCCAGCTCTCCGGCCAGCCTCCCAGAGGGCTAAGGCAACAACTGAGCAGAAACCATGGAAACCAAGCATCACCACTATGGGGGGGGGGGGCAGGGATAAGTGCCGCTTGAAGGCTATAGCAGTGTGTGACATCACCTTGATAACATTATGAGCTGTCATTTTGATAGAAAGTAAAAATTAATTCTGTGACAAACAAGCTTCCCCATACAGGGCAAATTACCCCACTGATTCCAAACGATTTATTTTAAACTGCCCTGGATGATAGGGCTCCAATGCGCTGGAGATGTTCTAACTGTGCATTACAGAGGTTAACAAAATAAAAAAGATTAAACTAATGCTCATTTTAATTTGTCCTGTTTAGTTAGCTTGCCACAGAATGTGTAAACTTTTGACAGTACATATTGACCTTTATTAGCCCTTTTAGTGCCAGAGGGGGTAAGCAACACATTGTAAGGGGTTGAGTAACCCACTGACACTCAAACGGTTAATGGATTCATATCAAAATCTCTATGCCATAGGACAATAAGGTTCTTTGATTAGTCACGAGCCAGTGGAGAATTTCAGCACTAAGTACAGTGCCATAATATTTCTGAAGAAAGGAAAACAAGTGCTCACAACCTTCCCCTTTTGCTGACTCCAAAAGTCCAGTGATCCAACGCAGCTTTCTCACTGCCACAAGTCTTCTGCACGCTTGTCCACAGAGGTACGCATGACGCATTAATACGGAGCTGCAGCTGGGGCGGGCTGAACAGTCATTGGCTGGCTGAGGCACTTCAGACGGGAGGCGTCAGCCAGTCAGAAGTGAAATTTTACAAACTCTGCACAGCTAAAACTGGCTCAGACAACATCTACGTGGGCAGGTGGCCGCGGCTACCATTTCCGCATTTCTCATGGTGGCCATACAAAAACATACTGGTGGCCGCATTTGAGAACCACTGCTCTGGAATTCAGTGGGTTAAAGGTGCTATTTAAAGGGATAGTATTGTCTCTATAAAATGTGTTACCCGAGTCTTCTGTATATTAAAAAGAACATGTTCGCTATGTCTAAGTGCTTACTGTTTTGTAGTTCAGAATTTATGAAGCACTAAAGCTCCCCAGCCAGCCTTTTTCTGGTCACCTCCCACAGAATCTGAGATCTGTTTGTGTGACTTGACGGATGCACAAGGGACAAACTTCAGTAAGTAAGTATAAGGGAAATCCTGCCCCCCCTTGACGAAGGAGAGCAGGATTTCCCTTTGCTTACTGAAGACTGTCCCTCACTGCAGCCATCCGGACCAGACTGCTGTCTCTGGTAATGTGGGGAGAAGGGGCGGGCGTGGATTTTTATCATTTTATAACTTTTGAACTACACAGAAGTAAGCACTTAGACATAGCGCAGTATGTTCCTTTTAATATACAGAAGATTCAGGCCATGGATTTTAAAGAGACAATACTATCACTTTAAAGGGATAGTAATACTTAATTTGTAAAAAATATATATTGTAGTTTTTATTCCTTGAGTAAAACAAGGACACTCCCGAGAGGTGTTTTATTCAAAAGTTATTACAGCTCAAATTTGATTTTTTGGTGTGTGCAGTATCACAGTATAGACTAGTTATATTCTATTCTATGACCGAAGTAAGCCACTGGCTTCAGTTCAGAATATGATAGTTACAGCTATGCCACTTTGTGACAGTTTGATCTGTATTAACCTTTGAAGATAGCAACTTAGACGGTGGGAGTACCCTTGCCTTACTCTGCAGGAAGCACATTTACAATATATAGTTTATTCTTCAGTAAAACTTTATTGATCTTTTAAATCAGCCTCTAGGATTTAAGCAACCAAACTCTTGTGAGGAATTCGGCCACCCAGTGTTTTGACAGCCAGTGAAGAAAGCAAGTAGAGTGTCAAACTCTTCTGCACATTGCAAATTGAATTACCTCATAGTTTTGCAGTGAGATTGCTGACAGGATCTTGTAAGCTGTGCTAATACTGTAGATAATTTGTTACCTCCAGAAATCACTTTGTATGTGCTTCCTGATCATTATCGTGAAACATGATAAATGATCTAGCCCACGAGGTGGATATGAAAATGAAATGGATAATTGGATTATATGTCTAAATTCTGAATAGACGGAGGTTTCTGTTGTGACTGTGTTGTAAAGGAATAGAGGAGGCAATGATGCATTGTGCCTTTGCCTTGATAATGAAATCTACGTTGGGGTATTGCACAAGACACCAAGCACTGGATTGCAAGCATGGGAAGGTGACATCCTTTTATATCTCCATTAATGGAACAATAACACCTAAAATGCACTGTAGTTACATGCATTTAAATTCCCTGTTCCTTATGCTAGGACATGTAAATATATTCTGTTTCATGAGGCCTCATATCTTCTCTTAACCCCTTGAGTGCCAGAGGGATATGTAACACATTGCTCTTCAGTGCTCTGTGGGACCACCCATTCATGTCCTTAGCAGGGTTCTCCAACTCCCATTACCATATCAATCTTGGTTGGTATCTCAGGTGAGAGGAAGGTTACCTATAAATGGCCCAATATCCTTTCTGAATCCAAGAGCTGTAAGTATTGATCTAAAAATTAACTGTCTTTGTTCTTGTTTCCAATACATACAGCATAAGCAAAATTAACCATAAAAAGCACGTTTATTATTATATTTCTGTTATCTGGCATAAAATAATGTGTACAAATTCTATCTGCAAGTATCTGATATTTAAAGTTATATAACGCAATTTCATTTTAGGTGTCTGTTTCTTTAAACGACACACATGCTGATGTGCTTCAAAGAGCTAGAGCAATTCTGGGGCCAAGCAATTGCACTAAATCGAATAGGTAAAATACCATTGATTTAAATTGGAACTTTAACTCCTTCAGTGCTAAAGAAATCTCCAACACAGTGCATAGCCCTCTAAGATTTAACCCTTTGAGTGCCAGAGGGGTACGCAACACGTGTTCAGGATTTCCATGAATATGCACATATGACCCCACCTGTAATCATCCAGCTGGGATATCCTAGAAACATCTTCTGTTGGTAGCTCTTAAGAGTTGGCTACCCCTGATTTAACCCAATACCTTTCTGGCACTCAAAGGGTTAAGGACCAGAGGAGTGTGTATCACATTTCTCTGATCTGTTAAGGGTTTAAGAGAGAGAGTTTTAAAAGACAGTCACATCCCATCTTGATTTTACATACTATGCAAGTGCATAATACGCTAAGTTAATTTACTTATGTTTTGTATTTTAACATATCGCTATCCCTGCTAAGGAGAGACTGGAGGTAGAGAGCCCTCCCTCCAATCCATTTGTACTCACAGGGGTTAAAAAAACATACAGATACACACTGTTTTTTATTTAAATATATAACCCTTTCAGTACCAGAGGGGTATAGCTGGGAACTGCCCAGGAGACTCTGGTTTTTGCTGCTGATTCTCCAGATGTGGGGAGTTTTTAATGACACTCTGCACACTTATTCTCCTTCCCTAGCCTATTCCTACCACTTTTTCCACATCTAAAAAGCCCCACCCCCACTCTCGATTAAGTCCGGCCCCTTTTTTGACACGGATCACGTCAAATGCATCTGAGACCTCTCTAGCATTCAACGAGTTAAAATCAAGGGATTTAAATCAGTGGGGATTTTCAATGCATTGGAGATCTCTTTAGCAACCAAGGGGTTAAAACCCCCAATTTAAATAAATGGGGATTTTTAGTTCTCCCCTGTAGTGCAAGTGGTTTGCCCCACAACGTCTACACATTTCTTTTGAACATTTTCATTGGTACGTTGTTCCACTCTCTTCTCTGGATGGATATAGGTGGAGCAGGGCCTCTCCCTTATCCACTGGCAGTAGCTCTGAAGACTGATCTAAAGCGGAAACAATAAGTGAAACTTGGGGGAAAAAGTAAAGGCAATTTGATGTTACTTATTATGCACTTACAAAATGGGGGTTGACTTTCTACAAGTAGGCTTGTTCACACTGACACCTTAATTGGGGCGGGAGACTGCCTGTAGCTGTCATGCTCTTGTCCATGACATCTAGTTCTGACTGAAGATGTTATTTCTTGAACAGAAGAACAAAAGGGAACATGTATAAGGGTCATTAGGATTTTCAGATTATTGTAAGGTGAATGTTGGGTGGTTATTAGATGTTAGTTAACCCTGTGAGTGCCAGAGAGTAATACAGTTGCACATCCTTTTTTACACACTAAGGGTCAAAGCTATTTTCAGGAATGCTTGCAAATCACATACGGTAAACATGACTGTCATTATTTCCCTATTACTGGTAACACAAGACAAGTGCTGTAGGGATTCCCGTTAATCTTCTTGCACTGTGCTGTGGGTAGTTATCTATTGCCCAGATGGAAGCTTAGCCTAGTAACCTTTATCACAGTATCCATTCTTTGAACAGCAAGTCATTTTATGCCTTGTATTGCATTTTTTTGATACACTTGTGTGTTGATGTGTAGTGTGTATAAACACACAGATATGTAGACATACATGGCTGGCATTTGCAACCCCCAGAATCCAGCAGATCCATACCTCCTGACATTTCAAGTGGCCAGAGGGACAGTTTTGTTTTAGGCTGTGTTGCTGGTGGGCCATGCATTATTGAGGATGTTTAGGTTATTTCATGAAGTAGTATAACTAACTAAATCATTTAAAGCAAGACCAAAGTATTTTATTATTTACACAGATTCATTATATACACCTTTAGTGGAGGTTAAACAGTGACACACACACACACACACACACACACACACACACACACACACACACACACACACACACACACACACACACACACACACACACACACACACACACACACACACACATATATATGTATGTATATATACACCTCTATACACACCACACAGTCTGATCTTTTAAAAAGAAGGACCCCAGGGTAGGAAAGAGGGATTTGGATTTTAAGAGGGTCTTAGGTGGTATGCAGATCATGCATGGTGAGGGCCATCTTGCAAACATTCTTTTGATAGGGACAAACCCAGGATATACATTATTGAGGGGGGTTACTAAAATGGTAAAGATAAATGAATACTATATATATATATTATCTATCCTATAATACACTTTGAGTGATTATGCATCCAAAATCCATTACATCTACCTCCAAATAGAGCAGACGTTAGAAAACTGAAATACACTTGAACATTCAAGGATGCAAAAGTCCCATTTAAAGCTATTTGCATTTTTACTTTTCCCCTATAATAAAGTTGGTCTGCCCCAGATCTGATCCAGTTTGCTTTTATACATAATGTCCATTATATATGTATTTTTCACACGTGTCCCCAGTTAAAGGTGGGGTCTGGTTCATACATCCTAAGAGAGGCACTGTCTGGGCTCCCAGCATAGTGGTGCTCTTGAATGGTGGAAAGGATTTTGTGGAAACCTAAAGTGTGGGATAGCACTCTTTTTTTAACACCACACATTGTAGATGTACATTTCTACCATTAACAAATACAGAATGGTAATACATAGCATTGCAGCCTAATGTCAACAACCACTGTTCTCTTTCATCTGTAAGTAAAATTTCAGGGCAACCCTGAAATATGACTATTTTCTGTGTGTCCCTGGTTAAAAGTGAGGTCTGGTCAGCCTACTGTAGTGTGGGTGGGACGTGTGACAGGTGTTCTTTTTGTTTTTACCTTTCCCCTATGAGACTGGCCTGCAAAAAATGTTCTTAATGGCTTCCCTGGGGAGTTTCCTCTGTACAATATAACAAATTAGATGTTAATGGCACTACTGGGAAACATCCTATGTAATAATTCACTAAAAAGTTTGTAACGAAGCAGTCATGCACAGTAGAGACTGATGCGCGTGCTGCAGTTATGTTCAGTAGACACTGCCCGTGATGTGGCTGATATGGAGCGGGGCACTCCGAACTATCAGCCATGGCTCGTGCATGACTGCCCCACGACCGGCTGGCACTGTGGCCCGTGTACACGGGCTCGTCAACTAGTACTGAAATAATAGGACCTGTAGCACATTGTACATTTTTTTTCTTTAACATTCGTGGTAAAATCACTAATATTAGAAAAGGTTTTCAAGTGATGTCCATGAATGAACAATAAACGTCAGAGAAGTACTCGATCAAACTATCACATTACGTACCACCCTTCCCCTGTTTAGTAAAATAAGCACTACATAGTTCTCCAATAGCACTCTCAACTGCTCTCTTTCTGTGTGACAGACACTTACTGCATCTTCCTATTATTCTGTTTCTGGATTGGGACAAGCAATATTGCTGGTCTTTACTGCACTCCAAAGCAATTTTTCCACTTTATCTGTGCAAATGATATCCTATGGAACAATACTGCCAACATTTCAAATGGCCAAAATGGGACACTTGTGTTTTAAGGGATGTTTCTGGGGGTGTGGCTGGTGAGGGGGGGGGGGCATTACTAAGATTTTTTCGGTAATTTCATGACCTATTGACACCTCTGTGTAACTAAATGAATAAAAGTATTTTATTTACACAGACTAAATTATAAACACATATACAGAAGTTTAAACAAACATTTATGTGAACTTCATTGCTGTGGAGCAATGTGATACACTCATATACACATCACACAGTCTGATCTCCTAAAAAGAGGGACATCAGGGTGGGAAAGAGGTACTGTCCCTCCTACAGTGGGACACTTGGGAGGCATGTGGTACTTAAAGGGATAGTAATGTTTCATAATAAAAGCAGCTCTAATTAATCATCATAGAATTTGGACTTTGGAGAGTGTTATTTCAATTCTGTCAGAGTTGTAGTTCAGGAGTAATTCAATGACAAAGTATCCCCCTCCCGCCCCTTTTACTGATGTAACAGTGCTCAGCCAGATCAGAAGGGAGGTGCCCAGGTAGATTGCAGAGAGGGACAATCTTCAATTAAGATAAGGGAAAAACCTGAAAAGCTTGTCAAGGGGGGGCAGGGCTTTCATTGTTTTCAAAAGAAGAATATCCCCTTCTGTTATTTGTCTGGTCTTACAACCAAATTCCACATCTGAGAAGAGATTGTTTACACTAGGTAAAAGGGGAGGGAGGGGAAACTTTGCTTGTGAATATCTCTTAAACCATAAAGGTTTGGGAGATGAGACATATCATTCTTAATGTTTTTTTAATGCCTACAAAATAAAATAAAGTTAAAACAAAGTATTACTATCCCTTTAAGGTCAATAACACCAAAAAAATGAATTAGTTTGACTTAACTTTATATATCACATATTTGCAGCTCGCATATTTAAAATGAATCATTCATATGTTAAATCCCCAAGAATATAATTCTAAACTGCCTTGTTTAACATTTGTGTAAATTATTCTGTTCAGGGAACATTTCTTTAATCTTATTTGTACTGAGAAAGAGAAGAGCTACTGTTAGTTGATTGTGCTTAGTCCCCCCCTTGTATTGTTATTTTATATATCACCTAGCATCCAGTTGGTTAATCCTTTGAGTGCCCGTGGAATGCATTGCTTACCCCTCTGGCACTTTAAGGGTTAAAGGGATAGTAATGTTTAAATGTAGGTTTATTTAATATTGTAAGCATTAAAAAAATAATTACAACAATGTAAGTCTTATCTCTCAAACCCCCCCTCTAGGCTGTTTCAGACAAGTCTGCCATCTAGTGGACATCAGGAGATTCCGGTCCCGGGACCAGCTGGCAACTCTTCAGCACAGCCGAAATCACTCTATTTAGAAATAAATACTTAATTGGATCAGTCTACAAAGTGTGCTTGCAAACCAGACATACTATGTAGCACGTTCCATTGAAGTATTTATTTCTGATTACCGCAATTTCGGCTCTGCTGTCCACTACATGGCAGACTTGTCTGAAACAGCCTGGGGGGGGGGTCTTTAGCCAGTTATATCTCTCAAACCCTAAAGGTTTGAGAGATAAGACTTACATCATTGTACTTATTTTTTTAATGCCTACAATATTAAACAAACTTAAATTTAAACATTACTATCCCTTTAAGAGAGGTCTTCAGTCTTTCTCATCAATATCTCATTTACAAAGGCTAGTATTTAAATGGGGCAATTTCACTGTGAAGCCGGCTACGATCAGGAACATTCGTGCTCTCCTGTTTTTCTTCATGCTGCAGAAATGCATATTCACATTTTGGTAAATAAGGTGGTCTGGCATTTACAGCTACTAAACCTTTGAAGACTAGAGTGGTATGTAACTTATTGCTTCATGCACCTACTTAGTCATTAGCTTCTAAACACCCCTTACAATGGACTCTAATTTAAGTTTATTTTGAATGGGGAAAAATGCACATTGATCCTGTTTTCAAAAAAATGTAAACGTCTCTAATGTGTTTCTTTGCAATGAGTTTGAAACCTTTAGAATTCACCGAGTTAAAGGAAAAATCCTACACATTTTAAATTTGTGTGCAGCTAGATAGATGTGTCTGTGTGCTTGATTTTATTTTATGCCCGTTGTATGAACTTCACCTTGTTTACAACTTGTGCTGACCATGCGGATGGCTGTCTACTTTTGCTTATTACTTGGAGGAGATAATGAAATGATGGCCTCGGCGTTTCAAATCAAGGTGAAAAAGATGCCATGGTGATGCATAGTATAGGAAATTCAGTATGCAGAAGTTAGCAGTTTCTGGGGTGAAATAATTTCAGTTTCAGCACTTCAAGCAACTGGTAAGTGGCATGTCACTAAGATGAAATGCTTCCAGCAGCACCACACATTGAACTGTGATGCGCAGATAGCAACTTAAGACATGCAGTTCAAAGGCAGAACTTCCTGTTTAAACTCCATAGGGCTGGAGGGCAGTTAAGAGCCAGTTCTGTGCTTCTTGTACTGACACTTGATGTACATCGACTTCCATGTGGGACATATGTATGTATATATGTGTGTGTGTGTATGTATGTGTATATATAATATATATTTTTTTGTCTTTGTTCTTTTCGTATATGTTAAAATGATGTGTTTTATACCATATATTAAACCTTTGTGTGATAGAGGGGTGAACAAAACATTGCTTTGTAATTCATTGCTCCTCTCTATTCAGTGGTCCACGTACAGCAAGAAAGTAAATAAGGATAATAAATGCATATCGTGGTCATGTTATGCAGCTAGTGTGAAAATCTGTTTATATTGACATGTTCAGAGATCTATGTAGGAAGTGTTAAGTTACATCTGGGCAATTACACAATGCAAGAATTCATTTTAAATCTTAATTTCTCCTTCATCCAGTGTGGAACTTGGAAACCATGGGGTAAAGTCTCCTTCTATAGTAGGTCAGGACATTTCATAAAAGGTTTCTGAGGCAGACACGTCCTACTCCTTTACATGTTACTCCTACCTGTTGACTTCAGTTTTAAGTGACTTTGTGATCAAGGAGAGGTAGCATGGGCACAACTCTTAGTCTTATTTTTTATTTTCCTTCCTAGTATAGGGTGCTGTATAATCTCCATATTCCTGGCTTCCTGCTATATGGATTGTCCAGTGCACAAGACCAAAACCTGTAGAGGATGCCTTTCCTTCATCACATCTCCTCAGAAGCTCTCTTTCATTCATTCTAAATTGGAGCCTGAAGAATGAAGATTGCTGATTATGCTATTGAGTGTATTGGTCCTGGGAGTATGTCCTTTTTTCGGGCACCCACTGGTCCTTTGGATGCCTGCCTGGTTTGCACTGTTTATTGAGTGTATCTAAATTGCTGTATGTTGTGTTTGTCCTGGGCTACTATTCAGGGGCTGTTAACACCTTCATTGCTTGGATATGGGCCTTTCCTTCATTATAGGTGGAGTGTGGGCAGTTTCTTTGGTGGACCAGTGAGTTTGCAGGTGATTTCAGAAGAGTATTGCATACACTTAAACTCCCTCCTCGCTGTTTTTTCATGTCCAGAGTTGTTCGAGATCTGGATTGAAGACATCTGTTTTTAGATGCAGTTTCCTGCCTGACAGATATGCAGATGGACATGCAGGAATTGATTCCAGTCTCTTCTCAGGAAATATTCACTGGGTTTTACTCCAATCACTTTGTGGTTAACAGAGCAGATGGTGGGTGTAGTCCTGTTTTGAACTTACGGTGGAATGCAAGAAACTTGCACATGCACTATTTCTAGTGTGAAAACCACTAGCGAATAGGTTTGCTCATTATTTTGTTGAATTGTGCATGGAAAATCAAGCGGCATATATTTTTTTGTGGGAGTGGTAAGGATTAACGTGTGTGAGTGGAATGGTGAATGTGCCTAATGCAGGAAGTGCTATTTCAAAAATGTTATATATCTATGTAGTGTTTTCGTAAAAGCTATTTTTTTTAATGCGCAATTCAAGAAGTGTTCAGTATACAGCTTCCTGGGTTCGAACATGCACAATATCAGTCTGCGCAGAAAAAATGCCTTTAGCACACGAGCATATTTCTTGCATTCCGCTCTTAGTGTCTCAACAGTTTTGTGCTAGCTCCAGGGTTCAACATGGAAGTCTCAAGCTCCCTCATCACTCTTGTGTGTTTGGGAAGTTCCCAGCTTGTGTAAACATTAAAAATGCCTATCTGCACATCCCAGTCCATCCGGATCAGTGTTTTCTGCGTTTTTTGTTCCAGGGCTGTCACTTCCACTTCACTGCACTCCCCTTCAAACTAGCATCAACTCTGCTGGTCACAAACGTCAGGTGTGCCTTGGCTGCTCGTATCCATGCTCAATGGATCTCTTTGACTCCCTGAGTAGACAACATTTTCTTCACGGCTCACTCACACATAGTCTTGTACACTCAGATTCAGAAGTATGTCTTCATTCTGGAGCAGCACTATTGGATCCTCAAGTTCAAGAAATCTTTTCTGGTTCTGTCCCCAGATCCTTTATTTTCAAACCATGAGATTCAAAAACCCCAGGGGATGGTATTTCTTCCAGATGACAAGATCCATTCTTTGTCTCTAGAGATGTCATGGAAGGTACTAAGTTACCTGGTCCCTGTCTATAGGCAGCTCTGTTTGCTCTCTTCCATACACTGGAGCTTCAACTGCACATTCTCAGCAACTGGTCCAGGCATCGTTCTCACCTGTCATGTGTCACCTCTCTGTTCCTTAGGACAAAGGAGGATCTTTGCTGAGGACTTCATCAGCCCTATATGACTGGCACATCCGTTTGTCAAGCCCGATGGATCATAGTCACCACAGATGACAGGCTGTTGAGCTAGGGAGCTACTCTGGCCCTCAGATGGTCCAAGGTCTTTGGACCAAGGAGGAGAACTCTGTGGTCTTTATTGTGCACCGTTTAAAAACACCATTTAATGGGATAGTAATGTTTCACAAAAACAGCAGCTCCAATTAATCGTCATAGTATTTGAGCCATAGAAGGTGTTATTTCAGTACTGTCAGATTTGTAGTTCAAGAGTAATTGAATGATAGTTTCCCCCTCCCGCCCCTTTTACCTAGTGTAACACTGCTCACCTCAGATGTGGAATCTGGTTGCTTGACCAGACAGATAACAGCATGGGACAATCTTCTTACCGTGAAGATTGTCCCTCTCTGCAATCTACCTGGGCATCTCCCTGCTGCTCTGAGCTTAGCAGTGTTCTATCAGTAAAAGGGGCGGGAAGGGGGTACTTTATCATTCAATTACTCTTGATCTTCAACTCTGACAGAACTGAAATAACACTCTCCAAGGCCCAAATACTATGATGATTACTTAGAGCTGCTTTTATTATGAAACCTTACTATCCCTTTAAATCATCGTGAATTTGCTCCACTTAAGCTTGCTGAATTAGGCCCTTTAAATTGTCTGTAGTGTTAATCCTTTGGGTGCCAAACATACTGACAGATACATTGATTAGGCAAGAGTATTTATTCCTGTGGTACTTGAATCTCAGTAATGTTCAATTTTTTCTTTATTTTTATTAATGTTATTATAAAATTGTTATACCAATTGCCTTGAGGTTTTAATTGTTGTGCTCTCAACGTGTTTGACTACTTCTGTCCCCCACATAAACTGCACAAAAATACATTGCGCACAGCAAGCTGTTTGCACTGTATGTATGTGCACATATTCATGCATGCACACCAACACCATAAACATTACAGTGTGTTGATGCACATTGGGGGGGGGATGTTCCATCCATGGCATTTATTGTTAGATAACATTTTCCATCACTTTCAGAATGGCACTGGCTGCTCTATGGCAACATCTACTACAGATGAACTTTAATAGCCATATACATTTTGCTGTACTGGAGACCTTTCCAACACTGAGGTTGAAATCAATGTTTAAATCAGCAGGCATTTTTATATGTTCCTATGGTGCAGCTGGGATCTCCAAGAATAGCTTTGCTCTGTTTTTCTATTGTAGCATATTTTTGCAGTATGGGTTGTACCCACTCCATTGTTACTGTCCTGGGGGGGGGGGTAGGCTTATGTGTACTTGATATTGATAAGTTAATGAACTCAGCCTTAAAGCAAGATATTTAATAATGCAAATTCCTTTCCTTTGGTTGTGGAGGAAAGTGAACGTTAATTGGATCTTATTACATAAGTTTATCTGATCTGTTATGATTCAGAATTACGCTTGCTGGACCTTTTGGGAGTTTTTTGTGTACCCGGCACCTCTAGGCTTGATAATGTGTTTGCCTGTGTGTGTTCTAAAGATTATTAAAAATGCTGCCGAACAATTACTTGTTAAATTACTAACTGATTAAAATGCATGCATAATTTATAGGCATAGAGAATTTCACAAATAAGCACTTGCTTGATCTCAAGAGCTTTTAAACAAAATGCATATGCTAATGTAGCAATACACTTTACCTCCAACTTCAACATGCATTAATCCACTACATATTACTTCACAATGACATAACTTCCATATGGAGTAATTGGCTGGTTCACAAGGTAACTGCAGAGCTTTGAAAAGAGAGCCAAAAGAAAGCTTACCCCCCCCCCCCCACCACCACCACACACACACACACACACACACACACACACACACACACACACACAAATAAATAAATAAGAAAAAAAATATATCAATAATAATAAAATAGTGTGCACTTAGGAAATGTTTACCTAGGTCGGTGTTTCTCAACTCCTGTCCTCAGGACCCACTAACAGGCCAGGATTTGATGATTTCCTTGTTAGAACACAGGTGAGTTAATCAGTGTTAATGAGCCTCTGATCACCACACCTGTGCTCTAGCAGAGAAATCCCTAAGTCCTGGCCTGGGGTCCTGAGGACAGGAGTTGAGAAACACTTGCCTAGGTGCATTTCAAAGTGAAAGTGTTCAACCTGGAGCATACTAGAAACATGGCATTTGACACAGTCAAAAAGGTCAAAATAGCCCAGTCCTTAAAGGGGAACATTCACCTCTTAAAAAGTTTTTAGCATAGGTTTAGTTATTAACACCTTAGCGACGCAGGACGTACAGTTTCGTCATTGGTGGATGTCCGTAAAGGACCCATGATGTACAGGTACGTCATCGATTTCAGTACTCGGAGCCCTGAATTGGAATTTACAAAAAAAAAAAAAATGCTCCGTGGTCCTTAAGTGTCGGCCGCTTGCTTGCGTATCTTTAAAACTAGTAAAAAAAAAAAAAAAAAGTTTCCCAAAACTACTTTAATAACGTGACCTATACTAAAATCTTTTTAAGATCTGATTGTTCCTCTTTAAATAGTGAATCTGTGGAAATTGTTTCTCCTCTATGGTATAATTGGTTTGCTTCAAGAATTGCTCTTCTTCTTTTGTAAATAAGTCCCTGGATCTCTAAGAGCCTGAACTGAATGTCTACTTGTTCATCTGTGGCACTGACACAAGGAAGGCCTGACTTAGATCAGGTCACGGTCCACAAGCAAGGTATTTACACAATCATCTACCCATGATATAATGTTTCTACACTCATTCATATGTAACCACTGCAGGAAAGACGTTGCCATGTTATACAAGAGGAAAAGCGTTTGCAAAGGCCATAAGTTCAGGTGTTCTTTGAACAATCTGTTTGCATTCATTTTTATGGTTGAAATGAAATCTTTTCACAGCTACCTGAGCTTGGTAACAAATCAAGACACAGTTTGCTCTGTCCCGCTAAACTAACAGACAAGGTAAATGTGTTGGGGAAATGCTGATTGGGAAAATTATCCCATCTAAGCAATGTTTGTGCACCAAGATTGTCATGAAGTTCTGTAACTGACATAGAACAGTATAAATAAATCAGAAGTGGATCAATTCAGATTCATACCAACTGTACCACAGAGAAAAATTCTCCTTCAATCAAATGGGCCTCCAATGCGAAGCAATGTTCTGTACCACTCTCTAGCATTCAATGCAATGCGTTGTGTACCCCTCTGTCACTCAAAGGGTTAAGAGCTCTATTTAAATTAACTGGAATTTGAGGAATTATATTTTTCCCCTACAGTTGGTTTTCCCTAGCACTTTCCTTATGGCACAGACACAGATGACTGTCCTGGCACGTCATTGGTCGTTAAGGGATTAAACACATCAGCCACTGTATCTCCATGAGTTTACCTGTGGCTATATTTGCATGTGTGCATATTTTCTAGCAGTGTAGCCAAAAGATGGACAAAAAAAAAAATTATTCATTCTTCCTATAATTTTGCTGCATTTTACATGCAGTTTAGATGCGATTTATATCAAGTTTTTCCCCTCATTATATATAAACTGCCTAAAAATACACTGAAAATGCAGCTACCTATTCTTTAGTGCAATACCATTGCTATCCAATTGAAACCAAATTTAAATGAGCTAAAACAGTTGGAAAAATATTGCAGTAAGCTGCTTTCACATACACAATATGGTTGAATAAATCACACTTGAACTGCCCAGATTACCAAACTTTTGCCATTTTCTCATGCTTTCAGTAAATTCCAATACAATCACTCCTATAAACTCTGTAAAGCCTAGTTCACATAACCAAATGAATTGCAAGATGTTGAAGAAACACAAGTTTAATATTGAAAACTAGTTGAAGAGCCCGTGTACACGGGCCACAGTGCCACTCAGCAACGGCCACAGTGCAGTCATGCACAGTAGAGAATGCCCGCGCAGCGGCTGATACGGAGCAGGGTGCTCCAAATTCAGACCGGCATGGGCAGTCTGTAGTGTGCATGACTGCAGCGCGCGCAGCCATCTCTACTGAGCATGACGGCTTCTGACAAACACACATTTAGCCAGTTATTATATAGTATTGTTGTAGCTGTGAAAGTCACAGATTTGAACTACCCTATAAAAAACAGTATCTACTCCGGTCTACCTTGAAGCTGTAGAACTTGGGCACCCAACACACTTGGCAACTATTTCCAAGGTTACTTCATTAACATTGCAGTAATAAACGTAAATGTAATTTGTTGAAAAGGCATCTTGTGTTTTTGTTCCAGGAAAATTACCTTTTTCTGCTTAGCATGATCCCATCTTGTGCATGATTAGCTATTGTTGCCTAATTAATTGAAACAAATGAGAGAATATTTCAGCCATCTGGCAGAGATAAAGACTGCCCGTGCTATCCCTTTCTTATTCATAGCAGTGGGTGAAATTTCCAGAGAACACGCTCCTTTACTTTGTGTTAGTTACTGTTTGCCAGTGATATACATTTAGGTATCTTCAGTACTGTTGTGTTTTGTCTTTTCCATTGATGCTGCAGGCAGACCGTTGAATTTTCGTAGTCCACATGAAATTCATAAACAAAACCGTCCTTTGTTGAAATGGCATAGTTTGCTCTTAAAATAAGATTTCCCTGGAGCCCAAATCTGCTTTAGTTTAATTTTTTTCCCCAGGATGTTTACTTTGGCTGATAATCATTCTATTATCACACGTTTTGGCAGGTTACAGGATATGGTGCCTGTCCCTTTATTGAAATTCACTTGTATACTGATCTCAGCCAGCTACTTTCAGCCCTTGTCCCCAGACACATGAGCTTTTCTTTCTCTCTGGCAAGGTCCTTTGACTTTGCAGCTTCTACTTCTAAGCTTATTTCTGAGTTAACAATTTCAAAGCAGAGGGTTCCTGCAATACATTTTAGGCCGTTCTGGTCCTGCAAAAGATTTAGGGTCGTATTCAGCAATCTAAAGCATTCTGGGTGAAACCAACTGCATTGTAGAAGACAAATAGAATTTCCAAAAGATTCCATTGACTTAAAGGAACAGTAACTTTTTTTTTTTTTTTTTTAATGAAAACCTATATGTTATAGAGCTTTTCCTGCTGAGAAAAAACAAGGGAACTCCTGCCAACCATGCACACTTTGTAGGCCATTCTAATGAAGAATTTCTTTGTATACAATGCTATTTCAGATCTGCATACGAGCCATCAAGTCCCGGGAACAGGATCTAAGTCTGTCAGCTAGAGCACTGACGTGGGTAAAAGGAGCGGTGTGGGGAGAATTTTAGAAGCTTATTACTCTAAAACTAACAAAGTTTGAGCAACGGAACTTACATTTAATTTATTATTTTTTTTATATGTACAATATTAAACATTCTTAAAATCAAGTATTACTATCCCTTTAACAAGCTATGTCTGAAAGCTTCACTAATTATGCAGCTAAATCTTTTTATAACAAGTCCGAAGTCAAGATGGTCTTTGATTATGTTTTAGTCAGAGAGCAGAAGTTTTGTCTTGTTACACCATATTGCATTTAATTAAGGAAAGTTGTTTTTTATGATCTATCACCAGATGCCTGTTCACAATGTTTTTCTACCACCAGTAAGTTAACTGCCTGTTCCACTTCTCGTGTTTAATCTTGGTTTTGTATGAATTACTTTTTTCATGGAATTTCCCTCTAAAAACTAAAAATTTGTCACTTCAAGAACTTGTTCAATCGTATTTGGAGTTTCTTTTCCCTTTCCTGTTGTAATATTTGTAGTTCTCCCCATTAAATTTAATATGCAATATGTAATATGTTTAAATATGTAAATAGAGTGGTGTTTTTTTCAATACATACATATATATATATATATATATATATATATATATATATATATATATATATATATCCCCTATATAATAATTCGCTGGGATGTTTGTCAGAAGCCGTCATGTGCAGTAGAGACTGCCGAATGCACGGAATGCTGGGAGTTATGTGCTGGGAGCATTCTGTGCATTCAGGCAGTCTCTACAGTGCATGACTGCATTGGCGGCAGGATGCAGAGCAGGACCGCCTCTTAACCCTTAACCCTATATTTCGACCCTACCCTGGGTCTTTACCAAAGATGGGCTTGAGACGTCGATGAAATAAAATTGTCATTCTTCATCTTGCAAAGGACCTGTGCGTATATATCATTTGTTTGTTGAGTGGCATCCAGGCTTAGTGACTTCCAGTAAGTAGAAAGCGCACAGACTTGGGTGTTTGTGTGTGTGTGTGTGTGTGTATGTATTTGTGTGTGTGTGTATATAATATGCCTTTCATCACTTTACTTTCACTTCACTTTCTTCACTCTGATGAGTAAAAGCCAAATCCCATTTAAGAAAATTTGAAGGAAGGTGTATAGGCTGAGACGAATGGGGGAGATATGGGCAGCTGACCTCACCAGATTAAGATAAATTGTCCCCTTTTTGTTTTAACTTTTTATGTGAACAAGCAATATCAGGATAACATTAAAATCACAGAACTGAATTATTTTCTCCTCTTGACCCATACTAATTTTTCCTTTTCAGCGTGACTTTATCCATTTTAATGACTGACATGCTCTGTATACACTGGATCATAAAAAAATAATTAAAAGCATTTTAATCATTGCATTTTCTATAAAAATAGTCTATCAGAATCTATTTTGAAATATACATTTGATTGCTATAAAATGAAAATGTCCACAAGCTACATTCTGCCCATTAAATTGCCATTCTGCTTAGTTATGCCCTTGCAGTGTATAGAGTTTTTCTGCCTTGGTCCACCTTATTTTCTTTCCATTTCAGTTGTTTTCCATGTCACAAAGCATCTTGTGGGGTGGGTGTCACTGCTGAGCCGGTTATTATGTGTTCAGCTAGAATTTGTAGAGTTGCATGCTGTTTGTGCGTAATTACAAATGCTTTTAAGCAGAGCAATGTTTTAGATTCATTTGCTAAATACATTTAGTCAGTCGTAATACCTCATTAAAGAGGTGTTTGTCCTGATATTTAGTATTTTAACAACACATTTGGTTCTTTAATTCTGTGTAAGTAAGTAAGGAAGTAAGAAACCCCCATTTGCTACCAGATCAAAAATGTTTAGATGCTTTCTACCTTTCCTATTTAATCAAAAGTATGCTAACCCCTCCTAATAACACCCTTTGAATGCCAGGGAGGCAGATTAGTTGGATACCTCTCACATGGTTAAATAATAATTTATTTTAAAGGGATGTTTAAAAAAAAAAAGTTGAAGTGTTTACCCTTCTTAGTAAAACACTGCTGAAAGGTGTTTTATTCAGAAGTTATTACAGTTCAAACTTGATTTTTTTTTAAGTAGCAGTATCTCTGTGGCCTAAAATTGTACAGTGGTACTGTTGGTACACCATCATATAAACAGCTGTGGTCAGTTGACCATAAATCTCCATAGGATGGTGTAGCAACAGCCCCACTGTACAAGTTCAGGCCACTGTGATATCGCACCTAGAAAATTCCAGTTTAAGCTGTAAACGTTTTGAATAAAACATTTCCAGCAATGGGAGTACCCTTGTTTTACTCAGTGGGTTAAGCCCTACATTATATTTGTAGATATTCATAATTACCATTACAAATTAATTCTATATGGATTGGTTCCTCAAAATTAAAGGAATCTATCACCCCTATACAGGTTAGTCTTATTAGTTAGATTATTTAGTGAATATGTTTACAACTGTATCATTTGTTTTTTAAAAATGCTATTTGGGAGAAAACGAATATTTGATGTCTGCCCTGAGACCTACTTCTGGATAGACTGTGGTTTCCTGTTCTGTAACCGCAGTCTGTCACTCTGCCTCTGCGCCCCTCCCTCTATCCACCCTCCTCCAATGACAGAGGCTTTCTGCAGGTAAGCTGGAGCGATAGCATTGGCATTTATGCCTATTGAACTACAAGGTTGAATAAAGCATTCCAGGGATCAGCATTGATATTGCTGGTCACCGGTACAGGTACAAGGACCTGTGGTTGAGAAACATGTGAAGAGAGGCAGCTTAGTCTTCTTATTATATCCGTGTAAATTTCTAATTAGCCTTTTCTTATATTTTAGAGCCACCAAGACCTATTGCACCACCTCAGCTGCTTGGTGTCGGTCCAACATATTTGCTCATCCAGCTGAATGCCAACTCTATAATTGGTGATGGTCCGATAATTCTGAAAGAGGTAGAATACAGAATGACCTCTGGAACATGGACTGAAACTCATGCAGTGAATGCACCTACCTACAAGCTTTGGCATTTGGACCCAGACACGGAGTATGAGATCCGTGTACTTCTAACAAGGCCAGGAGAAGGTGGCACAGGACAACCAGGACCTCCTCTCATTACAAGGACCAAATGTGCAGGTAATTGTTGGACTGTGCTTTTTAACACTGATATATGTGCTAAACAGCATTGCAGTCTAAGTCTTTGTTCAAAAGAAAAGAAAAGGATTTGTGGGGCAAATCAAACTACTCTACTTTCTTTAAAGGGATAGTAATACTTAAAATGTAAAAAAAAAAAAAAAAGAACATTTTGTAGGGTTTATCCCCCTGAGTAAAACAAGGGTACCCCCACTGCTGAAAGGTGTTTTATTCAAAAGTTATTACAGCTCAAAGTTGAATTTTTTAGGCGCAATATCACAGTGGCCTTAAATTGTACAGTGGCGCTGTTACATCATCCTATGGACAGCTCTGGCCCTTAGACCATAAATCTCCATAGGCTGGTGTAGCAACAGCGCCACTGTACAATTTAAGGCCACTCTGGCATTGCATCTAAAAAATTCACCTTTGAGCTGTAATAACTTTTGAATAAAACACCTTTCAGCCGTGGGAGTACCCTTGTTTTACTCAGGGGGATAAACCCTACAACATTTTTTTTTTTATTATTATTATTATTATTATTATTTTTTATTTTTTTTTACATTTGGGGATTGTAATACCTTAAATGCTAGATCAATCAAGGGGTTAATAGCTCAGTTGAAATCAGTCTGATTTTTTTTTTTTTTTTTTTTTTAACTCCCCTATGGTTCAGTTGACTTGCTCCAGGATTGCTTCTCAATGTTTGTGCATAAGGCTCAATCAATACATGTGTTTTAATTATTGTGTTAAACTTCAGTTAGTGTGTGAAAAAAGCTATGGCATTAATAATTTATGCTACACTAACAATAGTTGCATGGCATTGTCTGATGCAGGAGGAGAAACAAGAGGCCTTTGAAGGGGAGGAGAAACTCTGTAAGAGATGCGGGGAAGCGAGGGGGCAAGAAAAAGATATGACATGGGAAGGGAAGAGACGGATAGGAGAAGTGCAAGGGGGTGGACAGTGATGCATATAATAGCTGAAGAGAGAGGCATTTAGGGAGATGGGGGAAGAGATGCTGCAAAAGAGGAATGTGTGGCTGCGTTGCCAGGCACTTGAGGAGATGGACACGATGAAGCAAAGGGGATGGTCAGGCAATGAGGCAAAGATTAGGGTGGGAAGAGAGCAAAGTGGGAAAGTGAATGTTGAGAGGACGGAAAAGTGGTGAAGCAGAGAGTGTGAGGAGGGCTAAGGGGAGGCTGGAATCACTGGGCTGTGGCAGGTACGTACAGCAATTTTCACAGGCGTGTCCAAGGGGTCTTTGTCCTACTAGTCATTCCTGTCACAATCACTGCCTCCTTGAAACTTGATGCATTTATTTTGACAGGAGTGGCCAGGGGGGCGATGGCCCCATTTGTCACTCCTGTCAAAATCCCAAACCCTGGCAGTTGAATGCAGAAAGGGCTAACTCTGTCATCGGGATGCCCTGCCTGGGCCATGGCTGACAGTGAATCAGAAACAAGAGATAGAGAGAGCGAGAGATGTGATCCATGAATTGGTCACATGCATGTTGTTGCAGGTAATTCTGGGTATGCAGTGAGAACATAGTAAGTTTTAGATTCTTTGGAAACAAGTTTTCTGCCTCAGACACATTGAAACACACACACACTCACACTCTCTCTCTCTCTCTCTCTCTCTCTCTCTCTCTCTCTCTCTCTCTCTCTCTCTCTCATCATCTGATGCTCTGCAAGTTTCTGTTAAAAATATCAGACGGGCCACATCTGAACCATGGACTGCACATCTTACACTCGTGCTGTACTCCCTCTCTAAAAGTTAACACTTTGTTTTCAGGCCAAAAATATAGTCTTACATATTACTCCTTTTTCCAGGACTCTAATTACCATAGCAATCTTGATAGCATGTCTAAGAAACAATGGTCTTGCATGTCTTTAAAGGAATTAAGATAAGTTATCCACCTTTCACTTGTGTATATCAGGATATTCTACACATACATTAAAAATGCAAGTTTAGGATTTGATTGTATGGATCTAACACAAAATAAATACAATTAACGATGCTAGCTGGAAGGACCTGATATTTAAAATCATGTAACCCAATTACATTTTTAGGTTTTATTGTCCCTTTATCTTTTGCAGTGATGACATTTTTATACATTTCCTTTTTGTTCTGCTGTATTTAATTGTACAGTTACAAAAGCGCAAGAGCTGAATTGTCAGACGATAACCCCTCAGTTAAGGGTCATCTAGTCATAAGCGGCATTGCTCTTTAACTTCCTACACCAGAGGATGGATAAGTGGAATTGGCATTTGAATTTCTGAGTGCGGCATGGCTGTCTGTAGCTAGGCAGCTATGCTAAGCAGTACTTCAAATACGTGTTTTGTCAGGTCACATCAGAGAACTGACAATTAAATGTAGCACCATCGGCATATAAATTACATACAGAATGGAAATTCTATGAAGAAAAAAAACAGAACAGTCAGTCAGAGGGGGGAGTTAAATAAAATAATGAAGCACCCTCCCCATCCTCTCTACATCTCCTGAATGACTATGCATGGTGACCATATTACAGGTCTGTGAACTTGTTTTAGCAGCCACTTCACTGATAATTCCTCTTATGGGAAGCCAGAGCCAGGAAGGTGACCCTTTGCATGGAATTTTCTAAAAGTGAACTTACCCTAGGAATAAGGGACTTTTAATCAGTTTTCCATATTATCTAGGTATGTCTCATTCATACAGAAGATATGCGTATCAATTTTTTGCATATCTGCCATTTTATGAATATAATAATGAGTTGTGGGCCACATAATCAGAAAGCCATATGTGTGAGGGCTGCATTATTTTTTTTATTGATATAATTGTGAATTATAGCTTGTCGGCTATTAATAGATAACAACATTACATTTAACAGACATCTATTCTTGAACTGCATATTACTGGCAAGCAAGGGGCTATATCTTAGTGGCTGGTCTACTAATTCATGTGCAAGTTAATTGGTTATAAATGTTTATTTATTTTTAAGTCTCAGATGGGCTGCATTTGGCCCCTGTGGCTCACATTGAACACCTATGCTGTAGAACCATCTCCTCATAACAAATAATAAGCTTCTTTAGACCTGACTGACTTGTAAGGGACACAAATTATGACACTGTAAACATTAACAGTTGGGCTCCTTTTACACATGTGACTAAAACACAAAGATGGTACCTTGGTTATGGTGTCCATGCCGAAAGCTGAACTGCTGGGCTATGGTACCCTTTACATGTGCCACTATCGCTTCAACATCTGCCAAGCTGCATCTTTTTACTGCATTCATGTAGAAATATAGCAAGATGTAGCACTGCAGATCTGTTTCTGAGGGAATGCAGTAAGTGGTGCCTGCTGGACTTTGATACTATCAGAGATGGGCCGCCATGTGAAAGACACCATAGTCCAACATTTTACCTTTCACAGCTGGCAGCAGATCCAACACCTCTGCATCGATGTCACCTGTGTGAAATGACCTAAAAGCCAAAATAATGCATAACCATTAGTAACCCAAATTAACCCTTTAATGACCAGAGCGGTGTGCAAAACGTGACTGCACAATGTGTTGCAGATCCCTCTGGTCCTTTTAAGGATTTAGTAAAAAAAAATTGTGGTAGAAAAGTACTAAAATAGTGGAACTAAAGAGCGTTTAACCCTTCAAAAGCAAAAGTGATTTTCAACACATTGTTTGTCTAGCATTCAAGGGGGCTAAAAAACCCATTCATGTAAATGAGAATTTAGGGAAATTGCAATCATCCCCTATGCTCTAGTTGATTTGCTTCAGAGTTGCTCTAATTGTACTTAGTGTATAGGCCTCGCTGGGCCTTGTGCACAAAAGAATTTAGCAGCAATTCAGATACACCACAGGGGAAACATAAACCAATCACACAATTCCTGTTGATTTAAATGGGTCTTTTAACCCCTTGAATGCCAGAGATGTCTCCAGTACATTGAGACACATTGTCATACCCGGAAACTCTCTGGATTTGCCCTGGAGACTCCAGCTTTGAGAGTGCGTTACTGGGTCTCCGGGGCAGAGGCTGATTTTCTGGATATTAGGACGTTGCTTTAAAACTCTTCCCACTTCTGTTCCTTCCCACACAGTTCCTCCCACTTTTTCTCTTTCCCCACCCAGTTCCTCCCACTTTCCACCCACTTTTGTGATGCCCAGGAAAGCCCCGCTCCCACTTATGGGTAAACTTCCCCTTTTTTGCCACATTTTGCGGCAATTATTCCCCCCCAGTGGCACCAGAAGGGGACTCCAGAAACAAAAGTTCCCAGGTATGCACATTGTGTTGCAGACCTCTTGAACAGTCAAGTGGTTAAAAGCCCAGTTAAATGAATACTGTTCTTAAATCTCCCCAATGGTGCCATTTGGCTGCTCCAGAATTGTTAATCTTTTCTTTTGTGTTTAAAGGGGAACTATCACTCCAAACGAAGTCTCCCACAAATAATTAACCTTCTAGAGATAAGCATACCAATGGTACTATTGAGCCTTGATGGACGCATGTCTTTTTTCAGCCTTATCTACTATGTTACTATTAGCCAGTAGGATTTTCAATTAATGCGGTAATTATGCTGGCTAATAGTACCATCGGTAAACTTTATCACTAGATGGCTAATTAATGAGTGGGAGCTTTATTTGGGGTGATAGTTCCCCTTTAAATCCATGTTCTGTTCAAAATTAATTTCCTAAAAACAAATGCCATTTTCAGCAACAACGCAGCTGGTTTTCCAACTAGATAGCTACTCCCTATATAGTATAGAATATAATCAGATCTTGGATCTTCCTAGCTTTTCCCAAGTCCCTAGACTTCCTAAACACGTTTATCAGTTATCTACCATCCACTGAATATATGTTGCATACTTTTCACAAGTACTAGATGAACTTTCCCTCTTAGGGCAAAACTAAGATAAATGCAACAGGGAATAAAATGAAACAAGTCTGTTTTTTTGTTTTTTGTCTTCATCATTTATTTAAACACAAACATTAATAAAGAAAGCATGTTGCCATAGCAACACAAGAAACTTTGTACAATCCTGAATCTCAAATTCTTCTACCCTGGTAATGTAAGCAGCTGAAATCTCAGTCCTCTCAGTGTATGCCCCTGTCCATTGACTGCAGTGGCCTGGACTCTGCATTTGTAGTAGGTTTAAATTAAATCCTGCATTTAATAAGCACTTTTTAAGCCCTTTTCTAGTGCCAGAGGGATACGTAATGCAAAGCATTGCAAAGCAATGTGTTGTGTACCCCTCTGGCACTCAAAGGGTTAAAAAAGTGCTTATTAAAGGATTTAATTTAAATCTACCACAAATGCAGAGTCCAGGCCACTGCAGTCAGTGGACAGGGGCATACACTGAGAGGACTCAGATTTCAGCTGCTTACATTACCAAGGTAGAAGAATTTGAGATTCAGGATTGTACAAAGTTTCTTGTGTTGCTATAGCAACATGCTTTCTTTATTAATGTTTGTGTTTAAATAAACAATGAAGACAAAAAAAAAAAAAAAGATAGACTTGTTTCATTTTATTCCCTGTTGCATTTATCTTGGTTTTGCCCTAAGAGGGGAGGACTCTTTTGCCACCCGGCTGTCACTGCATTACAACATTTACTGTGTATAAAAACAAAAAAGGGGGAAAGGACACCACACAGCTGACAATATAACAGTAACATGCCATTTCCTATTGCCATATACTCCTTTACAATTATTTCCTGATTGCAAAGTTTTCAGCAGGAAGCTGAAATTTCCTCTCCATTCCTCCAGTGAAAATAACATTAACTATTGTCTGGAATGTGCCTGCTATGAAAAAAAAATAATAATAATAATTCCCACAGGTGCACCTTAAACATTGTCTTCTTATACTACATGTTTTCAGTAGCTTCTGTGCTTTCTCCAGGTTTTTGTTTTATCACAAAAGCAGAAAGGGGTCAGCAGTTCACTGTGCCCAGAACTTCAATATATTTATACTAAGCCAGCGCTGCTTTCGCATCCAATTGAAATTCTATGCGTCCTACATTTTTCAATAAAAAGGATACCTCTTCTTCCAAAGCGAGATTGTGCCTGTTTGCTTTTCTCCTGCCTGCACATTATTCAGCTTGTCTTAATACCAACTTAATTTCATGTTTTGGGGGAAGAAAGTATTTTTTTCCTTCCCCTCTGGTTACAACTTTATCAGAGCAAAAAATGGAACAACAACTATTGATTTTACTGTAGCCTAAGATGGTTATCAATCAGAAAGACTAGTTATCAATGATCATCAGCACTGAGGCCCTCAGGCTTTTTCTGACATTGGTTCTGCAGCAGCGGGACCAGTGAGTTATGATTGGCTACTGCTTGAAATTCCGATTCTATAGCCGCTTGATTTTTCATGCTTCATATATTTGGTAGAAGTAATTGTACAAGTAGTTCTGATAAAGAACCAGTTCATTCAGAGTGAAAAACTATATTACTTATTACCATATAAAACAAGTTCCAGTTCAAGATGTCTATATTTCAAAATAAAAAATAAATTTACTCAGTATTTCTATTTAACTGTGAGGTTTCCAAATGGGCCTGCCACAAATTGTGCTACAGTATATTTCTTGCATCTTATTTTGAAATTAAATGGATAAAATAGATTATACCTGTTACGTAAGGGATAATTGTTATTTGCAGGGAGTTTAAAGTGGATGTGTCACCTATGCACAACATCCCATAAATAGTTAGGTGACACATCCAGTAGCATAAAAACTTTATTTATTTATTTTGTTTTAAGCTTCCGTTTTGTTTAAATTTAACTTACAAAAGTCTGGGCTGCAGCCACTTCCGTATAGACTGCAGCCCGACGCTCTGCCTCTGCTCTCCTCCTTCCTCCGATGACGGAGGCGTCTGTCTGGAAGCTGAAGCAGTCTCATTGGCTAGAAATCGATCTCTGCCAATGAGATCGCTCCAGTTTACTGACAGAAGCCTCTGTCATCGGAGTAGGGAGGAGAGCAGAGGCAGAGCTATGTAACAGCAGTCAACCGCAGTCTACATGGAAGTGGCTGCAGCACAGACTTTTGCAAATTAAATTTAAACGGAAGCTTAAAATAAAAAATATATAACGTTTTTATGCTATTGGATGTGTCACCTAACAATTTATGGGATGTTGTCCATAGGTGACACATCCACTCAGAAGCTATGTCATTGATGAAAAAAAGATATCACAACCCCATTGTTCACGGTTATGAAAAGAAGCACGTTGTAGCAATCAAAATCATATATATATTATGTGAAAATACATAACCGATATTTGATATTGCATGTGCTGTTTATCATGAGGTTAAGTGAAGCAATATATCTTCCTGTGTGTTACATATAGCTCCCTGATCAAGAAGTTGAGAGGGCAAAGAAAACTGGCTTCCCCTATCCTGCTTAAACCAACACATGTAGTATTGTATATAATAACCCTTTGTATGCAGGGCCAGATCTGTACTTAGAAAGAGTAAGAAAATCACCTAGTACTCTATATATTGGGGGCACCCCAGCTCTGCCCATAAATCTGGGTTAGTTGTTTGGTTAGACCAGGTTTGTCCAAGTTCAGTCCTCGGGGGCCACAAACAGACCAGGATGTAAGGATTTCCCTGATTAAGCACAATTGAGTTAAAAAGGGTCAGTAATGCCTGTATATAACTTTACTTTTTCTGTTGTCCAATGCAGGTTACTGGTAAATTTGGGGTAGGCGATCCACCCCTTTAATTAGGCAGGAACAATTCTAGAATTGTATGCATGGGGTGGAGCCTACCTTCCCTGCTTGGCTGCAGCTAGCCAACCAGCCCCAGTAAGATTTGTTCCTTGGTGAAGACACAGGCAAGAGAACAGTTCTGCTATAGTTTTAGAAATTTTTTTATTTTTCTGTTAGAAACGGAATACCACCATTAGGCGGATTACCATAACTGACAATGACCTTAGATGTGGCTAGCTCAGTATCCAGGTGCTTTTTGTGGACCTTAAGCCCTGGTGGGAAAATCTTGGGTACAAGTTCTTTCCTCAGGAGTTGTCCACCGAGGCTAGTCTCAAGACAGAAGATCTGCAGGAAAGGTGAGCAACCCTTTGAGTTCTGCAGGTCCACATGTCCCACAGTGTCCCTCCTCACAGGGTTTTTTTCCTTTGGAGTTCCTATTGCACACTCCTGCACTCATTGGGTTTAGCTATATGTCTGTTAGGTGTTTTGGAGCAGGGTTATGTGGTAACTTAACCCTTTAGCTGCTGGTTTTGTATCTTTGGGTTTTTGTTTGGCACTTTCCCTACTGAGTTCAGTGTTTTTTGGGTCTTCTAACATGTTCTAATGATGTTTCATGTACTTTTATTTTACTATTTTAACTTTGCCAAAACTTGAGTTCTGGAGCGCTTTACCACATAGACACCATTGCTCCATTCACTTCTATGGGACTGTACAGTTTGGGACATATCTCTGCAACTGCTCAATGTAGCGACTTCAGAGATGGCTCATTTTAATTGTCTGCCCTTGCTCTATCAGCTGTTTTTTTAAGTGTGTTGGGGGGCTCAGGGGGCTTCGGACACTGTTGGGGTACTTTGTCTGGAAAACTACATTTCCCATGAGCACTTGCTTCACACGTTCGTTTCTGATTGGCTCCCGCCGCGGCAGTCATTTTGTGCCTCTTCCAGAACTAGCATCCTACACAGGGCTTGAACTTTCCTTCTCTCCTGTACAGATTAACCCTTCTCCTGCCAGATAAGTGTATTTTAGTGATTTCTGGGGTGAAATTTTAATCTAACACAATGTATTTGGGTGATTCCTTATACTCTAAATGTTTTTGACGCTGTGAGAATGTCTAATCCGTTGGAGCTTGGGGCCAGGCCTAAGACTAAGGACGCTGGGGTCTCTGTGGTCACCTATTGCACATTGCTCCTCATGTCATTCAGGGTTACCTAGAGAATTCTCAAGTCATTTATGGCCAGCATGTTCTGATGTCCCTGAGTCTCTCCCAGGGACCTCCAGCCATGCATTTGAGCCAGTTTGGGTGCAAGAGTTCAAGGCTGCTACTAGGGACCTTAGGTCTACATTGCAACTCTTTCCATCCCAGTTACAAGAGGTCTTCCTTTCATGGCAGACCTCTTCTTCAGTCAAATCTTTCCTGCCAAAACTGCAGGGAGTACCTGATGTATCAAATTCCTCTGAGGAGGAACGGTTGGTGGATTCAGATGTTGAGGAATGTTCTGCTGTGGGCTCTTCAGTTTTTTTGGGGACCCCTTTGAGGCTTGACTACCCTAAACATTCCCTTAGTTCAAGAGGTTTCTTCAGATCTCTCTGATGTGTTTCAGGAGCCTAAAAAGCCCCTTACTTGTTTTCCACCTAACCCCACTCTTGATCACCTTGTGTCTGATGAGTGGAAATCCCCTGAAAGGAAACCTTCTGTTTCCAAGAAATTTGCCAAGCTTTACCCTTCTCTGAGGCGGCACTTACTCAGTGGTTCATCCTCCCAAAGTGGATGCTCCTATCTCCAGGCTATCTAAGTCTGCTGCCTTGCCAGTTTCTGATACGTCAGCGCTGAAAGACTGGACTGAAAAAAAACTTGAGGTTTACCTCAAGTCCATTTTTGCCACTGCAGGTTCTACCATGCGTCCAGTGTTCGCTGCGGCATGGGTTAACCGGTCCATTGTGGTCTGGACTGAACAGCTCACCCTGGCTGTCCGTCAGGGTGCTCCTACTTCAGATATGTTGCGGCTTCTTGCTAACATTTCTGAGGCCCAGCACTATGTTTCTGCTGCCTTATTTGATGCCATCCTTTTGGTGGCTAAGGTTTCCATCATGTCTATGGTTTCCAGACAGGCTCTTTGGCTCAAGATCTGGTCTGCTGACACTGCTTCCAAGAAAGCCTTGCTCTACTTGCCTTTTCAAGGCACTTCATTGTTTGGACCAGATCTGAAGGATCTGATTAGTGAGGCCACAGGGGGTAAAAGTACCCTTCTGCCCTTGGTCCCCAGGAAGAAATCGCCTCTCAAGCGTAATCGTTTATTTCGTTCCTTCCAGACTGAGACATGTCTGGCGAACCAGGCGGTTCCCTCACCTCCACGTACCTCCTCCAAGCCCAAACAGCAATGGAAGCCCAAGATCTCCTCCAAGCCTAAGGCTTCTAAGCTTTCTTCAGCATGACTCGCCGAACCCAGGTCCCCACTCGGCTGTGGGTGGCCGTCTGCGTCACTACCACAGCGTCTGGGAGGATTCAGTGGCAGACCCTTGGGTTTTACAGGTGGTGGCGGGAGGGTACATGATCCCGTTTGTCTCTCTTCCTCCCTTTCACTTTTTCCCCTCTCATACGCCCCAGGGCGCAGAGAAACTCCATCTGTTCAATGACGCTATCCAGGCCCTTCTGGACAAGGATGTTCTAGAACCTGTTCCGGTTCAAGACAGAGGCATGGATTTTTACTCAAACCTCTTTGTGGTCTCCAAGAAGGACGGTGGCTGTCATCCCATTTTGGATTTGAAGGATCTCAATTCCTTTGTGATCAGGACTCATTATCACCAGGAGTCCCTAAGGACGGTGATTGCTGCTATGTCCCCTGGGGAATTCTTTGCCTCTCTGGATCAGGACGCATATCTACACATCGCCATTCATCCAGAGAGCCGGCAGTATCTCAGATTTGCCTGCAACCAAGGGCACTTTCAGTTTTCAGCTCTTCCCTTTGGTCTGACTACAGCTCAAGTCTTCAACCGTGTCCTGGGAGCTTTAGTGTCCGTCCTCCACCGGGATGGCATCAGAGTTACTCCATACATGGACGACCTGCTTCTGAAAGCCCCTTCTGTGGAACTTCTTCATCAGCAGGTTCAGGACTGCATTCATGCGCTCACCCATCACGAGTGGATCATCAACATGGACAAGTTGCATCGTGTCCCATCCCAGCATCTGGTCTTCCTGGGCCTTTTCTTCAACACTCAGCAGAGCATGGTGTTCCTCACAGATGTGGTATCTCACTAAATTGCCCTCAGGGTTTCTGCTGTTCTAGCTCATGATCCAGTTCCAGCCAAGAATCTGTCCTCTCCAGTGGCGAAATTCATCTTCACCATAGAAGTGGTCCCATTTGCCATGGCTCACACCAGGGAACTCCAGGGGTTTGTGATCCAGGTGTGCAGGGGTTAGCCGGATCTTCTGAAGACGTCAGTATCCCTTCCTCTTCATGTGGAACTGCATTTGTCATGGTGGCTTGACCTCTCCAATCTGCTGAAGGGCAAGTCTTTCCTGGTATCCTTTTGGGCCACGGTGACGATGGATGCCAGCCTCTCTGGCTGGGGAGCGATCCTGGGTTGCCTGAGTATTCAGGGTCGGTGGTCTCCGGAGGAATCTCTCCTTCCCATCGTGTTGGAGTTTCGGGCGATATTTCGTGCCTTTCATCATTGGACACCTCAGCTGGAAGACTGCCCAGTCTGGGTACAATCCAACAATGCCACGGCCATGGCTTACATCAACAAGCAGGGCGGAACAAGAAGTCTTGCCGCTTGGTTAGAGGTCAAGGCTATTTTGTTCTGGGCAAAAGAACACGTTCCTGCCATATCCGCAGTGCACATTCCTGGCGTAGACAACGTCATGGAGGACATCCTCGTCGACACACAGTGGACAGCGGAGGGTGGGAACTGCACCCAGAGGTGTTCACCCTTATCATTCAGAAGTGGGGTCTTCCTTGCATCGACCTGATGGAGACAGTACACAACCAGAAGGTTCAGAGGTTCTGCTCTCGCTGGAGGGATCCTCTAGCTATAGCGGTGGATGCCATGTCCATTCCTTGGTTATTCCCTGTGGCTTACATCTTTCCTTCCCTCTCCATGTTGCACAGGGTGTTGCGGAAATTGAGACTGGAGCGCTGTCCAGTCATTCTGATTGCTCCGACAGGCTTCGTTTCTGGAGCTTCTGGATTTGTCAGTGGTGGAGCCATTCCGGCTCCCTTGCTGTCCGGATCTTCTTCTACAGGTTTACCTGTGGAAGGAGGATGTTCATCGGCTAGCTTTGACGGCTTGGAAATTGAATCCTCAATATTGAAGAAGAAAGATATTTCTTCTGGTGTGGTGGGCTACTATGCTCAGTGCCCACAAACCTGTTTCTTCTAAGGCCTACCACCTACAGTGTGCTGTATAACAGCTTTGGGGTGTTGTTACCCCTGTTCAGTGTCCATTGACACTTCATTGTTTTGTTGAACTATCTCTGATCTGATGGTTCATATCTGCTTTGGGGGCCATGCGCCTGGTCCTTGTCTTACTTCCCACCTCTGGGAAGCTCAGTGGTTGGACATCCAAAGTTACCAGTAACCTGTATTGGATGACAGAGAAAAGAGGATTTTAGTCTTACCTGTTAAATCCTTTTCTCTTAGTCCATACAGGTTACTGGTCTCCCACCCTGTCAAGGGACCATGCTTTGCTCTCCTGTGGCAGACTGTGGGAGGTCCTTCGGGGTCATGCTCACAGGAGTCTTCTTTCCCTTCTACTATCTAATCAATAGTTAGTGTCTCAAATCTTACTGGAGTTGGTTGGCTAACTGCAGCCAAGGAGGGAAGGTAGGTTCCACCCCCTGCATACAATTTCTAGAATTGTTCCTGCCTAATTAAAGGGGCGGATTACCTATCCCAAAGTTACCAGTAACCTGTATGGACTAAGAGAAAAGGATTGAACAGGTAAGACTAAATTCCTCTTATTGTAGAGATTACAAAAATAAAGTATTTGGAGAAAATGCCATATGTTAAACCCTTACTGTTTGAAAGATATTCACCGCTAAAGTTTCCTTTTTCCTGCTGTCAGCTGTAAAAGCTGTAAAGCTGACAGCAGGAGATTAGAGTTGGCCAACTCGAGAAGGCTCTTCAGCAGAGCCGAAATCACGTTATTTAAAAAGAACTACTTCATTGGAACGGTCTACGTGTGCTTGCAAATTAGACACACTTTGTAGACCATTCCAGTGAAGTAATTATTTTTAAATAACACGATTTTGGCACTGCTGCAGAGCCGCCGGCTGGTCCCAGGACCAGGATCTCCTGCTGTCAGTACAGCGCTGACATCAAGAGAATGGGAGGGAAGGGGGAACTTTAGCTGCGAATATCCCTCAAACCGTAAGGGTTTGAGAGATGGCACTTTTTCCATATACTTTTGTTTTTGTAACCTCTACAATCTCCTTATATAATAATTCACTAATACGTGTGTAACGACGCAGTCATGAGCAGTAGACACTGCTGCTCATGCTGCAGTCATGCGCAGTAGAGACTGCCCACTCCGCTGCTGATACCTCTGTCTCTACTGCTTATGACTGCCCCGCGACCGGCTGGCAGTGGCACTGTGGCCCGTGTAATGGGCTCTTCAACCAGTATTAAATAAAGTTAAATATGGGCATTAATGACCCTTTAATCAGTGGCTCATTCATTGTGACTGATTCACCTGTGGTGAATCAGGGAAATTCTTACATCCTGGCCTGTTGGTTGTCCTTGAGGACTGAACTTGGACAGCTCTGGGTTAGAGCAATTCTAGTGCCACTGTAATACAGCCATTCGCCAGGTTTATGGTAGCCACTTTATATAACTCTTTTCTGACCATTATTTAACCTTGGATGACACTGGTCATTCTAGCATCCAAGGGGTTAAGAACTTTTATTTTGTATATGTAATGATATGCGGCAACAGTAGTTGAATCGATAGATGAGATGAAGTAAGGAATGAAATGTGCCTATGGAGAGTGCCTTGCATACAAGGGGTTAAAGTGTTAGTAATGTTCACAAAAAAGTTTTTTGCATTTAAAAGAGCTTAAAAAGCTGAGCTACATGCAAAAAACATATCTCTCAAACCGCTATGGTTTAAGAGATACAGGCTTTTAAAGTTTGATCTCTCCTACTGACAGCTGTAAAGCTGTCAGCAGGAGATCCGTGTCGGCCGACACGGAGGCGCTTGAGCAGTGCTGCTATCTCGTTATTTACCACGAATCCCTTCGTTGGAATGGTCTAAAATGTGTGCTTGAAAACCAATGAAGGGATTCTTGGTAAATAACGAGATTGCGGCTCTGCTCAAGCATCTCCGTGTCAGCCGACACGGATCTCCTGCTGACAGCTTTACAGCTGTCAGTAGGAGAGATCAAACTTTAAACGCCTGTATCTCTTAAACCATAGCGGTTTGAGAGATACATTTTTTTTGCATTTAGCTCAGCTTTTTAAGCTCTTCTAAATGCAAAAAAACTTTTACTAACACTTTAAGTTCTATCACAGTATGGAGGAAAAAAATAAAATAAAATAGGGTGCTGTCTGATGTAATAACATTTTAAATTTCAGCAGACCAATTCAAAGGAGATATAATTACAAAATCATTGGCTGCTGTTTCTAAATTGGCATCATGGCTAAATGGTGGTATGGAGACATTGAAGAAAGTCACCATATCAGGATCCCTTCTGAGTTCAGTGTGGAACATTTCACACCCTTAGAGGTTGATAACCCCTTCCAGATTCAACAGATCAATGTAGATCGGAAATCACAGTGAAAGGAGAAAGGTAGTAATGGGGCACCACTCATTGGGTAATCCTATATGACAAAATTATCACTTATTCAGTAAATCTTGTGCTCATGTTCTTGGATCGCCTATACAATTTACTCTATGTATCCGCAAAACAAGAGAACATAGCCCCCAGCTGTACCTTTTTAGCAGCTACAGTACCTTTTTTCATTCTCTTGTTCTAAAACGGCATGAGCATTTGAACCTTTTGTAGCACAGAAGTAAAAGGCAGCTCTGATAGGTTCTTTCTGCAGGTAACCAAGAGAAACACACACAACTGTGATCAGATATATACTGTAATGAGAATTTGTTTAGAAGCCAGAAAAAATCATACCGTGGAAATAAAATCTAGTTATTAACGCTGACCATTCAGTTCACACTGTAGCTGTGTGTTGTATATGGACATTAAACAGAGCATTGTCTATATGTGTGTGTATTTTAACAACTATATGGAAGCAGCAGTTAAGAGTGTTCCCTTTTTTCCATTTTCTGAAATCAGCTGTATCTCATAGGGGTACATCAGGCTACTCTGAGTTCACTGTCGTATAGCCACTTTGTATAGACAAATATACGGCTCAGTGCTTTTCATTGACTTAATTGCACATTTTATCTGGAGCAGGGCTCAAAATTTCCACTCGCCACTAGCCAATGACGTGTGAAAATTCAGCCCTGATGAGTAGAAATTCAACCCTGGTGGGTATGTTATGGCTTGCAGTGGCGAGTAACTTTTCAGGTTTGGCTAGTAGCAAAGAACTTCAACTTTTAAGCCCTGATCTGGAGCCATAAGTGTCATGTGAGAACTGAAATGGATTATTCTTATATAACAGCCAATCCATGGGTTTTTGGTGTGGGAGGTCTACACAAACCAGAGACATAAAGTAGCCTGCAGTGTACATTTGTGAGAGGAGGTGTTGATTGGCTCACATGTCTGTTTTGCTGATATATAGCATAAGCTGACAGCCACCCAAAAAGGTGAGCACAAATATCTATTGAATAATTATGCCATGTATATCATGTGGGATTACCCCATGAGTGGTTCCCCCCATGTCTACCTTTCTCTTTTGTTGTTTATTTGTGATGATCAAGGTATAAAAATGTATATCCCACATGTGTATATCCCACATAAGAATATTATCCTCTTATGTCAGAATTTACAGGGTTAAAACCTGCTATCGCCTTAGCTTGTCTTTCTGTTATTATTCTATTCAATTTTGCAAGTGTAATTATACAGCTCTTGCCTTCTTTCATCTCCCTTATGCTAAATAGTATTTGATTAATGCTCAAAGTACTACCTTGTTTTCTTCTTTTATGCAAAGCAGGCTGGGTCTGTGAGTTGTGCTTCTGGATGTGTCTGTTTGAAGTGTGCACTACTTTCAAAACTTGCCTTTATACGCTTATGATGAAGCTGCAACAACAGGAAAGAAAATTGCACACTGCTTGATTCTGCTGTCCAACAGAAATAAAGTTACTGAAACTGATGTACTAAGAAAAATTAGATCAGTACATTTCCACCTCAGGGGAAAAAGAAAAATCCCCCAAATTTATATTGCTTTAAGTGGGGCTTTAAACCCCCTGAATCCTAGTGTTCCTGTGCATGGGGGACTTGCCCATCACTTTGGAACTGGACCACGCTTTTGGGCGGGATTAGTCTAATATGTATGTGGAAATTTCTCCTCTGTAATGGGCGGTGACTAGCCGTAGAACAGGCCATTGTGCTGCTGTTCATTCCCAGAAGCCTCTCACATTCTGTATGTGTTTTTTTCTTAGTACATTAGTCTTCTCATGTTTTTGCAGATCTTGTGGAATCCTCTGCTGATATTTTCTTGGGACATGATTTAACACTTCTTCTGCTCTACTTCTCAAATGTTTTACTCAACTGTATAACATATGTAGAGCCAAGTGGTTTACGTTTTCCTCTTGGACATCTTGCTTTCAGGAGGTTACAGGTCATAGTACACCTGAATGTCTGTATCTAATGTGGTCTAGAGCAGGTTGTCCAAATGCATTGCAGAAGGGGCTAAGGTAGTTCGTTTTCTCCTGTTTTGCAGTAAAATGCCTAAGCAAGTGATTCCATTATACAGATGTGACACAGACCCATTATGACCACCAGTGACCAGGTATAGTGTGACCACTATATCCACTGGTACATATTGAAACAAAAATCACCAAACTGTGGATTGATCCCTTCATCAGTAGAGATGGAGCAAAGTTCCTGCAGTTGGACTGTAGAATGGATGAAAACATGGCTTATTGTTTTCTGTGGAAGTACTATTAACACAGCAATTTTTCATAATTCTGAGCAGAAAAAAAGAATGTGAGCGGGGGTCTCACAAACACTGTTGTGACATTTCTCCAGTTGAAATCAATAGCATTACAAGTGTACTAGATATATAAAGTTCCCATAGGACCTTCCATGGAAGATCAGAAGAGCTTTTTGAAAAATATCTTGTGTGAACTAAAGAGAACTTTTTAGCCATTTCTGCACAGGAGTGAGGGCTGTATTAATCAAGCTAAAGAGGTGCAATTCTGCAGCAAATCAACTGTACCATAGGGTTGAGGATAAAAAATGTCCTTTGAATTAAAGGGTAATTATAATGTATTATGTGCAAGCAGGCTTTGTGAAGAGAGAAAAAAAAAAGTCCGGGGCTGATCTGTGCAGCTTCAAAATGGCTTGTATCAGTCGTTCAGGAGATCAGAAGACTGCACACATTGACTCAGTAATTGTAATTGAATAGCCTGTTCTTAATTAGGGATATCCTGAAAACCTGACCCATCAGTGTGCCCCAACAACCTGGAGATGAGAATCACTGTTTGACTAACAATCAGGTAGATTAGTGGACCAGGACTCCATTATGATGGCCTTGGCCTAACAAATATTGCATTGAAACACAACCCCATACCACCAGTTCACAAAGGAAATAAAATAGTATAGTAATATTCTCTACTTAAGTCAGTGTAGCAGTAAGTATATGTGTGCTTTATTTTTTATCAATACTAAATCTCTCCACTGACAATAATACCAAAAAGAAAAGGCCACAGTGCACTCATGCTCCAAATTGAATTTTCACACTGTAACAGCTTGAAGAAATCATATCCCAACAACCTTTGTGTATTATATCCCCACTGACCCCTTTTACTAAGGGATATGTATAAGGTATCTGTTTATAATCTTTAGAAATAGTTTATGTATTTAACAGCAACTTTTTCATTAATGTGAAGATAGGGTTATTCAGTGCACTCAATGGGTTAACTGCCGTGTTTAAATGAAGGCGTCCTCTTGGTCCTGAACACCCATTTATTAACTATGTACATTAGTATTAGATTATATATATAAGTTAACATAAATCTGTAAGTTGTAAAAATCTTCATAAGAATGTTATACTAGAGACTCTCTCCATGGCTTCTGATCTCTCTTGATCTCCAGCTTTTGGGGTCTACAACTCCCATTACCCCTGGCCATCCACTAGGTTATAGTACCCAATACCTGGCCTGCAGGTACTGAAGAGTTGCGTGACTCCTTTTTGTCACGCATTTGAGTAGAACCCTAATACACAGAGGTGTAACTAGAACTGTCCGGGCCCTGGTGCAAGAAGTGCCATGGGCCCCCCCAACCCCTGAAAACATTGGCCCCCGGGCCCTCCACAATGCCTCCATTTCCTACCTCCCAATCTCTGGTGGTCCAGTGGAGTGGCAGGAGAGACTGGCTGGCGAGACTTGCTCCCACGCTGTCCTCTTCTGTAATGCAGAGCGCTGGGAGATGATGTCATCTCCCAGCGCTCTGCATTACTAGCGCGCCGGAGGGAGATTGCGGCGACAGGAAGAGGGGGTCGCAGGGGGCAGCCGGGCCCCTGGAGTGATGGGCCCGGTCGCAGTTGCGACCCCTGTAACTCCTATATTTACGCCAATGCTAATACACCAGATTGTTTGCCATTGCCTTGCAAAGCGACTCAATGGAAATGCTAATTGTTTGTTGACTGTGTCATATATTGTTTAACAAATGGCTCCAATATTTAGATCTTTCTGGATCAACAACAATGAGGAAATGGGGCTTCATCATCAGAAGTGATAGTACTCTGTGATATCACTTGTCTCCTATACTTTTGCACCTAAGAGGGAATCACTTCTTTCTTGTATTAGAGTACCATATTACAAAACATAGTTATTGTATCGAGTGGATATGAGTTAACAGCTGCTCGGATTATTTTAGTTTATCATCACACATTTCACAACCAGTTTCAGCACTGAAAGTCTAATTTATGTTGTAAACGACCAAAGTATATTAGTAAGTACCAAAAGATTAGTACAATTCACGAAGAAAGCAATATTTTTAAAGACCAGATTAGAAATGCATTATGGATCCCATTATGTTGTACTCAATTTGATATGCAAAATTACATGTCACACTTTGGATTTTTCTCATATTTGTATGCAGTTTAAATAAGTAGTTTCAGGGTTTGTTTCTTTCGCAAAATTGTTTATTAGCAATTATTCAAGTTTGTCTAAACTGCTGCTACATATTTTCCATACCAGTGAATTATCCATTTTTCCCCATTAAGCTTTGCATTCATTTTTTTCCTTTACTCCGCTACAGGAGCAAAGTACATTCACTGTATGGGAAGTTTCCCAGCAAAGAAGAAAAATCTCTTCTTGTCATCATTGATTGCACATTCTTGTTAAATGTATCCTGTACAAAGTATTTGTCTTGACTCCGCTATTTCAATATTTGATATAATGAATATGAAGTGTTGGAGAAAGCAACTTTGGTCACCTAGCTGTTGGGACTACAACAGCCAATGTCTGGTTGGGGATGATGCAGTACAAAATATTGTCTGCCCCTGTAGTAACATTGTTTGTCCCACCCACCCAATAACATAAATAAATCCAATGTTGCAGTTACCTACAAAAGCTGTAAAAAAAATTGTTACATTGACAGCTCTGTATATTTCTCACATTAGAGGTTTTCAAGCATTTTACTATGGTACAACTAAGAACATGGCTAGATACTGGCTATGAGAACTATGCATAAAGTACTGTGCATTGATGTCAGCTTGGGACATGTAATAGTGCAGGATCTTATCACAGGCCCTAACAGACAATAAAACACTATCACTTCTGGGACATGTATTGAGATCACTATTGAAAAAAAAGCCCTGGAATAGACAGGGATGGGAGTGCCCAGCGAGTACATTTTAGACCTCGGAAAACAACTGAGAATTGTTACACAGTGTAACATGGAGTACAAGATAATTAATTGTCTTCAACCCCAGGTCATTTTTAGGTGTTTGTGTTCCTTTGTCTATTTTGTGCAATCACATTTCTATAACAAATAACTCATTCACTTTCCAGGTCATGCTAACACTAAGATAGGTGGGCTATACCACAGCAATAGGAAAAAAACTTAATATTTATAAAGTAATACTCTTGAGAACAAAAATAAAAAAACAGATTAGTTTTATTTCTTTCCATTCTGTTGTACATATCTCAGTTATGTCCTTGGAGTGTCTGACCTTTTAACATTAAGTACATAGGGATATACAGAGTATTCAGAACAATATGCTGCAAACAACTCTGGCACATGATTAAATACTGTATCAGAGACTGCATCATGTGTGTGAAATGTCCTAACACAGGAGTAAAACAAACTCTTAAAGGGACAGTAATGTTTCATAATAAAAGCTGGTCTAATTAATCATCATAGTATTTGGGCCTTGGAGAGTGTTATTTCAGTTTTGTCAGAGTTGTAGTTCAAGAGTAATGCAATGACAAAGTGTCCCCCTCCCGCCCCTTTTACTGATGTAACACTGCTCAGCCAGAGCAGAAAGGAGGTGCCCAGGTAGATTGTAGAGAGGGACAATCTTCAATTAAGATAAGGGAAAAACCTGAAAAACTTGTCAAAGGGGGGGGCAGGGCTTTCATTGTTCTCATAGAAAGAAGATTGTCCCCTGCTGTTATCTGTCTGGCCTATGGACTGAATTCCACATCTGAGAAGAGCTGGCTTACACTAGGTAAAAGGGGCGGGAGGGGGAAACTTTATCCTTCAATTACTCTTGAACCAGAACTCTGACAGTACTGAATTAACACTCTCTATGGCTCAAATACTATGAAGATTAATTGGAGCTGCTTTTTTGTGAAACATTACTATCCCTTTAAGACAACTTCTCATAGGACCAATGTGAACAAGAAGACAGCCCAGTGTGTCAACATTGATCTTTAATGATGTGACCAATTTTGCACAAAGGACTATTATATTCATGAGAAAGAGACAGAAAGATCTAGGAGTATAAATTGATGACAAAGTGTAACACTTTGTTAAATTATTCCACACAATAGATATGGTATAATCCCTCTGCATACCAGGATACACTTAGGGTTAAATGGGAACTTGTAGGGTTAAAGGGGAACTTTCAACCCCAAGACACACTATCTTATTTTTTTAGTCTATCACAATCGTGTACAGATTGGAGATTTTTTTTTAATGCATACCTCAAGAGATCACGTATTACATTTTGTGTATTTAGTGCAAATGGTTGCATCAACATGAAATGTAATATGTGATAACCCTTGAGGTATGAATTTTTTACAAAAAAAAAAAAAAAATCACCAATCTATACACCATTGTGGTAGACTAATAAAATAAGAGAGTGTGTCTTGGGGTGAAAGTTCCTCTTTAACCTCCCATACATTCCATTTACTTAGCCATCTTTGGCTGCAAGTCACAAACTCTACACACTAAATTTACTGGAGCTATTCACATATTGAAAGGGAAATACATATTGAACCATTTATCTAGGCTGTACTAGAGTCTACGAAATAATGTATACAGACAGTGGTGATAAGAGATTCACCTCCAATGGAGGAATTTAAATTTATAAGTAATTTGCATGAATGTATAACCTGTCATATATTTTGTATTCAGACTTCATCTAAACAAACATGACTAAGAAACCTAAGTTGCCTGGAAGTCTTCCATTCTAAAGCTACTCGGCCAGTAAAGGTATCACTTTACTCTACCAGTCCCCCCCTATTTTTCACTGCTCACTGGTACACTGTCTTGTATAAGCTGGTAACCACGAGTAGCACAAACACAGAACTATGCATGGTGAATAATACAAGATGCCATTGTAAATGACATGGTAATGTGTGCAAGTGAGCCACGAACTAGCAGTAACAGCTCACCCAAGATAATATGAGTGAAGGTTCATTAGCAAGTTTGCCAGCCTAGATGAATCGGTGAAGGCATTTTAGATCACAGCATTATGTGATTATTTTTAATGAAAAAGGGTAAATGAAACAAAAGAAGTTGTGACATTATTTATAGCACTATTCAATGTTTTGTAAGACAGGTATGTTAATAGTTTATGGCCTGCCTTTCACCAAGATATATTACTCTCTATAAAGAACTGAACCACATGTTCACAAATTGGAATTGTGTAATATTTATTGCATCGAAATTAATTTTCCCCTACAAAATGAACCTCATTTTGTTCAGGTCTTTCTGAGAGGCAGTATGGTGATGACATAAACACAGTGGACCATATGTGTAAAAGTACAGTGTAGTGCAATCCAAATTCACTATAGGAGACACACAAAAAATTCCAGTTTGTTTAACCTCTTAACACCTGAGGACGTACATGTACGTCCCGAGCGGATGTCCCGTAAGGACAGAGGATGTATATGTACGTCGTCGGATTCCGGATCTCCGCGCGGCTGCACTCTGTTCGGGGACTCGGGAATCTTTTGGGAAAAAAAAAAAAAAAATGCACCACGGGCATTAAGTGCCGGCTGTGTGTGCACTCGGCCGGTCACTAAGGGGTTAAGGACCAGCCATGTGGCTGACACTTAAAGAGATAGTAATACTTAAAATTAAGAAAAAATATATGTCGTAGGGTTTATCCTCCTGAGTAGAACAATGGCACTCCCACTGTTGAGAGGTGTTTTATTCAGTAGTTATTGTAGCTTAAACTTGAAATTTTTAAGTGCAGTATCATAGTGGCCTGAAATTGTACAGTGGCGCTGTTGCTACACCAGCCTATGGACAGATCTGGTCAACTGACCATAAATCTTTATAGGATGGTGTAGCAACAGTGCCACTGTGCAATCCATACCGTGTGCCAGCGCGCCGAACGTCCTCTATGTGGTCGTTAACTGGAATCCTTAAGAGGTTATTGGGTTATTCTGTGTTTTCTGTGAAATGCTTTCAACAAGAAAATACCAGAGAGAGCTTTACATTGCCCTTTATATATTTACTAGTGTAAAAGCCCGTGTAGTCTCTACTCCTCATGACTGCATCGGACTGTGTTCAGGCAGTCTCTACTGCGCATGTCTGCATCGGACTGCGTTTTGGCAGTCTCTGCTGCACATGACTGCACTGGACAAACATACATCTGGCCTTTTATATTATAGTATAATGATGATATGATGATAGTTCATTTTTCTATCACTTCTATAGCCATGTCCTTAGAACAGTTTAAGAAAGTGCATGAGCTCTTTGAAGGGCTATATGAAAATTTGCAGGGGATCTCTCAGAAGCTGAACAACTGCCGTGGAGGTGAAATAGCATCTGTTTAATTAATATTCATGTGTTTTATGTGTGCTGAAATATTGATTTTTGGACTCTTCATATGAAGTAATATGAAAATCCTCTTCAAGTCAGAGTCTGGCTACACCATTAAGGTTATTGTGTACTGATATATCTGCAGAATGAAAACTATAAAAGTGTCTGATGTAAAGTTGGTTCACCAGTATGTCAGACACACCTGTCCTCCTTCGTAAAATGTGATTGATTCTTTAAGCGTATTTCTAAACATTCTGATTTTACGAAGAGGGACAGTTGGCCTTGTTACTATTCGACTGCCAGAATAACTGGCATTAAGTGTAGATCAAACCATGTGAAGTGGAGTGTTTAATCAAGTAGCTTTGCAATGTGCTGGAGAAATCTCTAATGTGCGTTTCCAAAGGGGGCATCCAACATTGTTTTGCAATGTGCTGAACACCCATCAGGCTTTTTTAAAGGCTAACTTTTTGAGTGCCAGAGGGGTACGCAACATACCCCTCTGGCACACAAAGGGTTAAGTACGGATTGCAATGTGCTGCCCAGGAACTTCGTGTGTCAGCATTATTCTGCTGTCTCCGTGCCCTGCCTCACAGATGAAGTTACAGACTGGTAGTTTTTGGCTCTCTCTGTAGTCTTAGAATTTGTAGGTGTCCTGTGATTGTGAGCAAAATTGGAGAATAGTGACATTAATGTAAATTTTATTTATGACATTGATTTGAATTAGTGCTCTACAGTGCTGTGTGTGTTTAATTAATTTAAGTGAAAGTTCCACTTTAATGTCCTTCCCCTATAAATCTTTATTTGGGAGAAAGGGCATCAAATGTAACAGCACTGATTATGACACTTTTAATACATTTCTGAGGTTACCATTGTCCAAAAATGAGCCATCTGTAACTACATCTCTCAGAGCAGCATACTCTTCTGGGATGTATGAGCTGGAGAGTTTTAAATACTTAAAGAAGCAGTAAACGTTTTTATGAAAAAATATATATTGTAGGGATTTTCTTATTGAGTAAAATAAGGGTACTCCCACTGTCGAGAGATTTATATTTCCAAAGTTATTACAGTTTAAACCTGTTTTTTTTTTTTTTTACATTACATTAGCAGTGCCCTCTAGTGGTCAAATTGTAATTAGTTTTTCTTAGATTCTAATGGAGAGGAAAGTCAAGAAAGTCAGAGACATATAGGGTCGCCACCTTTTCTTCAAAAAAATACCGGCCATGGCATTCCCTCCATAGACTTAACATTGGACAGAAGCCAATTTTTTACCGGCCTGCCGGTAAAATACCGGCTGGGTGGCAACCCTAGAGACATACAGTTCTCCATAGAATGTGATAGAAAGTGCCTGTCACTTCCTGTCAGTTAGAACTATCAGGAAGTAAACACAGTAAATTCACTTCCTGATTATTTAAACGGCTATAAATTTAGAATAAAACATCTGACAGCAGTGGGAGGGACCTTGTTTTATTCAGCAGGAAATTCTCTATAAAATGGGTTTTCATAAAAAAAAGTTTACTGCTCCTTTAAGGCCTGTAAATTTTAAATGACAAACGAATCACTGTGTCCCTACCTGTTCTCTCTGTCAAGTAAACTTGCCAAAGTGCATGCAGTCTCTACTGCTCATGACTGCATACATCTGACCTTTTATATTATTGTATATGACTATATACAGTCAGTGCCTATGTTATATTACATTTATTGCTTTGTGTGCCAGAGGGATGGCAGCATATGCATGTGAAATTAGTTAGCCACCCCTTTAGCATTCTAGGGTGCAATTCTCGAGCAAATCAACTGCACCATAGTGAAGAAATAAATTACTATTGATCTGAATGGGCCTTTTAACCCCTTGAATGCTAGAGACAACTTCAGTGCAATGCTTTACAATGCACTGTACACCACTCTAGATTTCAAGGAGTTTAACCCTTTGATTGCCAGAGGACTACCCCTCTAGCAGTAAAAGGGTTAAAGCGCCACATAAATGGTGGAAATTCAGGGAAATGTTATTTCTTTCTATTAGTTGGTTTGTTCCAGAACTGCATCTTTGTCAGTAAGTCCCAAAGTACCCTACGTTCACAAGAAAACTGGATTAATCCTGGTGCAAACCATCTACCCCATAAGGGACATTTAACCTTCACAATTATATAACTGGGGCTAATGGTTTCTAGCGTTTAAAGGCATAAAAGTAACATTTAAATCAAAATATGCCTTGTGTTTTCCTTAAAACATGAGACACCAAGAGTTAAAGGGATAGTAATGTCAGAAAAAAGTATTAACTATATGGTATATACAATTAAAAGAGAGTACTTGCACTAATTTGTATCTCTTAAACCGTTATGGTTTGAGAGATATAGGAAAATAAAGTTCTCTGGTCCCTCCCCTTTCTGCTTGACGAGCTGTAAAGCTGTCAGATTGTCGCTTGACCAGATGTGGCTCTTCAGCAGTGCCTATATAACAATATCTAAAGATAAATACTTAATTTGGAACAGTCTATAAAGTGTGTCTGGCTTGCAAGCACACTTTGTAGACCATTCCAATTAACTATTTATTTCTAAATAGCATGATTTCAGCTCTGCTGAAGAGCCTCTGTCTGGTCAAAGGACTGGAATCTGCAGCTGTCAGCTAGATGGCAGACTTGAGTAAAACAGCCAGGAAAAGGTTTGAGAGATGAGATTTACATTGATGTTAATCTTTTTTTTTAATGTGTACAATATTAAATCATCTTAAAATTAACCATTACTATCCCTTTAAGATCACCTTGCTGTATCTATCTCAAGGCAAAATAAAGAAATGAGTCGCTCAGTTACAGTGCAGTGCTTTTTGCTCAGTAAACAAGAATCCAGTCGATAACACCTACAATGTATGCCGTGCACGTGTACAGTTTAATGCTACTCCACATGTATGGATTGTGTAAGATCACCATGTAAAGAGCCCTCTAGAAATGGTATTTAGTGAGCTTTGACCTGGATCAGCCACACATGCAGCGTAATTGCAGTCACTTACTAAGGGTCAAGAGAAAAGGCGAGACCTAGAACGTTAATACAATTACAAGCTCAATACTGATTACTTCACTAATGGATTTTATTGTGTCCTGAGCTACCCAATCTGCAAGAGTAGTAAAAGAAAAAGAAGTATCTAGTTAATCTTCAATTTGACAAGTTTGTCCCTTTGATCTTTAGTGCAGAACAAGTTTTTACCCTATTCATGTGACTTCCCTCATTACTGCCAAAGATTAAATATTCTTTATAAGGGAGGTGGAGGATGAAACAATTTATATAACCCTTTAAGTGCAAGATGAGTATGCAGTGCTTTGGACATCCTCCTGTCATTCACAGGGTTAACTCCTAACATGCAGCAATACCACGGTGAAGGGGGAACGGAGTGCTACTGTCAAGCAATAAGTGAGAACTGTAGCACACAGTTTGGGATTATGATAAAAATACTGTGTCCACTTCACTTCCAGAGAATTGAAAAAGCCAACTTAATGGAACACGCACATGAAAATGGTTGATAAACGTTTATAAATATCATGTACTTAGAGGTAGAATCTATAAAAATATTTGTTAAATCCCTGAAATACAATCCTAAACATACATTTTGTATAATGTGAAGTATGCCCTATTCAGACACTATTTGGTTAGTTTTGTTTGTAATTAGAAATCAGAGCTAAACCAATTAATTTACTGTGCTTGGTAACCACCATTCTTACGGCTCTTTCATATGGGCAATAGACCTGTAGCAGCAGCCCCCTGCTACAGTTCTGCCACTCGTGTTCAATTCATTTTCTCCTGTGTTCCCCATTTTATGTAGATGCAGGAGATGAGTCTCATAGCTGACACGAGTGACAACCAATATTAATGGCTGGTTCACACGTGGGTCGGCTGTTCATTGGATATGGCTATTGAGCATCGCGACATCCAACAAAGCTTGTGAAAAGTTCTGTCAGTGGTCCCATAGGCTGTAGTACACACCTTTTTTGCTTCATCTTTACTACTATCCTGTGTGAACATGGTAGATACAGCATGCTGAGGAGGTAGTTGCCCCTGTGAAAGACACTATAGCCAAACATTGTATCACAACAGAAGCATTTCTTTGTCAGTGTTGTCTGTGTGAAAGGGGCATTATATTAAAAAAAAAAAAAAAAAAGTCTGGTATATCATCACAGTCACTATAGACAACACAACTGTAGCATGTACAGCAAGATTGCTGTGTTAATTGGAGTCAGGAAGCCCTTCATATTTGCTAAGCCAAAGGTGAAAGCTCCCAAGGAGCATGTATGCAAGACTTAGGCATCAGCATGCAAGTGTAGAATTTTTATAGATGCTAGAGTGAAATGTATTTAAGGGTGTATAACCCCAGTTCACTTTATGTGTTGGGGTTTTTTAATGGTTACATTACTGATAGATGTTTTAACAATGGTATATAATGTAGGCCCTTGCTGCCACTCTTGTTACATAGTAACCTATTTGATGAGCCTGCTAAAAGACATACATCGATCAAGTTAAGCCCATTCCATATCAGCCCAGTTGATCCAGAGGAACATTGAAAAAAAAAAAACACATTGATGACATTTTCAATTAACTCCTTAAAGACCCATGACTGTCCTGGTATGTGATGGGTTGGGAGTCATAAGGACCCATGATGTACCAGCAGTGTCATGGATTTCATGGCACCCCGCGCGACTTCGCACCATTCGGGGAGCCCTGAATCGGGATCACAAAAAAAGGTCTGTGGTCCTTAAGTGCCATACGCACATGATCAGTCCTTGAGGGGTTAAGCCCCAAGTGGGTCAAAGATTCGTTCCTGACTCCAAATGGCAGTTGGATATTACCCTGGATCAGTATTCTAGCTAATTTCATAATTCTCAGTATTATTCTGAGATAGAAATGTATTCATTATTTGAAAGAAACTAGAGTACCTGCTGTATCCCAAAACAAAGAATTCCATAACATTACTGCCCTAACTGTAAAAAAATCCCTGCCTTTGTTTTAGTATAATGTGCCTTTCCTCTAGTCTTAATGGATGGCCTTGTTTTTTGCTCAGCTCTTTGAGTAAATAATTCCTTAGAGAGTTCTTTTGTGTACACTTTGAATATATATGTAAATGGCAATCATTTCAGCACTTAGTCTTCTCTAATGTAAACAAACCCAGTTTGGCTAGAACTCAGATCCTCCAATCCCTTTATCAGTTTCATTGCACATCTCTGCACTTTCCAGTTCAGTAATGTATGTTTCTAAGAACTGGTGCCCAAAACTGTATTCCATATTCCAGATAAGGCCTAATGAAAGATGTATATAGAAGTAGAATTATATTCACAGTGTTGGCTCTTGATATTTATCTACAGATACATAATATAATTTAGGCTATTATGGTGGTTGGAAGCTGTGCTAATTAGAATAGGAAAAAGGGAGTTGAGGTATATAACAAGACAGCACAAGCATTCTTCTCCGATACTTCGGAAATTAATTACAATTCTCAAAATAGATCTTATGTTGCTGGACATTTCTTCTAACAGCAGTTAACTGCCTTCAGTCGCACTACTAACAGTTCCCTTTCACTCTAAAACTGATAAATCCTCAAGAGAGCAAATCTGAGAGTGTTCATGTAATGCATCACCAATGTCTAGTCCCACGTCATGTTGTGAGTTACCAGGAGCTATGACCAAAATTACCTGCCTCAAGTTTTCTTATTCATGTTTGAACTGTGCAAGGACAGAAGCCAATGACCAGCAAAAGGAAAAAAGTCTTTCAAAGCTGCAGGTAGCAAATGTAATTTTCAGCTTCCTATCACCATGTTTTCCCAAGCCATTCAAAGAGTGACATCAGCACAGCAGCAGGCTCTGAATCCCACTGTCAGGATCACAACTCTCTACTAATAAATATGTCCCGTGGCTTGGCTTTTATACGTTTGCACAATAGTTGTATTTTGTATTTGTCACACAGGTGTGTCTTGGTTCACACTTTCAGTGCATCTCTTTAATGCTTGAAGGGCTAGAAGGGTGTTCAACATATTTTGAATCCATTCATTGCACACACCTCTGTTCCTTAACCCTTTGAGTGCCATATGGGTATGCAACACATTGCAAAGCAATACGTTGCATACTCCTCTGGCACTCAAAGGGTTAGTTAAAGAGTTAAGCAGGGCTGTCCAAGTTCTCAAGGGCCAGGAAGTAAGGATTTCCCTGATTAAAGCACAGGTGAGTTAATCAGTAATCCATTTTCATTTGCCTGCCTGTGTCAAACAGAGAAATCCTTATATCCTGGACTGTTGGTAGCTCTTGAGGACTAAACTTGGCCAGCCCTGGGTTAGAAGAACGCTAACACCTCTTGATGATATACCCCAGCTAACCATAACCCTTTGAGTGCCACAGCGGTATCAAAAGTACTCCCCTGCAACTCAGAGTTAATATAGGTAGAAAATTCTACTGTACACTGAATCAATTACAGCTAAATTTGTAAAAAAAAAAAAAAAAAAATAGTACTGAATTTCAGACCTACTGAGGCAGACATTATTCCATGTTGTTGGACTTCAGGGCCACCAACTCCACCCACTGAAGTCTACTTTAGAGGGGTGGACGTCTTCAGCAGAAGCAGCTTGAGGTCTTGAAGTCCAGAAACAATGATTAATGTCAGCCTCAGTGGACATAATATCCAATAATAATGAAACCTTCATTCTAGGGAACCAATCCACCCAGATTTGACTCATTAAGGTTTTCTGCTCGTTTTAGGTGGTTAGTATTCTTTAAATACCAGATACTTATATAAAAGAACCTTTGAAGCCCATGTACAAACAACCTTGAGCTCTCCAGTTACTGGACTACAAAACAACTATGATCATCCTCATCCAACCATATTTCTTTAGGTCTTCTTGAACTGCATTTGACATCATCCTCAATTGGCCATTGATATGCCGAAGTTGATGATAGTTTTAGTCCAACAACAATGGGAGAGCAAAAATTTGCCTACTTCTACTCTTGCCTATAATGGTTTGTATGAAGCCCTACAAAATACAGCTTTCTGAAGTGGCTGTTAGTAAAGGGATGATGAACTACACCCCTTACTTCTTTTCAGATATACTGTTGTCCTCCTAAAGTTTTATAACATTTGATTCCTACTTCTTCTTTTATGTTTTCTGTGTTTCTAATCTGTGCAAGGATTGTAGGGGATCGTAGCTGAATCAGCTTGCTTTGCTTTTCAATTTGGAGATTCAGCTCTGCTGCTTCCAAGAATAATTTACACATTGGGGGAGATGCAATAAAGGTCGATGCTGTGGCGATATGATTGTGTTGGCGTTTAAAGCACCTAGTCTTGTCGATGTAGATACACATTGCCATATGCACTAACATTTAGGGAGTGGAGTGGAGTGGAGGAGAAGTTCCCCATTAGCCTATAGGGTTGACAAACTGCTGGCAATCTGGAATGGATGCCCTCCCTTACACATCACCAGCAGTAGATAATCCTGAAATCAGATAGCCTTGTCTCTGCTTCCCTGATTGCTCAGTATGATGAGAGTAGAGAGGATCCTTTCTGTATTATTTGTGATTGAAAAGCAAGTGTATACGACCGTGTACATGTGGATATACGTGGCTACCAGTGGGCAAGGAACAAGGTTGGGAGTTAGGCCGCGTTCATGGGGATTTGTGAAACCTGTGTACTCTGCCTGTCCCCCAGACTTTTTCTGGTGTCCACTGGTAGCCACAGATCCCCATTTACACTGTCTTGAATGGGTAATGCTGAGTTTGTGACCTTTCACTCATTTCGAGTTTGACATGCCTGCTTTAAATGGATAGTCATATATATATATATATATATATATATAGATATAGATATATATATATATATAGATATATAGATATATAATAGAGAGAGAGAGAGAGAGGGAGAGAGAGATAGAGATACATTTCATATTGTCAGAGGAGGATTACCAGATAGCAAAGAAGCACTCTTAATGCTCCATTTCCTTTCTTCAAAATGCATTCCTTAACCACTTAAGGACCAGAGGGGGGGTGAAACTCATTGCAAAGCAATTTGTTGAACATCCAACTTGTCCTTAATGGGTTAAGTACATCTGAATGTAGTGCTACGGAGACTGTGGTGTGATTCATCCTAATCCAGAGATGCAATTTACAAAGCTTTGCTGCTGTGTATGATTAACTGGAATGAGGAGTGAGTGCAAATGAACCATAAAACCTGTTCCTCAGGAGATGTGCATGAAGGGGCATCATTATTCTGAGTTTGGCAGGGAATCATAGAGAGCTAATATAGTGACACAGGCATGTTTTGTCTCTACTGTGAAAACTAACAGTAGCAGTGGTATTCCGATGGTGCTTTAATCTGACATTTTTGCTCCTCTTCAAATGGGGAAAGAAGAGAAAATCTTTGTTAGGTTCACACAGGCAATTTAGATGAGCTGTGTTAAAGCACCATTCAAACCTCCCTGTTAAAACTACCTTTGTAGTCCCCCTATTACACCATGATGGGGGTGGGTTTGGTGGTCGAACTGATGGCCACACTGCAACAATGTCTGATAAATGTTTGTGACAGTGCTTCATGGCTTCCCCCATGTGCCAGACCACTGCTAAAGCTGCTTTCATACCTGCATAAGGAATGGCAACATTTTCCATGTCCTACTTCCCCACATTTTAAATGGCCAAAGAGGGGAGACACTCTTGTTTTATGTTGTGTTGCTGGAGACTGGTGGGTTGGGCATTAATGAGAATTTTAGGTTATTTCATGGTCTTTTGTGTAACTGAATAAATGATTTAGAGCAAGACCAAATTTATTTAAACAGACTAATTTATAAACATAAATACTGAAGTTTAACCCCTTAAGCACCCATGATGTGCCGGGTCCATTATGCCAGTCCTGGACATTAAGGATCGATAATGGTCCTGGCATGTCATGGAATTATGGCATGGCAGAGCAGCTGCACACCACTCTGCCATCCCAGTATTCACTTTGCAAAAAAAGAAATAAAGCTCCGTGGTCCTTAATGGCCGCCCACACTCCGGATCGGGCAGTCTTTAAAGGGGATGTATCACCTAAAAAACATTTTACCCTTAGGTTTTTTTTTAGTAAAGTATTGTTAGAGAAGCTTTTTTTTTATGTAAATCCTTTTTCAGTTATTTAATTTTCTGTGCTGTGCATGTCCGCATAATGTGAACAGCTCTTCTGCACTTCTGATTTCTCCTCCCACCTCCCTCCCAGCTGCCCCAGGGAGCGCATTCATGCCTCCCTTCCGTGTGCTGTGAACTGCTTCTAGCGTTACAGCAAGTTCCGGCTAGCATTATACTGAGGTTGCAACCTCTGTATAATGCTTACCGGAGCTTGCTAAAATGATAGTAGACATTGACAGCACATCGAAGGGAAGTGTGAACGTGCTCCCTGGGGCAGCTGGGAGGAAGGTGGGAGGAGAAAAAGGACATGCAGAAGAGCTGTGACGGTCAGCATAATGCAGTACGCTGATTCTTCAGACAGCTCTGTCTGACTTAAAGATAAATATCTGCAAAAGGATTTACACAAAAAAAACATGCTTCCCTAATAATACTTTACTAACAAAATCTATGGGCACATTTTTTTTTTTTTTTTTTTTTTTTTTATGTTATGCATCCCCTTTAAGGGGTTAAACCTACTTTAATGTGAGTTTTATTGCTGTAGAGCAGTGTTACACATTTGCATGCATATCACACATTCTGATCGCATAAAAAGGACACCAGAGTAGGAAAGAGGGACACTTGGGAGATATGCCTTTTAACTCTGCATAGAAAATACAGAGATGAAAACACCCTTGTGAACTAGACCTAGAGGAACTTTGATCTTTTATGCTGTATCTTAACACCTTGGTGTTTTATGAAGCAATGCAATGGCAATGTCTCTAGTATCCACAGGGTTAATTATGTCAGTTTTTCAGTGTGTACAGTACTCGTAGACTGACTCATAGGAGCCATCATAGAGCACATCTGTGACCACCCTAATACATTTCATATCTTTGTGACACAGTGTGGGGAAATCGTGACTGGCAATCTCCCACAATCTATAAAACAACATGGAATCTGCCTAATTTGCCAATCATAAATCATGTGGCATATCATAAAGGCAGTAACTGTTTTAAAGGACTACAAAATCTGAAATCATTCTTTGTGCCTTTTGCAAAAAAAATAAGGTAGGAGCAGGAGTTGAACAATTAAGGAGACATTAAAATCCATAGAGATTTAAATGTTTTTTTTAACCCCTTGAATGGTAGCAAGGTCTGCAGTGCATTGCTTCACACAGAGATCTCTTGATCCCCCTTGAGTGCCAGGGGGTATGTAATGATTGCTTTGAAATGCATTGTGTACCACTCTGGCACTCAAAGGGTTAAAGGTTTAAGCGCAACCCATTTACTCTCTGGTTTGCCACAGTATTGCTCCTCTGCTTTTGTTCATAAAGATCAAAATATATTCTAATCAATATATATCTGAAAATTATTGTGTGTGTGTGTATGTATATATATATATATATATATATATATATATATATATATATATATATATATATATATATATATATATATATATATATATATATAGACCTGTTTATTAATCAGTGTTGTATATCTATTTTTAACAAAGTCATCTGCTTAAATGGACTTGGAGATGCGTTCTGGAACAGGAATCCGTCTAATGGATGACAGCCACCTAGTAAATTGGAAATGATGTGTCATTTTGAAAGTAAATAGAATAAAACTCCTTTCTTGTACACTAGCCAAAAATTCCTAGCTGCAAAAACAGCTATGGCTGCACCTTTCCTTAAATGGTTAAAAAGTGATTGCCAAACAAAGGCCATAGCAAAGCAATATGTTGCTCACCTTTGTGGCACCTAAAAGAGCATACATTCCAATTCATATGCAGTGAAAATGAGCGGATCGTTAAAGTCTTGGCCCCTTCAACTTTGACCAACTTGAAGTCAGTGTTCCTTTTATTCTAAGTATTTGCTGTTGTTGGACTACAATTCTGTAGCTATACTCTGTTGTGTAATAAACACCAAGGACTGAGGGATGCAAGCAACAATGTTTCCACCAGCCTACTAAAATGCAACATTGTTTTTATATATATTGTATATAATGAAAAGTGTACACTTTTTTTTAACAAATGCTTGTTTGGTGAAATTAAAAGAATAAATAAAGCGATGTACCTACTTACTTGTGGTTACCTGATTTGTGCTACAGTTTGCTGCTCTGCCTCTCTCTCTCCAACCTCCCCCAATGATGGATGCTTTCTATCTGTAAGCTGGAGAGCTCTCATTGGCCAGAAATCATCTCTGGCCAATGAGAGCGCTCCAGCTTACAGACAGAAAGCCTCCACCATTGGAGGAGGCTGGATAGAGAGAGGCAGAGCGGCAGACTGCGGTACAGATGAGTTAAATGCAGTCTGACCGTAAGTAGGTACAGCGTTGTATTTATTCTTTTAATTTCGCCAAACAAGCTTTTTTTATCTTCTTTTTTTTTTTTTTTTTTTTTTAATATACACTTTTCATTATATACGATATATAACAAAACAATTTAGGCCAAGTTGTAAAGGGGTGATAGATCCCCTTTAATGGAGCAGTGAATATTTATAGGGCAGTGAGCATATATTTTATGGCTTTTACTTTTGAGTGAAACTACCTCTCTGCTGACATGTTTGCTCTGTTCTTTTCTTATATTAAATAGCAACAGTGTCACCTGGTGTCAGGACAGTTTTATTTCTATTACATTTTATGTTAAAGGTAAGACACAGATTACACTTTTCATTGAATGTGAGAATAGCAAACCCAGAGCTTTGTGACATTTTAAATTCAAACAACATGTGAATGAATATGAATATCCCAGCAGTAGATGTACTGTTGTTTTACTCTTAATAAAACTATACTGATCCATCAGGGATGATTTGATTACTTTGCCTGTAACCCCCATTTTCCAGCCTCTGATAACATTCATCAAATACATGAGAAAGGATGAGCAGGGTATGTGGGGAAGGCTATGTGACATTTGGAGGATAAGAGCGTGGCAGCTACACTTCATGTCTAAGATTAGGTCTGGATTTAGATGAAATAGAGGAAAGATAGTCTTGCCTAATAATTTCTGGAGGATCTCAGTTGTACAGAGTTGCAAACTTCCTTACTCCATTTTTTTTATTTTTTCAAATGTACTACACAGTGTTATGTCCTCCTAACCTGTCCTTAATACTTTTATAACTACCAGAGACAACCTTACAGAAATTTTAACACTTATTTTCCATTAACTCCACTTTTATAAATCTCCCCCAAAGTGACATAATTAGGCCTAGGGTGGCAGATTGAAAGGGGCAGCAGACTGGGTGGCTTGACTGCTATGTGTCTCTATGTATTGTATAAGGAAAACTCAATATATAAAATTGGGGCTTAGCGCTCATAGCCTCCTTATAGGAACCTCGTAGGGGATGTATAAAAAGCCTTCTTAGTGTATACTTCAGAATTGTCGTTAAAATTCACAACGCCTGGCCATATTTATAAAGGGGTAAAGTCATATTTATAAATATGTCTATCTGAGAATATTCTGTGAATATATATTTGCACACATAGCGGTATTATATACTTCCAATAAGAAGAGGTTATACCTGGCATTATGATTTAATCCCTAAAACTGCCTTTATTTTTGGCGCATTTAGCAAATTCCTTTATGAATACACCGGGACGCAATTCTTATTTGACCAAGACCATTTCTATTCCACTTTTCATAAAGGTCAACTAACTGGAGTTAGCACTTAGCAAAATGTTGTTAAATGTTTATACATAACCTTATGTTGCTTTGAGACACTTTTACAGACACTTTCTTTATAACTCCAGTTTTATACATCTCCCCCCTCTTTCCCACAGTGTACATACCCAAATGGTCTGGCTTTCTTTATAAATCATATTTTTTAGTTTAATTTACCTTGTTGGATGAAGGTTTTATTTGCATTTTATCCCTGTCTTAAGGGAACAGGCATGGCCTGTGGAAGGTGCCATATAATGATGGGGTGTATGCACTTAGTTGGGCCTAGAAAGCCTAATTACATAATTGTGTTACTAACGCATACAAGCCAAAAACAAATAAAAAGAGGACAATGCACATGAGACATTACATTCTAGAAGACTCACACAGAGCCATTCTTCCCTTTAACTCAGGGCTGGGCAGTGTAATGTTCTCAGCTGTTGTTGGACTATAATATCTGCTGCAGGTGTATTTTTTTTTTAATTGTTTATGATTTTTAGATCTATACTTGATGTTTTTTGACAAAATGTGAACAATGCCTATCTCTGTTGCTTTCTAGAGTCATTGTGGGCTTGAATGCAGTTATTAATACTTGATTTGAGTCAGTCTAAAGTAGGAAGACATGTGTATTTGGTTTCTGGTGTATAGTGTTCATTTTTCCGTAAAAGCTATAATTTTACCAGTGAACCAAAAATATTTCCTAAAATGTGCACAAATAGGTTAACTGGTTAGGTTGGCAGTACTTTTGTAGTCTTCAATAATGGCTCACTGCCTTGTGGACTTTTTGAACGTTTCACAGAATGTTAATGTCCAGTCAGAAGAACTATGTAAACTGCAGAGAGACTGAACCTGTGCTCCTTAGCTAGCCATCTCATGTGATCGCCAGCATTTTTATCACTGCTGCTATTTGGCATCTTTTTGTATATACCTCATCCTCCCTGGGGATGGTAACTAGAGATAAGATCTGATTGTTTCTTAAACAAGTAACACCTCTTTATAATTACCCCCCGCCTTACTATAACCAAAAAATCCCAACAGCATCTTTGAGCTTTTGTGCCTTAGTTCAAGAGATGCCACAATGCAAGAAAGGAGCAATACATAGATGACAATTCCCAAATTTCACATTGATTTAAATTAAGCTTTTAACTCCTTGACTTTTAAAGAAGACCCCAACACATTGCTTTACAATGATTTGGAGAAATCTCTAGCATTCAAACAATTAAAATCCCCATTTTAAATCAAAGCAAATTTTCACGTACCCCATACGATTCTTTGGAACGTTTCAGAATTTGTACATATGGCTCTAACAATTCTCGTTTGTGTTTTTGTTGAGCGTTCTAGGCTTCTTCCACTGTACAATGCATAACACTCTTCCAACAAGGTAAAAATAAAATGATTTTAGTGCATGTATAAATATAGTCTAGATGTGGATAAAATTAATAGAACTACCGTATACAATATGTATTACAGATAATGATATGGAATGCCCTTATACAAGCATATTAGAGGGTCTCACTGTAACTTGTTTCCTGTCTCATGATATTTACAAACATGATTCCAAGTGAAGCATGGGACACTTCAGCAAATTTCTTATCGTGTTTCAAGACTCCTCCATCATCAAGTAATCTCATGTTAGTCATTGGTTGACCTAACTTACATGTAGGTAATATTCACCTAACTTGTTTTTTTCCATTCACACTTCTTGGCATGATCATAGAAATTCTTCTTCACATGTTGGTAAATAAGAATTTCCATAGAGACATTTTAGATGTGAAACTAGCAGAAGTTGTGGAGTTGCTCATAGCATGCGAGGACCTCCAGACTATTAGTGGGACCTCAGGCCCTGAAGCCTTCAATGCTTCCATACAATGCAGTTCAAAATAAGGGCTACATAGGTAGTCCTGTGATTTAAAGCAGTAACATGTATGTAAGTATGAATAAAGCTTGAGACTTTTAAATGACCCCTTTGTGGCAATGTCTGCAAATCCAGAAATGCAGCCCTTTGTTTGCTATACTGCAATTACTACATGAAGAACCTCAAAATTAGCTATAAGTGACCCTTGTTGAGTAACAAACAGTTGTGCGATTTATTACACAGACTATATTTTAATGTCTCTTCTAAATTCTGATACATCACAATTGAGCCTATTTATAAATGGTCAATGAGAAATGACTGAAAATTAGTGTGATTTTACAATAGTTTTCCCATCGCCATCATCCTCACTTCTGTGTGGTCTTGTGTGTGCTTTTTGTATGTAATAGGTATTAAATTTTGTGAACATAGTTTGTTGGGTATTAATTGCAGCTCTGTATTTTGGCATTGTCATGATGAATTTGTTCAGCCTGGACAATATTTATTTCTTTTACTTCATTACACTTAATCCACCTGCGTAAGATCTTAGAGCCCATGTTGACTTTATACTCTACCACAGAGCTTATCAGCCTCTCTGCAGGCTGCCCAATTTGAATTTTAAAGCTGAAGCTGAATGAATTTGTCGGTCGTTGCGTAAGCGTGCCTGCTAGCTCACTGCTTCAGCTTCTTCCATCTTTTCCTCTCTGTGCAAAAACTGGGAAATGGAGTGCAGGCTGCAGGGGCTTGTTAGGCACAGTTGCTGAAGTGATGGATCCTATGTACGTATTTACATCATGCTGACTGCCACTGCTGTTTACTTCATTTGTGGAGGGCATGGGTGGATGATTTGTTTTACATGTTTGTTATTCTGAGAAGTGGAGTTTTAACCCTTTGAGTGCCAGAGGGATGTGCGAAAGCAATGCATTGCTTGCCCTTCTGGCACTCAAAGGGTTCACTAACCCCTCGGATGCCATTGGTATCTCCTAGTTATTGCTAAGCAATGCATTACAGACCTCTCTAGCATCCAAAGGTTTAAAATGATCTATTGTGTAGTATTAACAGGCAAAATAACAATCACAGCACATTAGAATCTGATACTCGATTTGATACGAATAGGCCAGTAATCATGTGCTTTCTAGTATCATACAGTTCAAGCGTAGATGTCCGTTAAATATCAGTATTATCAATGATTTGATAAATAAATCAATATATTTGAATAGCTGACTGGTTAAAATTCACTATCGTTCTAAAAAAAAAAAAAAAAAAAAAACAACACATGGCTTTCTGATTATGTGGCCCACTATTGACGCCCCTGCAATAAGTTATTTCTACTTGTTTAATGCATTTTTTTAAATGATCTTTTAAATTATTATAAATATTAACAAGTACAAATAAATAATAAAATAATACTTTTTGCATTTCTGTGTCAGTAATGAATACTCCCTTTTACATTATTGTTAAAGACCAAAAAAGGTGAAGGAAGACTAGCCTTTCACTGTAGGAATGTGCTTGATAGCTATGGGAACAGAGTTTCCGTAGCTTAATCTTTTGAATGCTAAAGCGGTATGCAGCTCATTCCAAAACAACGCATTGCGCATCCCTCTGGCACTCAAAGTGTTAAACCCAGGGCTCTTTAAAAAAAAAATAAAATAAAAAAAGGTGCGTGTACATTGTAATTTTTTTTTGGGGTGAGGTGATGGTACCGAGTTACCTCTGAGTAACCTCACAAAGGAAGCCTTCCTTAAAACTCTCCCAGTCTCCACTGAAGGCCATATCTGTGAATATGCCAACAGTGGACTTAATTGGAGAGGTTAGAACTCTCAAAGAAGTGCCGAAGGAACTGACATCACAGCCCCGCAGATTAGCGGTACATTCAATGGAAATTACATTATAAAAATTATGAATTGTGCGGATGATCAATTAATCTTTTCTTGTGGTGTATTGCTTTACGTTTTTTTTTTTTCTCTCCATTCTTTATTTCACCCCTCCTACCTCCACTTTTGTGGCTCTTCATCCTCCATCCAGTTAGTGCTGTCTTGTACTAGTTATTGCTAGACACTAAATAAAGACACGCTCTACCATGCAAACAATCTATATCACCATTGCATGGCTGTCACTTTAAAATGAAGGCGTTCTTTTACTACAGAAAGTATTTGACAAGGTTTTTTGCAGCTAATTATTTGTGACACACCTCAGTCTTCAACTGGGTAAGGACAAATGAGAGAAGTTCAGACTTCTCCTATGGCCCTTTTTACATGGTCAGCATTAATTCAGCAATGGTTATATTGCCTGTTGAAAATAGTACTATACTTTGCTATGCTGCCTTTCACGTGGGTGACTGCAGTAATCTGCACAGGAACACAGTACAGATGCAACAAGGAAGGTTTGAAGACCTGTCACAACATCCAGTGAACGGTCAGCCCATTCTGGCATAAGTCTGATACTGGCTGGTGCTCACATAGACTGCCTATCAGTCTGGCTCATTGGTGGATAGCAGGAGAAGGTGATTGAAACAGCACTGACAGACAAAGGTCCATGCTGAACCAAATTGTTGACCACGGGATTAAATAAAAATTGCCTTTTATTATACTTGAAAATGTGCCCTGGGTGCTGCCCTTTTCTTTTGTAATGAGCATTATCCTATATAATAATTTGCTAATGTATGTTTGTCAGAAGCTGTCATGTGCAGTACAGGCGGCTATGCGCACTGCAGTCATGCTCAGTACAGACTGCCTGCGCCATGGCTGATAACGGAGCAGGGCACTCCGAATTCAGACCGTAGTTCTCTCTGCGAAGACTACGTTCTGAACTCGGAGTGCCCCGCTCCATTATCAGCCGTGGCGCGGAAGTTTCTACTGTGCTTGACTGCCCCATGGCCGTTGCTTCCTGGCACTGTGGCCCGTGTACCCAGGCTCTTCAACTAGAATTATATAAAATGAAACGTATACACAAGACTGCTCTGTAAAGGTTGTCTTCCTAGCAAACTGTACTGTACCACTGCACTCAACAGCACTTCTCACTCCCACCCACTGAATAGCAGTTCATGTGGCAGGATGCACTTACACACAATAGCACTTACTCCTCCTGTGTCATACCTACCTTCCTCTAGACTGTAAGCTCTCATGAGCAGGGCCCTCTGATCCTTCTGTTCTCCACACTCGATTGTACTGTTTAATACCTCTGTATGTCTACTCCCTACTGTAAAGCGCTGCGGAATTTGTTGGCGCTATATAAATAAAGATTAATAATAAAATAATAATACTTATTTCTAGAGTGCACTGCAGTTACCTTTAAACACCTTAAAGTTAGGGGAGGTTGGCAGTCTGAATAACACCCCATCCCCCATGTAAATAGCAGCCCAGCCCTGTGTTCTGTTTAGTTAACTTGTACCTCTCTCTATGAAAGCTGTAATTTAGCAGAATGTTTTCAGTCCATTTTGTATGTGCAGTGTGTGTCTTTTGTTCAACACTGGTATTTCACATTTAGCTCAGAAAGGTCTAGGCCCCTCTCCAACAGAAGTGGTGAGCCACAGCAGCCACTGTTTGTTTATTTTTTTTTTTATATTGTTATTTACAATTTGTTTCAATAACAGAGGTGGGAAAAATCCAAGATAATGGACTATTATTAAGTAGTAACTATGAAAATTAGGAGTTGTTAAATATTCACAGCTTGTAAACACCTTTATTGTAGCCTTTTACTGTTACTTCTTTTTTATAAGGATGTTGTGCTTTTTTTCAGTTTTTTATTGCTTTCCTCTTGTGTTAGTGAGGTACAGCTGTACAAGGTTACTGCGGTATAATTATTTGCTGAAAAACGGTTTTGACCTTTTAAATAGCACTCGTATGTGCATGAAAGAACCTAATTTATTTAAATATTTTATACACAAACTATTAGGCACAATGTATTTTACCTCTGGGACAGGATTAGACAAGGATGGAATAGTTAATAACACAGTTTGCTGGCAACGAATCAAATTATAGAACATTACCTCTGTGCTGGTCTCTTTCTTTCCTGATATTGTCAGATGTATTTGGACAGGGTGTATCTGTGCACATGATTTAATTTAACTCTTTAAACACCAGAGGGGGTGTGCAGCATATTGTGAAGCTATGTATTTCACACTTCGAGGGGTTAATGCGATTCCACAAAACAATCTATCTATCTATCTATCTTCTGTGTGCCTGAAACACCCCAAGGAGCGGCAGTATGGAGGAGATAGTTAGATCTCCTCTATACTGCCTGTCCTATTGGTCCAACCATGGGAAGTTGATAGGAGTGGCCAGGGGAGGGGCAAGTAGATGCAAATGCTCACACATGCTCTTGCTTACACATATACTCACTCACACAAGACCGCATGCTCACACATGCATACACTGGCATTCACACACATAGGTTCACTCATGTAGAGTTGTGTAACTGTGCTTTGCAGTGCATTGCACATCTTTTTGGACCTGGGCTGAACTGTGAAAATTCAACAAGTCACTCATTAAAACACTCAATGTTTTATTACCCACACAGGCAACACAGTGCCAGTATTGCTAGTGTATAAATAAAATTAAGAAAAAGAAAAAAATGTTAGGTGACAGGGACCCTGACTTGAGCTGGGTGATTGAGGCAGACTGATACTAGATGAGTGAATATTTTGTAAAGTGCCAATGTAAGACATCACACTTCATCATTCCTGTTTTGTACTTTACAGTAAAAACTCACAATAGTTGAGTAATGTCCAGCAAATACACAAGGGACAGGGGGTGGGGGGAAGGAGTAGGAGCAGTGCAGGGACGTCTGAGTAAAGTGGTTGTAAAAAAAAAAACAAAAAAAAAAAACTGACTGCAGCCATGGTTGCTGCAGTGCGTGCAATACCTGATGGTTATCTCTCTCCTCTTGAGCAGGTTGCAGTTTGTTAGTCCCACCAAAAGTTCCAGCGCCAGTACTATTTAACAACAGTGTAAGAACACTGAAGACTAAAACGAGTCATATTCTAGTGTTGGGATAATGGAAGAAGGTGTAGTAGCTCAACCAGCTGCTGTATCTCACAGTGAGACAAACAAGCACAAAAACACATCTCCTGAAAGAAGTAGGAGAGAAGGATGTGAAAGTAATAAACAAAATATATTGTCTGAGACCTTTAAAAGACTAGAGGAGTATAAACGTAGTGGGGAAGAAGTAAGGGCAATGTTGAGGAAGACCTAATGATGACCGATGATGATGTAGTTCTAGAATATATTCCTACAGCATCCTCCTCCACTTCAGATGAAGTTGAGAGTGAGAGAGATGATGATGAAAGGCAAAGGCTCAATCTTCCACCACTGAAAAGGAACACTGTGCTTGTCTATAAACTCTTTGAGAAAATCAATGGAAAGTGTGACTGTGACCAAGTAAAGATGCCCAAAAATACACAATCATCCTGTCAGTCATCAGCATCATCCCCACTTCCAGGTCCAAGCCCCAGGCGCATGCGCGGGCATGCACACACACCCACACACACTAGTGTTGAGTAACCAGCAGCAACACAGGCTATTAACATGCAACCTTAGCTATGATAAGTGCCTCTGTTGCTGTTGGAAGTGCAGCACCTTTGACATCCAGTGGTACAATTACATCAACATCTAGCCACAGTAGTAGTAGCAGACCCTCAGGAACCCCGCAGTCTATGAAGTCCACAGTATGGAGATACTTCACTCACAATACAAAAGTGAAGCATGTTGCTAATTGTTGTCTGTAAAAAAAATCATGTGAGCAGTGGGAAAGCAGACTCACACCTAGGCACCTCTTCTGTGAGATCCCACCTGAAGCACAACCACAGGTCTGACTGGGAGAGACACTATCATCACGTTAAAGGTGCTACAACTAGCAGCAATGGAGTCACTCCAAAATGTTTTTGCGGTTCTGGGGCACATTAAGGTATGGTGTTATTGATGTGTCAGAGAGTGGGCCAAAAGTTCATTCCAAATAACATCTATGGATCCTTCTGCAGAGGAGTATGATTACTGAGTTTGCTGTAGGAGATGGCAAGATGCCCACACATGCTGGCTGCAGCTCTACAGCCTCCTCTAGTCATGTTGTTAAACCAATCAAGTTACAGTTTTTGTCTGCCATGTACTGCCAACTCACACTTAGGTCTTGGGAAGGAGTCAAAAGCTTCACAGAAACAATTCCAAAATATTCCTGTGGAATGGCAAGGTTTACCAAGAGTTTGGCAGTGTACATGCTGCCATATTTTTTTATTTTAAAAATTGATGTTTTAGAGAACTAATGTCATGTGTAACTCATTGCTGGCATATCCCATTTTGCAGTTATTTTTCCAGGAATTCTGGTGGTTAGTGTGGTTGGTAAAGGGCTGTAAAGCACCTATGGCAAGAAAATCCACCTGACAACAGATAAGTGGACAAGTAGGCAGAGCACAGACTATATGACTGTGGCAGCTCATTGGGTTTCCCTCCCACTACCAGTGGGCAACACTAGATTGCAGCATCAGGTGACAGCCAGTAGTCTTGCCTGTGGTTCTGGCAGTGTGATTAAAAGGTGGCGGCAGCAGCATGAGAGGCCCATACCATCGGCACACCACCTTTTGAGAGAGTCTCACAAAGCAGTAGCTGTATTAAGTACACTAGAGCAGATGATAGAGCAATGGTTTGTGCCCTGTTCCTTGAAAGCTGGTTTTGTGTCTGTTGATAATGGCTCTAACATAATTGCTGCCTTGAGGATAGGGGATATGGTGCATGTGCCCTGCTTTGCCCATATGCTAAACTTAGTTGTGACCAGATTCTTGGCAGAATCTACAACCCTCAGAGAAATGCTGAATATTTCAGCTGATCCTACAGTGCACGAAACACTTCATATTCCATACAAGAATGTAGCAACCTGCCCGATCACCAGCTGAATATAGATGTTCCTATCAGGTGGAATTCCACACTGTACATGGTAGAATGTTTGTACAAGCAGAATAAGGCCATTAATGAGTACACACTGCAAAACTGGAAGGCTTTGGAGGGAGTCTTTTTGTGACTTGAGCAATGATAACTAATGTGTGATGCATGTGAGCTGCCGAAACCTTTTGAGCAGGCAACTATGCTGGTTAGTCGTGTAGGGGCAGGAATTAGCTTAATTCTTCCACTGATATGTTTATTGCAGAAGAAACTGAAGAGCTTGGCTGAGGAATCTTACCATAATGACGTGTAACACAGACTTGCACCAGCTGTTCAAGGACATATTAGCATGCTCTGAGAAAGATCATCACATAGTGTCCATTAAAAGTAGTTTTAAATACATTCTTGCCACTTTGCTACACCCCCACTTTAAACACAAAATTTCAGAATTTCTGCCAAAGAGTCACCACTTTGTCAAAACAGAGTCATGATGATCAGCAGTATCTCTCTGAGGAATCAAATTCTGTAAAGGAATATAAAGATATGCTTATAGAACGAGTGGAGGGTTGCATTGTGGAGAATGAGAGGGAGAAAGTTAGGGCCAAAAAACTGCTAGACAGCATGCTGAAAGGGTAGGCAGCAAAGGGTTTATATCAGCAGCAGGAGCAGCAACATCAACCAGAACATTCCATCATATTGTTGAATACAAAGCATCTCAGGCATAATCCAACACTTGTGGTGGTGGTTGTGGCACATCTCTTTGGGACTTGCTCCCTGAGTATAGGTTGGTAACTGATACACAGGAACACCGTGGAGCTCCTAGGCTTGGACCAACTGCATGTGGGATGGTTTCGGCAGACTTGCCGGATAGCTACGTTTTTTGCAGAAGCAGTGACCCCATGGACTACTGGCAAACAAAACAATGTGTGTGGTCAGCACTGACACAAACTGCCTTGGAAACCCTTAGTTGTCCTCCATTAAGTGTGGTGGCTGAGCAGATTTTCAGTGCAGCGGGTTATATTGTAAATGACTGTAGGACACAGCTATCAAGCAGCAATGTTGGGAGACTAACAACCTTAAAAATGAACCAACATTTAATACCATCTGAATATGAGGTAGCAGAAGTGAGAAACAAACACACATGACAGCGATACCCACACAAGTCCCATCCCCACCATGCACATGTGCCACGTTCATTGTAGGTTGTAAACTTTTTTTGTCTTTACGAATAATAGTTAGCCAGCATAGCAGCAGACTTGCAGAGTGAAAAAGCCAGGTTCGGCAAACAAAAACCCTGAGTAAATATTTTTTTACAGAACTCAGGCTTGCAACAAGCATACTTACTTGATTTTTGTTTCATACCAACACTAATTTAAATTAAGGATGAATACAATGATGAATATTAAAATAAAGCATATTTGTTCCTTTAAAGGCAGACATCCACACCACACTAATGTCTGCACGGTGTCTCCTGTATAAACTGTAACATTTGTCAGGCTGTCCATCCCAATGACTAAAGATGGTGGCACATTTAATATATTTATTGTGCGAACAATGTTACTTAACCTTTTATTAATCAAGGCAGCTTTGATATGCTGTTTATTAAACAGATTTTCCCTTATGCTCTTCACACAAAGCAGTTTTATATTTCTTGTCTGGCATAATAACTATTTGGAAAGCTGCCCACGTTATAACCACTAGTTTGAGTCTCAGTGTTTGAATGTGTGCCAGGGTATGAGTGATGATTGGCACTGCACAGGCTGCAAACCAGAGAGATCCTTAGTGTATATATCTCAGTTGTCAGCTTTGTCAAAATTATGCTATTGAGTTTTTATTTCCTTAAACAAAAAGTTGGATTTCCTCTAGAAATGTAATTTGTTTAAATTAAAAATAAATTATACAGCCCCCATGCTGGGTGGCAGAGAGATATCTTTGAATTACAAGCTCATTTTTTATGACAGGACCACGTTATTTCTTTTGCATCCCTGTTGCTCTTATATTGCCATCTCCTATGTATGTTTCTTCCACTGTTCTCTCTTTGCGACCTTATATCTTTCATAATGATCGCTTATAAAAGCTAAATACTGCAGGGCAGCAGTAAGCAACATAACAACGGGTGTGGACAAACTGTAGTTCTCCAGTTTTTTTTTACCAATTCCCGACTATCATCCTCATTCAGTTTATATTTCACATCTCCACACAACACATGTAAGGCTTCAGAAGTCTGAATAAGAAATTCTACAGTGGAAAACACCACCTATTATACTGAAGACATCTTTATCTTTGTCAGCCTGTGAACTCAAAATGGCCTACTGTAGGCTACAGTGGAGTTCAGATGCCATTAAAACTTGTATATAGATATGCTTGACCGCTTTGTGGAGAACACCTGTCTGGGTAAGTCTAAACCCTTTGTGTGCCAGAGGGGTACACATTGCATTGCTTACCCCTCCTGCACTCAGAAGGTTAAGAACAACTTATTCCTGAAGTAAAGTTCTACTTTTGGAAAGTACAAAACCATAAGGTTTAATAACAGAGTTTGTATATTAACCCTTTGAGCACCAGAGGGTTCGCAACTCAAAGGGTTAAGGCCTTTATGCTCCAAAAGGAGCAGTTCTTGGTCATATAAACTACCCAGTATGTAAAAAACAACATTACCTTCATTAAAATGGGAAGGGGATTAACCCCTTGAGTGATAGTGTGGTCTCAATCGTATTGTGAAGCAATTCTTTGGAGACATCTTTAGCAGTCACGAGGAATGGGATGTTGCATTTATCTGTTGTGCTGCTGTTTTACCCCAGAATTGCTCCTCTTTTTCCTCTATGCACAAGGTTCTAATTGTATGTGAAATCTTCCTTTAAGTAAACCAGCGGCTAGTAATGTATTATATGAAAATTCCTCATGATAAATGGATTGCATAATAAACCATATGAGCATTATAATGCACATATTCTTCACTGGTAAAGATCTATTTACATCTTTTTCTTGTAAATGCCTAATACGTTTTCCATTGTAGCAGAATTGTCTGTTTGGTACACTGGGCCTTATGTAACAGGTTGCTGTATGGAATGGACATTATAGCAATGCTGAATAATGAAAAATATACAGTATATTGCAGGGTTTATCAAACATGCACTTTTTGGGTGCAGAAACTCCATGGCCTAAAATTTGGCAGTAGCGCTATTGCTACACCATCATCTAAAGGTTTATGGTCAACTGACCAACTCGTTCCATACACATCTGTTACAAAGGCACCGCTTTAAACTTTCAGGAGGCAAATATAGTCAAGTTGATATTTGGTTCCTGTATTTCTACGGCTAGCACGGTAGCAACTCTCATCTGTTAAACTTTCAGGACATAGAAATGCATCACCCAAATATTTCAGCTACAGTAACTTTTGAACAAGACAACTCTCAGCAGTGGGCATACCCTTGTTTTACTCAACAGGATAAACCCTGCAATTTATTTATTCTGCCATATTAAGCATTACTATCCCTTTAAAGATCTGTGTTAGTGGCCTGCATTGCTATTTTAATACTATAGTGCATGATGGCAGTACAGTCTTAAAGGGATAGTAATGTTTCAAAATAAAAGCAGCTCCAATTAATCTTCATAGTGTTTGAGCCATGGAGAGTGTTATGTCAATGCTGTCAGAGTTGTAGTTCAAGTGTAATTGAATGATAAAGTATCCCCCTCCCGCCCTTTTTACTGATGTAACTCTGCTCAGATCAGTGCAACATTGTGGTGTCCAAGTGGATTGCAGAAAGGGACAATCATCAATTAACATAAGTGAAAAACCTGTCAAGGGGGGGCAGTTTTCATTGTTCTCACAGTAACAAGATTGTCCCTTGCTGTGAGCTGTCTGGTCTGTGGACCATATTCCACATCTGAGGGGAGGCGGCTTACACTAGGTAAAAGGGGCGGGAGGGGGATACTTTATCATTCAATTACTCTTGAACTACAACTCTGACAGTTTTGAAATAACACTCTCCATGGCTCAAATACTATGAAGATTATTTGGAGCTGCTGTTTCTGTGAAACATTACTATCCCTTTAAAACAAAGAGTGTATTACCATGAAACATATCATGAACCTATCTGCCAAATGAGATTTGCTTGCGGATGGCATTTAGACTCAAGCGGCATCTAACATTTAGCACATCAAAACAAAATGCCCCGGCTCAGAGTTTGATGTGAAGTTATACACTTTAAACTGGCAGTGCAATCGTCTGACTGACATTATGTGACATATCCTGTGAACCTTTATCCATTAGAGAGATACCACAGAGCCTTGTTACTTTAGCTGTGATGTTCATTAACCTGTAGATTCTTGTTCTAAAAGGTACCTTTTCAGCTGATATATTTAGAGCCTTATTCAGAAAGCAATAGATGAGTAAATCTGGAGCATACCAACCACACCATAGGGGGGCAAATACAAATCCACACTTTCTTAATTTAATTTAAATTGTTCTTTTAACTCCTTCATTGCGTGGGAGATCTCTCCAACACATTGCTTTGTCATGTGTTGGGACCTCTAGCATTTAAGGAATTAAAAGCATCTCTTAAATCAATAAGTATATTTATTTCCTGTACGATGCAGATGATATGTTCCAAAATTGCAATTTTTATTCTTTTGGTGTAAAACCCTTAGTTGTCTAAATCTTAGTTGTTGATAAACCTATTGAGGATACTTATGCTTGGCTCTCCTGAATTTCTCTAGGGTATCTGAATTCAGCTGGTTTCCTCTCCCTCCTGTCCCTTTCTTCCTAACCTATCACTAAACCTAACACTAATGATAAAAGACCAGCCCCGCTTAAGGAAATGTAAAGCAGTGGCAGAAACACAGGGCTACAAAGTGACACAATGCTTGGCGGGATTTGATCTGATATCACAGTAGAAATTGAGAACGAGCATCTATATTTAATATTTTCCCCATGCAAATATGTGGGGACTTGGATAAAAACACAGACCACATTTATCTTATATTAATATGTTACTGTACCTTTCAATTTTGTTCTAGGGGTTAAAGGTGGCACTGCACCTTTAACTCTATGAAGACCAGTACTGTGTACCATGCATTTGAAAGCAATGCAGTGCACATCACTCTAGTTCTCAAGCAGTAAAATCAGTGTTCAGTTGGGGAATTGTGTGTCCCTTATGATGCAGTTGGTTTGTTTCAGAATTGCTGCTCTCTCACTTTCTACATTCAAGCCTTTAAATTGTCAGTCATTATAGTGTGCTAGAAAAATTTCAGTCACAAAAACTGGAAATAGCTGGCTATACACTGAACATATTGCTTAGTGTGTCTTTCTCATTTTAACACTTTTTGTCTTCACATCATTTTACTTCAAATTCTTTTGATTTGGCTCAGTCCTGCCAGACAACTTGTTCTGGCGGGTGCCTCTGGCTTCAAGATTTGAGGAATTAGCAAACCAATAAGACCACTTTGGGGACAGAATTGCTGCCTACCATCTGTCTGTTGTTTTTCCGTCAGGTTTCCAGGCCAGAATTAGAATTGGATCACAGCTATTCTCTGTACAGAATTAAAACATGGCTTGCACAGATGAGGTATGCAGGCTCAAACCATGGATTGATAGACAACCACAGATAGAAAAGACGTCTTAAAATGAAATCTCATATGAATATTTATAGCACTAAGTGCTAAATAGATTGAAATGCAACCAAACCAATCATTTTCTGAACATTTTTAACTTTTTTGCTCAATTTTCTCATAATTAACGCCTTGGATGCTGGCGAGGTCTTCAACACATTAATTTGCAGTGAGTTGGCAACTTCACTAACATCTAACCTTCAGAGAGTTGAACTTCTGTACATTTTGTAGATTATTAATCATAAAATACAAGAACATTTTGTCCATGTCTCAAAATTACTTTATTTTACCCCCACCCTACTCTCAACACAGAAGCACACACCCACCCTCCCCAGCACAGACAGGCAAACCCACCCTGCCTCAGCGCACACATAGACACCCACCCTCCCCCAACACAGACAAGCACAGCCTCCCTGCATGCTCACCCATCCCCAACACAGCTGCACACACCACCCTCCCCAAAACAGACATGCACACCCACCCATCCCCATCACAGATGCACATACCCACCCTGCCCCCCAACACAGAAATGTACACCCACTCTCCCCAACACAGATGCACACACCCACCCTCCCCAACACAGACATGCAACACAGAAATGCATACCCACCCTGCCTCAACACAGACATGTACACCCACCCTGGCCAAACACAGACATGTACACCCACCCTGGCCAAACACAGACATGCACACCCACCCTGCCCCAACACAGACATGCACACTCACCCATCCCCAACACAGACATGTACCACTGACTCTGCCCCAACACTGACATGCAACACATACATCCACACCCACCCTTCCTCAATACAGACATGCACACCCACCCTGCCCAACACAGATGTGTACACCCTCCAACACAGACATGCACACACCCACCCTGCCCCAACACAGATATGGACACTTAACTACCCTGCCCCAACACAGACATGCACACTTACCTACCCTGCCCCAACACAGACATGCACACTCGCCCACCCTGCCTCAACACAGACATGCATACCCACCCATCCCCAACACAGACATGCACACTTACCCACCCTGCCCCAACACAGACATGCACACCCACTCATCCCCAACACAGACATGCACACACCCCCACCCTGCCCCAACATAGACATGAACACACCCACCCTGCCCCAACATAGATATGCACACCCCCACCCTGCCCCAACATAGACATGAACACACCCACCCTGCCCCAACATAGACATGCACACACCCACCCTGCCCCAACACAGACATGCACACGCTCACCCATCCCAAACACAGATGCACACGCTCACCCATCCCAAACACAGATGCACACACTCACCCTGCCCCAACACAGACATGAACACACACCCTTACCCAACACAGACATTCACGCTCACCCATACCCAACACAGACACTGTAATAGAGAACCAGAGGAGAAAACACAGAAGCCACCCCTGTGTGTATCAATGACAGGGATACTTCTCCAAGAATCCACCCCAAGGGATATACTCACAAAAGAATATGTTGGTTACTAAACTTATGTCAGAACCAACATTCAGGCACCTGGGTATCTACTGCTTCCAGTACCAGTGTCAGGATATATTCTCCCAAAATAGTGTAGGGCTGCTCTCTTCACACTCCGCTCTCCTCAGCGACATAGATATAGTTAAACAAAAAAAGAAAGCTCCCATTAGTGAAACACTATAACACTGGATATTATCAATAGTTTAGGTACTCACATTTATTTAATGTCAGATCAGTGCTTAAACACAGTCTGACTAACAAGTGTACGGAGATAACTAACCCGAACAATTTGGTCAAATGATGGTCTTTGTGCAAATAAATGAGCCAGGTATTTTTAATCTTGGTTAAAATGTAATATGAACAAATTTATTATTAAAAAAAAAAAAAAAAATATGTATTTCAGTTTGACTCTATGCTTACGCTTTTCGCAGTTCAAGGCCACTTTATCAAAGTTTACAAGTCAAAATCTAAAGAACAAAAAACCAACACAGGCATGTACACTCACCCATCTACAACGCAGATGCACACACCCATCCTGCCCCAACCCAGACATGCACACCCACCCTGCCCCAACACAGACATGCACACTCACCCATCCTAACACAGACATGCACACCTACTACAAACACACTGACGCTTGCACAGAGGCATACACACATACTATTTTATCCCTGGTAGCGCACCCATCCTCTTATGTCTCTGTGCATAGCTCTCTTAACAATCTGTTAAACTCAACCAAAGGAATTAACCTAAGCAGTGCTACCTCTTTAGCATCCAAAGGGTTGATCTAATTTTTCCAAGCTGTTTAGAAAATGTAAAAATCAAGTGTGGCCCTTAGGGTGAATCTGGGTGCCTCTCACTGATATATGCATACCTGGGACTTTCAAGATGACCTAATCCTGAGATCTTTGAAATGATGTTTCTTTTCTGCGCTAACCCAGTTGGTTCACAAGGAACCAAAGCAATGCATTCCGTACCCCTCTGGAACTCAAAGGGTTAACATTTGCTCTACAATAAGTTAAGACCTGTATAGCATTCAAGGGGTTAAAATCCCCATTTAAATCAGTTTGGAATCTGAAGCATTATTTGTCCCTTATAGAGCAGATGGTTTGCCCCTGAATACTCCACTTTTCTGTACTGGAGCATTTGAGTGACAGAGGAGAGTCTAGCGCATTGAGTAGAATTGAGATTGACATCACTTCTGGTACTCATAGGGTTACAATCAGTGCTCTGAATAGGTAACCTAAATTATCATTTGCAACTTGTGTTTTTGTCCGTAGAAGGATAAAGCAGTGAATCTTTGGGGTTTATGTTTAAATTCAATACTGTTTTGCCTTTGTATTGAATGTTACCATCTGTTGTGGATGTCAGTTCAGGATGAAATTGGTTATGCTTATGAATTAATCACATTTTATATAATACTGCCTAGCCTCAAAGTAAAATGACTATGAATCAGCAGACCTAGAAAATAGCAGGTCATCGGCACTCTAAAGCTTATAAGGCACATTTTTTTTTCTTCTCAGCGCTAGACATATTGTGTGTAAACAACACTTTGTATGTTTAGGCACTTGTTGCTTGGTACATCTGTGGTCGGCTCAAGACTGTTTGTACTCTGAGACTACTTGAAAACATGGTATGTGTCCATGTAATAATGAAGCACACTACTTGTTTGCTTGAGAGCTTTTTCAGAGGTGAAATGAAGTGGGTGTAATGTAATGGATTTTTGTGCACACATTAATGGAGGTACAGATGTTAACTTGAGAGGAATATGTCTTGCCATTTAATATTTGTATTTGTCTTCACCAGTTGAAGTTTTTTTTTACATAATCTAGTCAATTTGCCAGTTTTTGAACACCGTTAAAGGGTCAGTAATGTCCCCCCCTAAAATATTTAGATTTAGGTAGATATTGAAAAAATAATCTATTTGCAACAAACCCTATCTCTCAAACTGCTATGGTTTGAGAGATATAGGGATTCAAAGTTCCCCCCTCCCTCCCCTTCTCCTGACGTCAGCATCTAGCTGACAGCAGGAGATCCCGGTCCGAGGACCAGCAGGAGGCTCTGCAGCAGAGTTGAAATCGTGGTGCTTAAAAAGAATTCATTCATTGGAAAGGTCTACAAAGTGTGCTTGCAAAACAGACACACTTTGTAGACCGTTCCAATGAATTAATTTTTTTTTTTTAAGTACTGCAATTTCGGCACTGCTGCAGAGCCTCCTTGAGTCATATGACTTGATTCGCCTGCTGTCAGCTTTACAGCTGACATCAGGAGAAGGGAACTTTTGAATCCCTATATCTCTCAAACCATAGCTGTTTGAGAGATAGGGTTTGTTGCAAATGGTTTATTTTTTCAATATCTACCAAAGTCTAAATATTTTTTATGGGACATTGCTGTCCCTTTAAATGAACATTAACACATGTAAATGAAGTGGGATAATATACATTTAAACATCATGTACTCCAAGCCATTGATTTAAGGGACATTGGGGAGATTTATAATATAGAAAATAGGGGTTAAAATGGCTGTAAGATTGCTGATGGTATTTATAAAAGAATTAAGGACAGTTTAGGAGGACATAATGCTGTGTAGTATTTTTTTTTTTTTTTTTTTTTTTTTTTTTTTTTTTTTAATAAAATGGAGTATGGAAGCTTGTAAAAAGTGGCTCAGAGATTTATAAAGAAATTTCCCTACTTGTGACAGTTTAGTGACAGAAATTTCTCCAAATATTTGTCCTTTTAAGTACCACTCAGTCTGAGTCTGGGAAGCTCTGGAAGACCAAGGCACATGTTTTTTTTCTTGATGAATGTGATCACAGAGCGTGATGAAGGTGCACTGTGATCACAAAATGTCATGACGTGCCAGGACCATAACTGGTCCTTAATGTCCGGACAGCCTTGATGGTCCTGGATGTTAAAGGTTATGGCCATGACTGACCTGTTCTTATTCTTTACAGTCACCAGATTTATAAATGTACCTAGAATACATTATTAATACCAATATTCCTCTGAAGGCATATGTTCTTCCTTGTCTTTTGGGGACTCCTATGAGGCTGACCCTTGCCTCTTAATGGAGGGATCATCAGAACATGTTGGAGACCCTTCAGGCCTCTGACGTAGGGTTTTCCTCACCGGACAGCTTCCATAGGTGCAAGAACAACTATGACATTTTCCTCACCTTAGATCAGTTTTTAATGGAGAATGCCAGACAAAAGGTTCTTCATCAATCAATGTATTTTCTAATTCTATTCCTTTTCTGCTGAGGCTTTAGCTGGGTGGACTTTTCCATTGGCAGATACTGCAACCCATAAAAACCAGCCTAGATTCATATTAAAGGTGAACTGTGTGGCCATTGGGTCTACTTTGACATATTTCACTCTAATTGCACCTTCTGGCCAAGTTGGATCTAGTTTACAGTTCTATTTGTGGAGGAGCCATTTCAGCTTCCTCTGATTCCAGACCTCTCCACTCTGAGTCTACTGTGTCATCCAGAGGTGGAGAAGCTGTCTTTGATGGGTTTTGTCTTGAAGCCAGGGTTTACCTGACTCCATCATTACTACTAGGATGAAGGCTCACAAGTCTATTTCTTCCAGGGAGTAACACAGGATATGGTCCTTGTACTATAATTGATGTGAATACTTGGGGGCTCATAACTACCCAGTCTTTCGGGATCCCACTTCACCTTGGGACTTCATCCTGTTTCTGGGAGCGTTCCTTTTGAGTTTCTGTCTTAATATTATCTGCATTTCTTAATGCTCAAGATATCATTTCTGCTGGCTATTGTGTCTGTTTGGCAGGTGCTAAACATTAGACTTTCTCTTGTAAGCCTCTTTTAGTGGTTTTCCAGTCTGATAAGGAGGTTTTGTGGACTACTATAGGGGTTTTTCCCTAAAGTTGTCTTTGTGTTTCACATTAACCTGAAATTTGTTTTACCCTTTCTCTGTCCAGCTCCATCTAACAGACCTGAGCAGGAGCTTTGTCTTTTGGACATGATTAGATGGTTTAAACACTATGTTCATTGCATGTAGCCTTTTTTGAAATCTGATTCACTTTTTGTCATTCTTAAAGGGCCTTCTTATGGGCCAGGCTCTGTCTAATATTGGCTTCTTGTATTAAGGCAACCATTCACCATGCTTATGTTCTCAGGACGAAACATGTGCCCTTTTAGATCACAGCATAGTCCACCAGGTATTCCATTGCAGAACTCGTGTAAGAACAAGGTGAGCTTCACATTTGTCAAACACTACAGACAGTTTAAATGTGTGCTGGCTTTGGCCGAAGCCAATTTTGGCCTGAAAGTCCTCCATGCCTGTGTAAGCGTCCTTGTTGGGTTTTATTTTTGCCAGTAAATTTTCTATTCTCTGTTCTTTTTTTTGTGTCTGACACCTGAAGTTCATGTTGTTTCAGTTCACCTCTGTTAGAACTGGTCTGTATCTTGAGGGTGTTTTCTCTACAAGAATCAAGCTTCTGTGGAAAGCTGTGTAAGGAGGCAACACTGAAGGAATGACACACATTTGCCAGACACGAGGAGGAGCCAAAAACAAAACTTGGGTAGCAGGTGTTCTGTTCCAGAGGCGTATGTCACATATGAAGAGTTGTTATGAGCACACGTTGCATCTTTCTTTCAGTACTAAATTATGTATGGTCAGTTGCCACATACACTGCTAACTGACAAGTTACAATGTGAGCAGCATTACCAGATGAGTCTTAAGTTCTCTATTATGTATTGCATCCAAAGTGATCTTTGCGTCTGCAGTTACACTCCATTAACTGCTTCTTGGCTGTAATATAATTTGGATTCCACTTTAGCTAGTGAATATGTTGATTCGAACTTGCACAAAACATGCACACACATGAAAAGGATTGGTATGCCTTCTTTCCTTTGGGTGCTAGCTCAGTGCATTGCCAAGGAATGTCACTAGAAACCCGTGGGTTAAATATCCTGTACAATTTATGCAAACTAGAGATGCACCGATACCACTTTTTTAAGACCGAGTACAAGTACTGATACTTTTTTCAAGTACTCGCCGATACCAATTACCGATACTTTTTTCTGCGGTCATTTGCCAGTTTTCCAGGTACTTAAAGCGCATATATTATATATATAATATATATGCTTTAGGTACTTGGAAAACTGGCAAATGACCTCAAAAACGTATTGGTGAGTACTTGAAATATAATATATTATATTATATATATATATATATATATATATATATATATATATATATATATATATAATATACACACACACACCACCTCTTGACTGTCCCCTTTTGCCTCTTTCTCCCCCTCTTGATTCCCACCTTTTACTTCATTCTCCCCCTCTTGAGCTCCCTCCTTTTGCCTTGGCTTTTTCTCTCCCTTTTGATCCCCCTTTGTCCCCCTCCTTGACTCTTGATCCCACTCTTTTGCTTCTCTTGCTCTCTCCTGATCCCCCCTCCTTTTTGCCTTTTCTTAGTTCCCCTCCTTTTGTCTCCTGATCTTTACTCCTTTTGCCTTTTTTTTTTCTCCCCTTTTTCTCCCTCTTGGCACCCCTCTTTGCCTCTCACCACCCGCTCAAGTGTCCCATCTAGCCTCCCTTACTGTCCTCTGCCGGGTGCTCGCTGTTCTCTCGCGACCCCCAGCAGAAGTCAGCGTCAGAGCATTGCCATGGTAACCCGCGGCAACGCTCAGACGCTACATGAAGGAGAGAGGCAACCGGGGAGCATTGTGAGCAGCTCCCCGGGCTCCCTCACTGCAGCACCGACCCTGACACAGGGTATCGGTGCTGGCATCGGCCGCATTTACGCGAGTACAAGTACTCGCGCAAATGCTGGTATCGGCACCGATACCGATACCAGTATCGGTATCGGTGCAACCCTAATGCAAACATGTGTCTGACGTTAGGGGGTCACTTTTTTTTCCAGGGGCATTCATTTTAGATTCCCAATAATCCCATTTTCTCAAAATAGAACTCATTCAAACCTATTATTTTGTAAAAGAAAGACTGCCCTGAGTGCACAATGCACCATATGGTTGCTTTACTACAATAGTAACTCTCCTATGGAAATTTTCCATTAAACTTAAGTGGATCATTTCCTAAATAACTACGTATATGTGTAGGGCCTCTTTATGTACAGCAGTGCCATGATATGAAGAAAATGACAGTGATTTACTTATTGTGTGTGTTACACAGATCAATGTAAATGTAATGCATGAAATGATAACCGGTAGAGAATCAAGGTATTAGTGAAAATGAAGGCTCCTCCACACAGATGACTGATCTCCTTTAGATCATTTGTGTGACACTGTAAAAGCTATTAATAGATAAGACACCCCACTACTGGCAGTTTATACTTTCTCCAACCATGTGCCTCCTGTCAGTGCGCTGCAATCAGTAGTATTAATGCAAATTGGACACAGCATTCCAGAATAGAAGGACCAATTGTATCAAACACTAAGAGTATCTCCTTAAGTATAGACTCTCCAACTAGTTTTATTTGATCATGTATTACAATGCTGTTAAATCGTTATGTGAAATTGTCATTTATATGAATATCCTCCTCGCACACCATTTGTTTAAACATTTTCAAAACTGTTGTGACACTATATATTTCATTCAAAGGAGAATATTCTAGCACACATTAGTATGTGTGGTTCTGCTAGTTCTTCTACTAGTGCTTCTGTTAGGGCCTTTGAAGAAGGACATCAATTGAAATACCTTTTATAATCATGTCAAATGAGTTAATGAAGCAATCTGAGAGAAAGTTGTTCTCCTGAGTGCTGAAAAACGTTCCCAGAGCCAAATTGCAGCCAAGTTGAATATTTCTATGGGGTCAGTACAACGCACACTGAAGAGATTTTCTGAAACCAAATCATTTTCATCCAAAGCAATACCAAGCAGACCTAAAGTGATCGCACCTTCTGAAGACCTGTATATCAAGCTAACACCATTACAGAATAGAACTGCTTTTGCATTCACAATTCAGGCAGAGCTGAATCAGACAGAATTAAAGCAGTCATTAAGGCAAATGGTGGTCATACCAAATATTGAGAATTTTTTGTTTTAAGTATGTGCGAACGAACATATTATTTAGTTTTGTTAGTGAAAATGATTCATTTTTGTTTGAGATATACTGTATATTTCAAATTAGTTTTTCAGAAATTATACAGCAGAATTAAAGAGGGCAGGACCCGTGGGACTTTTAATGACAAAACTGTACATTTTATTTGGTCAGTATGCTATTCTATCTTTTTGGGAATGTGCACCTGGGCACTAAAGCTAGTCTGAGTGAGTGCTTTCGCCATCTACGTCTGTGTGTATATGTGTGTGTGTATGTGTATATATGTAATACATATATAAAATTTAGATAGGGGAATGGGCCGACTTGATGGGCCAGATGATTCTTCACTGCTGTATAAATCTGTGCTTCTATAACTGTGCCATAGGGTAGAAATGAAAATTCCCATTGATTGCTGGAGATGTCTTCAGTGTATTGCTTTGCAATGCATTGGAGACATCGCTAACAACCCTTTGAGTTCCAGAGGGGTACACAGCGCATTGCTTTGCAATGAGTTGTGCACCACTCTGCACTCAAATGGGGGGGGGGGGTACAGTTGGTGCAGTTGTTTCATATACTTATTGTGTGTATGGGTGTGTATATATATATATATATATATATATATATATATATATATATATATATATATATATCAATAAACCTAAAAGTAAGGAAGCTATCATACGCTGTAATATAGAAATATATATTTAATATAACAAGATAGTAAAAATATCAAAATAATAAAACATATGCAATACTAGCACAGACAAATATAGATGGAATCAATAGGCGCTAGAGTCCATGCAACAATATGTAATAACTTCGGAGTATCGTTGGTGCACAAATAATATATATCTTGCATAAATTCCTTAAACAGAATCCTGTAGTATCTGAATTATCCTTCAAGTATCGGTCAGCAATCACAATATGTATTCATATATTATAGGTATAGTGGGCAAGTCCAGTAATATATATAATGGAATGGAAATCTTGGGAGGAATCTGCATACATAAAAATAGTAGTGGGCAGGTCTATATATACCTCACTGAATCTCCCGACTGTTGTGGTATATATATATATCCCTATAATGGTAACTATAAGAAACAAAGTTACCTGGGATCACTAGTCCACTGTTGTCAGGAAAATCCCTACAATATATATTTTTTCATAAAAAAAAGTTTGCTGCTCCTTTAAGAAATGTTAGTGCATTGGCTCCATAGAATAGCATAGGAATTTGAGAAGTGATATTACTGGAGAAGTCATCTCCGCTTTATAACCTCTTTAATCACCTCTTTGTGGAAAAACTCCCAAAGTATTTTTTTTTTAATTTGTTTTTTTTTGTTCTAAGGGCCATAATCAGTAAGCAAACGTGCAATTTCAAAGCAGACACCTCCACCATAAAGGACAAATGAAATTTCCCATTGATTTAGACAGTAGAGTCCTCTGTATTATTCAAAAGGTTGAAAGCCCCATTTAAATCAGTGGAATGTGGAGGATATTTATCCATCCCCTCTGGTGCTTTTGGCTTGCCCTAGAATTGCACTTCTGTAGATAATTGACTTTTTTTACCTATCTAACTTATTGACGACTTAAAATTCCTTTATTCTTTTATTGAATACTAGTTGAACAGCCCGTTACACGGGCCACAGTGCCTCTGGCAGCCGGTTGTGGGGCAGTCACGCGCAGCAGAGACTGCCCGCGCCACTGCTGATACAGAGCTGGACGCTCTATATCAGCCGCGGCGTGGGCAGTCTGTACTGAGCATGACTGCCGCACGCGCAGCAGTGTCTACTGCGCATGTCGGGCGTTACACACAACTTAGCGAATTATTATATAGGAGATGTCAAAAACAATAGTAATTGTGATTATTTTTTTTCCAGTTGTGCGTTTAAACAAAAATGTTTTAATTTGCTTAAAAGATACGACCCCTGCGCTGCTAGCTCTTCCTTCCTTTGGATACTTGTGAATTCTCCAGTAGATTATTTATTTATTTTCATGCAAATCGTTTAAGAGATTAATTGGGAAAAAAATGTAACTGCTTTACATGTTGAAATACAGGGGGCTCATCTGTGATCACAGTGTCGGTGTTCTAATTTTCTAAATTGATTCCAATAATTAATCCCTCTCGCTGTGCCTGTTTTAATTACGGTAGCAGTCAGATCCTTTTTGCAGCCTAATAATCTTCCCTGACACTTTGCTTCCATTTGCTTGTATATATCTTGATGCTTGTTGACATTACTGATTCATGTTTCATTGCGAAGGATCGGGGGGCATAAACCGCGGCCCAGAAGGACTTTTAAGAGGTCACTCCTTCTAATCACTCTGGCATTTTTGCTCTGAACAGCCATATATCTGGTTTTAATTTAAACTCTGAAAATGTACTGCGATTTTTCCAGCTCAGCTGGTAGGATCGATAGAATTTATTATCGTGGGACGTCTAATCTGTAAAGCTAATGCTTAGCTTCCCAGATATTGATTAGGCATGAAGGATACACAAACAGTTAATCATTCATGGAGGCGATAGCAGAAACATTGTATCAAAAGCAAATGGACAAGTAATAGTCAGTGGGGCATTCATTATTGTGTCGTCTTCCTACACTGAATCAAGAGCCGAGTCAAACTCTGATATTATTTAAAAACAACATTACTAAAAAAAATGTATCAAGTGCTCAATACAAAGTTCTTAATTTTGTAGTTTGGTCATTCTCGTAGAGAAATGTTGACTTTCCATTAGAAACATATAGTGATGTTTTGCACATTTATTTTTCTTAAAGGGATAGTAATGTTTCATAATAAAAGCAGCTCTAATTAATCTTCATAGTATTTGGACTTTGGAGAGTGTTATTTCAATTCTGTCAGCATTGTAGTTCAAGAGTAATTCAATGACAAAGTATCCCCCTCCCGCCTCTTTTACTGATGTAACACTGCTCAGCCAGATCAGTAGGGAGGTGCCCATGTAGACTGCAGAGAGGGACAATCTTCAGTTAAGATAAGGGAAAAACTTGTCAAGGGGGGCAGGGCTTTCATTGTTCTCATAGGAAGAAGATTGTCCCCTGCTGTTATCTGTCTGGTCTTACATCCAGATTCCACATCTGAGAAGAGATTGTTTACACTAGGTAAAAGGGGAGGGAGGGGAATCTTTGCTTGTGTATATCTCTCAAACCATAAAGGTTTGAGAGATAAGACTTATATCATTCATGTTTTTTTAATGCCTACAAAATAAAATAAAGATAAAACGAAGTATTAATATCCCTTTAAAGGGGAACTGTGCTCTTGGAATAAATGTGCTTTAATCTGTTTAGCAGAAGGTAGGTATCATGCATACAGTAGTCCAGTCTATGTATATGAAGCTTGCTGTAGTTTGTAGATGGCCACTGACACTTTGCATTGTATTTACAAGGCATAAGTACCACTGACAAGTCGGTGAACCAAGTGCAAGAATGTATTTTTTAATGTTTCAGCCAAAACTATATATATATAATATATTCATATGGCTTTTCCTGCTGGGAAATATTACATTCATAAGTTGTTACTGATCAAAATTATATTTAAAAAAAAAAAAAATGAAACTGCAGTTTTCTGTTGTCACCAGTGGATAGTTTTCCTATCACATGAAAAGGAGAGTCATAGTGCATCACACAAGCTTTCCCATAATTATATAAAAGAATACCTTTTGTGCACCAGTTGGAGCTAATGTTAACAATTTGGGGGAAAGTAATCTCTAAAAATGGCCTAGTAGTGACAAGTTTTCTGCTGCTTTAACCTTTTGAGTGCCAGAGGGGTATGCAACGCATTGCTTCAAAATGCATTGCACATGCTATCCATTACTTATGGAGTTAAGTGTAGGATTTTATGCCCTCCCATAGGTCTCATGGTAGATGATTTTGCTTAAGTAAAATTTGCTGTTTATTGCACATTTTCTCCCTTCATTTTTTTAATGAATCCCATCAGCATTATATATTGACACCTTTCATTACTTGTTCAATAAATACTTAAGTTGTAATAAAGGAAATGGCAAGCTTCTGATGTCCTTATTGCCCTACTGGTCACATTCCTGCAGCTTATTGTAGTGACAGTGAATGATAACATTTCATTACCAGTATCTTTCCAAATGTCTTATCTGTGACACTACCTTTGTGCTTGAAAAGGCTGGGCCAGTCACCTCTAAAATCATTTAATTCTGACCTTGTGGGCCCTTGATCCGAATACCTGGAATTATGTTGGGAAACAAAACATCATTATTTCTTTGTTCAAAAAAGAGTAGCAATCCTAACAGAAATGTATACTCTTGCATTCTAGAGAGGTATCAAACGTATTAGGGCCTTTCTGGCATCCAAGGGTGTTAATGCAATCACTTCTATTGCACTACAGTTAGTCATATCAAGTTTAGCCCTTGCAAGATGTCTTTCTTTTGATACAGATAATGTAAGGTAAACAAAACACCCCTCTGAAGCAAAACAATTTTTTATGCCCTTTCCCTTGGGTGACATTGTCATAGTATATAAAAAGCAGGAGTTGTGAATCATTATCATTCCATTTTGCACAGGTAACATGGCACTGTGATTGTTGCAGGGAGTCACAGCATGCTGCAACTTTTATCAGTGTGAGAATGCAGCTAAAGATTTCTAGTATCGATCTGAATGTAATTGTGCTGTAATCTCAACTGTTGTAGGTAGCCGTTGTGCTACACAATGTTGCTCTTCAAAGTCTGGCATGAAGCAGCCCTGAGAAATACAGAACCATATCTGAGGTGCACATATTCCTGACAAACTATGTGCACCATAGTAAGCAAGTAAGAAATCCAATATTCCCATTGATTTAAATGAGGCTGTTAACCCCCTTGAATGCTAAATAGATTCCCAATGCATTGGGTCATGCTGCTTTGGATATTTCTCTAAAAGTCAAGGGGTTAAATGCCCCATTTCAATCAATGTGGATTTTATTTTGTCCCTATGATGAATGTGGGCTTGCTTGAGAATTGGCTTCCTAAATAAGACCCACAATTCCCTTCTGACACTAAGGGTTATACACCAAGGTGAAAGAAATGTTCTAGTGGTGTAAACTCTGAAGTTCCTATCATATTATATGGAGGCTAAGCACTAAGATGCCTTCAGATTGAGAGGTTTAAGTGCATATGCTCCCTAGTCCATAAAATGCAATGGGAATTGGACAGTTTCTCTCAATAGAGAATGTTGTATATTTAAACTTAGTGCATCTCCTCAAGAATGCAATAGATAATTCACTGTAGTTTTTGTAAAAGATTTTCCCAATTAATATAGGAAGCATCACTGAGACTGCCCCTCTCTGCAAACCATCTGGACACCGTCTTTCTGTTCTGAGGCGAGTAGTGTTAACATCAGTAAAAATGGGCAGGAGGGGGATACTTTATCATTCAATTACTCTTGAACTACAACTCTGACAGTATTGAAATAACACTCTCCATGGCCCAAATACTATGAAGATTAATCGCAGCTGCTTTTATTTCGAAACATTACTATCCATTTAAATTTCATTACTTTTGAATTTTTTACCTGTGAGATCATGACCTCCTTTTCCAGTATTCCTCATTTATGAAAAAATACTTCCCTCCAGAACAGTGTTCAGTCCCGTAATATTTTTAAAGGGCTCTATCACCCCTCTTTCTCATTTCCTTCAACTTGTACCTATAAAGTTCCTGAAAAAGTTGTATTTCTTACCAATTAATTAATAATAACAGTATGTATATGTTTATTGAAAGTGTAATAAGGATTTGGGGGGCAATTTCATTTTGATGATAGTTTTGCTTTAAATGTATAGATTATGCTGATAAAGGCAATGCCATGCAGGCTTTTCCATCATAGACTTACATCATGCAAGTGGGTTAGCTGATGTATCTCGTAAGACAGGAAGTGCCTGCATGGCTAAGACAGGAAGTGCCTGCATGGCATGTCTTAGCACACTCTAAATATCTAAGTCACTCAAAACAAAATGGCCAATAAAACAGTAATTTTGAAAGCTCTTTCAAAATCACCAAAGTTGTTTTTAGGTGATGGTGTTAAACGGGTTTAAACCCATTCTAAATGTACAGATTTCTGAGAGTCAACAATGAGTTATAAGAATAGACAACCCTTAAGTGTTTTGGGCATTTAATTTTGGCACTTCAAGGGATAGTAATACTTCATTTTAACTTTATTTTATTTTGTAGGCATTAAAAAAACATGAAGAATGATATAAGTCTTATCTCTCAATCCTTTATGGTTTAAGAGATATTCACAAACAAAGTATCCCTCCCCTGTTCAACCAGATCAGAAGGGAGGTGCCCAGGTAGACTGCAGAGAGGGACAATCTTCAATTAAGATAATGGAAAAAGCTGAAAAACTTGTCAAGGGGGGGAGGGCTTTCATTGTTTTCATACAAAGAAAATTGTCCCCTTTTGTTATCTGTACTGTCATACAACCAGACTCACATCTGAGAAGAGATGGCTTACACTAGGTAAAAGGGGCGGGGAGGGGAACTTTGCTTGTGAATATCTCATAAACCATAAAGGTTTGAGAGATAAGACTTATATCATTCTTCATGTTTTTTTAATGCCTACAAAATAAAATAAAGTTAAAACGAAGTGTTACTATCCCTTTAAGTTACATTTCCAAGTGAGTACTTGCATTGAACGTGATCAGAAATGTACTGCTTTATTATTCAATTGCCAGGTCGGGGGGCTCATGCAGCACTCAGAGACTTTTTTCTTGTACCTCTAATCATGCGGTCTGGTACAATTTCCCACCCCGAATGTTGCCTGCCTCATTATGCCATGGAGAATTTGGTCTCCTTTGCCTCCCTTTGGCCTAACAAAGGGTTAAACATAATACACAGATATTTTGGTGCTTTAAGGACCACATATGGTTGTGTCTCATTAGTTTAAAGTGGAACTAACACTTTATAATAACAGGTTATTCTGAAAGAACTTTCAAAATTACCTAAAATTGTTTGGCTACATTTGTTAGCCATTCTTTATTTAACACCTTAAGGACCATTGCCGTGCTGGCACAGCATGGAGTTCAGGGCTCCCGGCGCGGCTGCACGCTGATCCGGAAGCCCTGAACCAGAAGCGGGAAAAAAAAAAAAAAAAAAGACCCGTGGTCCTCAAGTGCAAATCGCGCGTGCGTGCGTGACGGTCCTTAAGGGGCTAAAACCATAATTTAAGAAGTATTCAGCTGTTTTGTCAGTTCATGCAAAATAGCCAGTACTTCCTGGTAGGAAGTGGCAGTTGGGAAAGAGAATGGAATGTTAATATCTGACCCACTAGGCTGCACCAGCAATTGCTATCTAATTTTCAAAAACTGAACATAAATGAAGCTAAGTATAACTTCAAATATAGTTTAAATACTAAAATACTTGTATAAACATGGACTATTTAGAAAGAGCTTTCTAAATCATATAAGTGATTATAAAGTGTTAGCTCTTCTAGCACAGTTAGCACTGTTTTTGTCACTTTTTGGATTGCCATTTGAAGGACAACTGTCTAGTTAAGTCATTAAATGAAAAAGCCACTTATTTATGCAGCAAAGTTTCCATCTAAGTATGCAGGCAGTTTTTTCCACCACTTGTATATTAAATAGAATTGTGCCAATTATATTGGTTTCTACAGCACATGCAGTGCGAGTGCTAATGTCTGAGCCTGGACCTTATCTCCTGTGGGTAATAATTGCATTAATACCCGCCTTATCACTATAATATTGATGAAATAATCACCCAGCAGTGTAATCTTCTCTGCTTCGCCGGGTTGTTCGTCTTCCAGATAACAGGCTTCACAGTGTAATATTTTTTTGCTGGAATGATCACAGCACAGCCATAATAAAAGTAATATTTAAAAGGAGCTAAATTCTTTATCTGTTGACAGTTTTAAATTATTCAGCAGTTTCACTACTGGACTGTTAGCCTGACTAATGCTACACTACAGTCTATGAGTTTTACCCCAGATTCATGTTATTTATAAGTGTGTATAACCCATTGGATGGTAAATGCACATTGCTAAATTACTCAACAATCTCATGTTCAATAAATGTTTTGTAAATAAAAAAGGATTTGCCTGCAAACACCCAAGGTCTTTTCCATATTAATTTGTTCCTGCTATTAAACAACTGCTTTAAACCTTTAAAGGGATAGTAATACTTCATTTTAACTTTATTTTATTTTGTAGGCATTAAAAAAACATGAAGAATGATATAAGTCTTATGTCTCAAACCTTTATGGTTTAAGAGATATTCACAAGCAAAGTTTCCCCCTCCCGCCCCTTTTTCCTAGTGTAAGCCATCTCTTCTCAGATGTGAATCTGGTTGTATGACCAGACAGATAACAGAAGGGGACAATCTTCTTTGTATGTAAAGAATGAAAGCCCTTCCCCCCTTGACAAGTTTTTCAGCTTTTTCCCTTATCTTAATTGAAGATTGTCCCTCTCTGCAGTCTACCTGGGCACTTCCCTTCTTATCTGGCTGAACAGGGGGGGATACTTTGCTTGTGAATATCTCTTAAACCATAAAGGTTTGAGACATAAGACTTATATCATTCTTCATGTTTTTTTAATGCCTACAAAATAAAATAAAGATAAAACGAAGTATTACTATCCCTTTAAGGACTGGGAAAATCTGAGGTCGTTTTCACTTAAGGACCAGAGCAATTCTGACCTTTTTGACTATGTCTTTGTTCAACAGTGTTTTCCCTCCAAGTCTTTTACCCCCCCCCCTATAAATTATATACGGTTTTTTAAGCACAAATAGGGCTTTCTTTTGATACCCTAATTATATGGATAATCCACTACTTACTTTATTAAAATTTAAAAAAGTAAAAATAAATAAATAAATAATAAAATTAAATATTTTTTTCTCTTGGGATCACAGGGCGCAGTGGGTTACATTTTTATGGAGACTGCATGAAAGGTATGACCGGTCAGTCATACCTTCAAAATGCTCTGTTTAAAGTGCCCACTGTCCTCCCTGGGTGGAAATCCCCATGTCCTTTTTTCCCACCCTATTTTGTCACTTTTTTTATCCCTTACATTTGGCGGTGTGTATAAGTGTATTACATGGCTCCACAACAATCACACTTCCAATATTGTTTAATGAGATTTTTTTATTTATTTTTTTTTTTAACCAAAAAAATATTTTATTTAAAAAAAGTGTATCATTGCAGGTCAGAAATTGACCTGCATTTAGCCAGCCTCCAGCACCAGCAGGGCAGGCAGAGGAGAGACATAGAGGCAGCATGCTTTGCATACTGCCTCTATCACTCAGAATGCCGGTACATGTGATCACTGCTACAGTGATCACATGACCCAGCACAAGCAAGAAGGGCTGATACTGAACAACACGGTCTCGGAGCGTTCAGTCTCAGCCTGGAATTAATGATAGCACGCTGCTATCATTTAAGCGATGATGGTCCAGGACCGTCATGGGTCCTTAAGGGTATAATAACCCATGACGGTCCAGGACCGTCATGGGTCCTTAAGGGGTTAAGTTGAATGCCCTCCCCCCCATTGAGTTAAATGGTCTTTTCCCCCTTGAATGTCAGAGATCTGCAACCCATTTCTTTACCATTTGTTGGGGTGCCATTAATTTGCCCCCACAATTGCTTCATGTATAACTATGTACGTATGGCTCAATGTGGGAGAAGTAGTATGTAGAGGAGGTTGGAAGTGGAGCTGAACTTTGGCCAGCATATTGTCCAGAAATTAATTGGCATAAAACACAAATAAAGCAGAACAGCTTACATTGTATTCAATTAAATAAAAAAGGCTAAAATAACAGGTCATTTTGAAAGCTTTTCCAAAATAACATATTTGTTACAATTATGTTCACAAGTAAGAAAACTACCAAATTAACTTACACTGAAAAAAATGACTGGTTGTCAGGTAATTTCATGAATTCACAATGGTTCCAGTAATAGCCACTTATTTAGCTTGCACACCTCTCAAGTCCTTGAAGGGTTAATTAGGATCACAATTTGAACAAAATAGTGCAAACTTCATTGATATGCCCGATTGGTTAATGAAGGACACCTACCTTGGTAAAGTAATTTGTTAAATAAATTAAGAGCAACTTATTGATGTAGCCTGGATTCGAATCCGTGCAGCCACATTTTGAAGTGGCTGCTTCTTTGTCTCCACAATGCCTCATTGTCTGACAAAACCAGCTCCAGCTGGCTACATATACAGGCATGCCTTTTACCAATGTCACTTTTATTTGCCTGTCAGGTGTTTGTGTTTTGCTCATAGAATTTTTTCCTAAACTTCGTTTCTCCATTTGCCACTTACTCCTGCATGGTTAGATCCTGGGGTCTCCTGAGTTGAAGGTTGAGCAGCACATATACCCTTCACTATTGTGAACAGTTGTGCTCTCTAGTTCATCAACTCCCTTTGCTTTTTCTTTGGATGTGTGGGTCTGCTAGATCTACCTCTTTTACTTATTGGAAGAATGGATAACATCTAACCACTACAATGTTTCCATAATCCTCATTGTGCCACTACAGCCTTATAATTAGCTAGTAGGTCACCCAGCCAAATTCTCTTTATAAAGATACAGCTTTTACATTTGTCATGAACAGGCAACAAAACCAGGATACATCTGGCAAGGTTATGGAGGACATTTTCCCCAGGTGGTATACTGCAACCCCTGGCTCTAGCTTCCCTCTGTTTCAACCAGACCTCTCTCTCTCTCTCTCTCTGGTTATCCTATTGAAACGTCGCCTTTTATGTGGCGCCCAAGAAAACAGCACATTCATAATGTTGCATGGTTCAAAACAGCATCATCAGAATCTTGCCCACATGAAAACAGCAAGATTCTGATATTGAAGGCTTAAGTGGCTGTGATGTATAGGTCAAAGCCCTCTGTCTGTCCTGATCATTCCTTTGCTGACTTCCCATCTCTCCCTGTTGATGTGGTCTCCCCAAGCTGAGCAGGACACAATGTTAAGGGTTGTAAACGTATCCCCTAAATCAGTGTAATTTAGAAAACCAGCAAGTGTAAACCAAGAGCGTTTGTAATTATAGGAGTTGTAGTTCAATTTGTTTTAGACTATATGATGCGACGAGTGTGATTGTTAGTTCCCTTACGCTTCGTACACGCGGTCTCCCTGTGCTAAGAAGGACACAATGTTTGCTTATGTGGGAACTAATGATTACCATATAGTCTAAAACAAGTTACACCACAACTATCACCACATAGTCTCAAACAAGTTGGACTACAGCTCCCATCATTTACAAACGCTCTTGGTTTACACTGTTGGTGGCCCCTGAGGACTGAACTTGGACAGGCCGGACCCAGGACACAAACTAGCTTTTAGATGCATTTAAGTCTTTCTACTATGACCTCTATTCTGTCCCGCATGCTGGTCATGATGGTCCCATCTAAAGTTCTTTCTTACCTTGCAGACATTGACCTCTCCCACCTTTCAACTGACCATTGAGACTGGATGCCCCAGTTGCCCCAGCCAAGATTGTCCTGGCCATTAATTAACCCCTAAATCCATGCTGTAAGTCACTATAGTTCTTAATCATAAAAAGCTTGCTCAGATCATTTAATTTCAATTCCCTTCTAAATGACTTCCCTGGGTCTTGATAAAGGGCAGCTGTACTTATCCTATCCCTGCTCAGAATTTCTTGTGGATTGCAAAGGAGCATAGACCTCCAACTATCATATATACTCCAACAGTCCCACATTCATTAAAGCTATGGAAATCTAAAGGACTCAAACATTTCACCTCCAAGACCTCTTGAATGATTCCTGTCAAGTCCTCTTGGCTCAGGCTTTCTTAACTGGTTCACACTCAATCCAATTAGGGTAGGCTAGCAGACAAGTATGATTTTCCCCTCAGGTGAGAAGTTTCAGAATCTGCAAATGGTTAAAATGTAGACAGTCCTATGTGCAAAAAGCCCCTCCCCAAGGCATGACTAGGCTTTAAAGTTTCAATTCATTATCTCCCCATACCCCTAACCTGCTGTGCAACATATACTCCCACGTTCCCGCCACGCCCCCTCACACTAAAATCAACAGTTGTTAGCTTGGGAATGGCATATTGGTGACTAACACTTTGCTGCAGCATAATGGAGCCTGATGCTCCATCTCTGTCACATATAAAACAAAAGCTGTTGGGAGTGGTACCTGTCTTCAGTCTTTTGGCACAAAATCTACCCTGTCCTCCCCACTCCTCGTACTTTGGGGGTATATCTGAGAACTCTCCGTATTTGCCCCGGGGACTCCGGTTCTGACAGAGCTTTACCGGGTCTCCGGGGCAGAGGCTGATTCCTCCGGGTATGGGGAGTTTCTATTGAAACTCTGCCACATCTGCCTTTTCTCCCGCTGTTCCTCCTTCCCCAGCCTTCTGTGTGACACCTTTAAGCCCTGCCCCCCCAACTTGCGTCAATCCCCGCCCCTTTTTGACGTGATTAGCGTCATTATTGTCACCCCCTGCTGAACAGAGGACTCCCCTCCGGGTTGCCCTCCATTGGAAGTTCCCAGGTATGTTTAGGGGTTGCCAAGAGGCCAGAGATACTCTGCATATATGGAGAAGTTGTCTGTCTGTTCTGGGCTTTTGGGAGTGGGTTGCTGACCTAGACTTCCACATCACTAGCATTCACATTGAACTTAATCCCTGGGTAAAGGTCCTTGGTCTCTATCTACAAGGCATTTTATATAATAATTTGCTAAAGTTTATCACAAGCCGTCATGCACAGTAGAGACGGCTACGCACTGTGCAGTCATGCGTAGTACTACCCGCAGCGCGGCTGATACGGAGCAAGTCGCTCGTTCCCCGCTCTGTATCAGCCACATCGCGGGCAGCCTTCCCTGTGCATGACTGCACCGCGACCGGCGAGCACTGTGGCCAGCTGGAAGTGTAAAGGTCTCCTTGGCCTTCCTCTACTCCTCCAATCCATTTGGAGAATTGTAACTGTGGACAAACTGACTTCTCTACTTAATTTTACATATGATAACTTTTCTTCCTTCAGGCATCCCTGTGGCTCCTTATTACCCTCTCTTTCTTGCTCCATTGTCTTTTCTTTCCCTTCTATTCCTTTTCAGTTTCCATTTTTTTTTCTTTTCTTCCACATCAGTCTCTTCCTTTACTCTCCTGCATGCATTTTCAACACTCAACCATTTAGACAGCTTTTTTGTATTCTCTCTCACTTTGTCCCCATTCTCCTTCCAACCTGTATCTTGCCATCCCCATGCCCCTGGCCAATCCTCCCCACTCTTCCTCACACTTCCTTTCCCCACTACCTTTTTTGCTCCCCTTTAGCCTGCGGTTCCTGCCCTGTCCCTCTAATACTCATAATCTTCCTATATCAGCCAATTATTCAGACTAATATGTGAAGAAGTAATTCTTATACTGCTGTGAATTGTTAGTTTTTTTTGCTCACAGATGTGTACCTGTACCTAAGCTTGTTAGCTGCATTTTTTGATTCCTCTTTTTTCCCCCTTCCCTCTCTTATTTCTGTACCTCAAAAATCCCTTCAATAAAAACATATTTAAAAGAAAAGAGGAGCTTATTTCTAGTTTGTAATCCTTCTTTAAGAATCTTAGAACAAGTAATAGCAGGCACTACCCAGCACTGGAAAGTTTAGCAGAGAGAAAGATATATTACCTGTGAGAAATCTTGGCTTCCAATTTCAGTCAAACAAGTGAGTTTTCCCTAGAGGCCAGGGAATTGGTGCTCTCATTTTCACAGATGGGTTGAATTGAACTTGGACATTGCAGTCTGCAAGTCATGATTTGACTGAAAGACAGCAGTGAAAATGATTGTTATCCTGCAAAGTTCTCTATGAACTTGCATCTTTGGAAATAGCTTTGTCAAAAGCTTTTGGGACATTTCTCTAGATCTCCCTGTTTCTGACAGTTGGATAATAAGTTTTATCATTAAGAGTTGCTCCAAGGGAAACATGTGCGTTGTTTTCTCTTACAAATGTAGAAAGTGATTGTTTTCCTAAATCACTGTGAATGACCTGGTCTGCATGTGAGGTCTATAATGGATTTGACTGTCCTGGAAAATGAAAGTGCTACTGTGAACAAGACTAAATTACTTTTTGTCCTACTCTGTTTCCTATTCCAAAATGGAAATCCTTCTCTGCCACCAATCCACAAAGACAGTTGTGAAGTTACCATCTCTTTGAGTAACTCCTCTTTATTCCTGTCTCCAAAGCTAATGGCCTTGGAGTAATTTTTTTACACTGATTCAGACCTTTCTCCGTTCTTAAAGTCCTCACATCCAGACCCTCTACAAATTCAGGCAGTAAAGACCTACATTAATAGAGCAATAATTAGGAATCAAATAAATGCTATACTTAAAGGGATCTGTCACAGTTTCAAGTCTTCCCCACTGTTGTAGCCTCCATTGTGAAATTATTTGGATGGTTCTTCATCCCCACTAATGTATTCCACACACCTGGTAGCAGCCTAAGAAGATAGAGATGATTTTCTACACACACGAGTAACATATAAAGACTTTCATATGTCAAAGAATAAACCTCTACTGAGATTAACATCTCCAACAAATTTCTTTTGAATGGTTTGAAAAACCATAAAGCCTGATGCAGAAGGTTTGTGGGGCATGCATTGTGTAGGACAGGAAATTGTCACATACATTGTAGCATTCATGCATTGAGGGTCTGTTCAAACCTCAGTTGTGCTCCTCTGTTGGTGCATTGGACTTTACAATTCTTTCCTTGTTTAATCTTCCTATCTGTTCCCAGAGGAGCAGATATACCATTGTGGCAGCTGTCTAAATAGAATTGCCTCTTGATGTTGCTTTAATCTTTGCTGTATGTCATGAAGCACCAACTGCAGACTTATGGACATTTCAGTTACAACAATTATTCACCCAGGAAATTAAGGCCCTGCATTTCAAGGCTTTGCAATCTACCGTGAGTAGCGAACAAAAAACATAGACACCCAATTCAAAGTTCTGGCTTTGTTAATAGCCACTATAAGCATTCAATTCAATAAACAACATTCAAATTCTAATTATTTGGATGGTTACTTCAGAAGCTGTAATCTCTGCTATGATCTTAGTCAAACATGAGCTTGACAAAGTGTTTGTGCGTGTGTATGTATAATTTTATTTATCTTACATCTTATGTGGAACACAGGGGCGCAGGAACCAGGAGAGCAGGACACTTGTCTAAAAAGGCTCTCAGAGGCAGATATTCTCTCACTAATCCTATTTACACACACCAGGCATGCTCCGTTTTAAAATTGACCTCCATAGAAATGAAGCAGGATAAATATTCCCCACTGGTTTAGCTGCCTTCTTATTTTATCTTGCTAGAATGGGGCTGTGTAATATACTGTTTGCTTGGGCCTCCATAGTGTCAATGAGCCAAGTTCGGCTAAAGCCAGTTTTGGCCGAAGGTCCTCCAGGTGGTTGTACCTGTGTTAAGATCCTTGTTGATATTATTTTTGACAGTAACCTGTTGGTTTCCTGTTCTCTGGTTTTCTGTGTTGGTGTCTGTTGACACCTGAGGTTCATGTATAGTCCATCTCCCTTAGATTTGGTGTATGTCTTGAAGTGTTTTTCCTCTTTCCTTCCCTGGAATCTTGGTAGATGCTTTGGTATATCCCCATGGTTCCAGTGTTCCACATCGGATGTTAGAGAAAAAGGTATTTTTGTGTACATGTGGATAAATCCTTTTCTCTTAGTCCATGTAGAACACAGGACTTCCCTCCCAGAGAAAAAAACAGCTGTTTGAGCCAAGAGTAGGGAGATGGGTTTCTCTTGGGTTCTGTAGTTCAGGAGAGTCCCTGTCTTATTCCATGTCTGTTTCTTTTCTTTCATATTTGCTATACATTAAAACTGAGCATGGCTGGTGGGGTGAATAGGATCAGAGAGAGAGTCTCCGAGAGCCTTTTTTTAAGCAAGTGCCCTGCCCTCCTGTCTAGAGAATACTTTACTTAGTTTCTACATAGACTAACAGAAAAGGATTCATGTACACACAAAAAAAACAAAACAATAACACTTTGGGTACGTGAAACAACAATGCAATGTAGCAATAATCTGCAACTGGCCTTTAGATTTTTGTGGATGATAGGCGATGTAGTCTTAAAACAAGTTGGAGAGCAATATGTTGTCCACACCTGACAACTATTTTTAAATGCATAATCACATTAATTACGAACTGTAATGTAAAATCATATTCCCCACTACAATTATCTGGCTAACTAATTTCTGTACAAAATTGCTTCAATTCATAAGTAGTTCAGTGGAAGTACTCTCATGTTGTTGAAATGTCTATTAAGATGAGCATCAGTTTGAGGCTGCCATCAACAATTTAGTTTTATTTGAAGTACTGTTTAATTTAACATCCCCTTGTCACCAGATCAGAGGCAAATGCATTATCATTTGAATTTTGTGCACATTTCCCTGCAGATGTGGTCATAGAATTCATTGTGGGCATTACGCTTAAGGCAAATGAAAGATCATGTCTAAATGTATAGACCAATCATATTAACTGCTGATGCCTACTGTGAGAGCCAGATGTTATGACTAAGCACTGTAAAAATATGTGACTATTCCATTGGTGTAACAATAGGGGTCACAGCGGTCGCACCTGCGACCGGGCCCGTCCCCTGCGACCCCCTCGCCCGCAGCAGTCCTCAGCTGATCTCCCTGGCGCGCCGCTCTAGTAATACAGAGCGCTGGGAGATGACATCATCTCCCAGCCTCTGCATTACTACAGCGGCGCGCGGGAGCTCCAGTTACAGAGATCTGTGCTGAAGGAGGCACAGATCTGTAAAGACACTCCGCTAGACCACCAGGGACTGGAAGTAGGGGCAATGAGGAGATAAAGGGGAAATGTGAAGATCGGGGCATTGTGGAGATGAAGGGGGCAATGTGGAGATGAAGGGGGGGCATTGTGGAATAGGCAATATGGAGATGAAGGGGGCATTGTGGAAGGGCAATGTGGAGATGAAGGGGGCATTGTGGAAGGGCAATGTGGAGATGGGAGGCATTGTGGAAGGGGCAATGTGGATGAGGGGGCCAATGTGGTCGGGGGCCCATGGCAATTCTTGCACCAGGGCCCGGTGGCGTCTAGTTACGCCTCTGGACTATTCTCTGAATAAAAGGCTTTAAAAGGTTATTGGGTTTATAATCATAATCTGATTGTGTATGGATGATAGTAAATTCTAGTAGTAAATTAAGTATTTTAATACATCAGTAGGTAGCTTGTTGTCCCTTTGAATGCCAAAGGGGTATGCAATGCATTGAAGTTTAATTTTTGTCCGAATGAATGTATTTTTTAAAACATCTTTCCATGTTGTATGCTTTCTTACTGAGCTTGAACAGCACTATAAAAGCATTAACTCTTCCTCTTGTTTATTGTAGATTATAGTACTAAGGAATAGGCATTCTATAGAATTATATTACCATCTAGTGCAGCTCTTATAGGGCTAGATTCTATTGCAGGTGCTAAATGTTAACACCCAATTTATCAAACATTTTCCTATTGAAAGTCTATGGAGAAAACTGGACATAAAAGCAGAGAAAAAATTAGCACCTATAATAGAATCTAGCCCATAGTCCTTAATGGGTTCAAGTAGGGCACAGGCACTAATGATTTGCTGCGTGTCATTGTAAATGATCACTGGTTTTACCTCTAAATTTCCCTATAGGCCTCAATAATAATGTATAAGATTTACCCAGTGATAACCTATATCGCTTACAGTAAAGTTCAGGTTAAAACTTCCTGGTAAATGAAAACCTAGATAGCAGCTTCCTTTTAAAGGAGAAATAACACCTCCTATTACCCTCCCTCCCTTACCTACTATTGGACAGAGAGCCACAAGACACACATTCTACCTGCTGCAAGTTCTAACCTTTACCATTTAACTGTTAAAAAGGTGTGCAAAGCATTCCTATGCCGTCTTTATCCTCTGTTACTCACTGTTAAGCAAAACCATGCACTCTGCCTGCTTCAGTTTGTTAAAGCTGCCAGCTGCTGGCACATCCTACTCCATAACATCCAGGATTGATCAAATGTATCATCTCTGGAGCAAAGTCATAACAGTTCTTAGGGGTCATTATGATTTTCTGGCCATACTAAGGTAAATGAGGGGGTTATAATCATGTAAATGTAGAAGTACAAAACCTATAGCTAAAGTGCTTTGTGAACTTCTGATAACTTCATGTGAGAGTGTGAGTTAGATGCCAGACACCTTCATAGAGCCCATATGTTGTATACCAAGTGAGAAGAGACTACGGGCGAGATATTAATAAAGTCGCCATAATGAAAAAATTGTTGGATCATGAGTTGGTGGTAAAAGAAGGACAATATTTTCAGAAATAAATCCATCACATTTGAAAATGAGTCCTAAAGAATTTAAATGATGATAAGAACTTGATGAATATTTCCCTCAAAAATTCTGATGATAAAAATTTGTTAGATTTTTTTTTTGTCTGTAAATTGACAAATTTTCAGTCAAAGACTTTATCAGTTAAAGTGGATGTATCTCCTTAATTTTTTTTCCCAAAGCTTTATTGAAAATAATGGAAAGTACAGACAAAGTCATCAGAAAGACAAAAGAAAATAAAAAAAAAACAAAAATACAGTATGTGTATATCTCATGACCCAATATTGAGAGACGAACAATATAATTACAAAACTTGTAATAGGGGGGGTGACATTACAAGAAAGTCGGTGGGAAACAGTTGTAGGATTTGGTAATACAACATCGGAATACAAGAATACTTAAACGACAAAGGCTCATGTAGCAACAGGACAGTGAAGAAGAGGATGTAAAGCGAGAGGTATAGGAAGAGGCGAGAGGAGTGTAAAAAAATTTTTTGACCATAGTGTCACAAGCAAAGGCTATAGGCCCTCCTGAGACGTTGGGGAGAGTGTGGGAGTGAAAGGGTTAATAATACCAGACCCCTGGTTACCTGTTACTATTCCTAGCAACCACCAAATTAACCCCTGAAATCCCTCCTGCACTATCACCCCAGTACTACAATTCGCTGCCACGACCAAGACTTTATATATGGGCATCTTAGGTTACACCAAACACAACACAATTACAGTATAAAACCACCTTAATAATCAGACATATATAGTTAAACCTTTAGTAGCGTGTTCTATCAGAGCTTTCTTCAGAGTAGTGAGTTCATTTTAGAGAACAGAGACAAGATCTGATTAATTGAACATTTACTCTGAAAAAAGGCTTCACAGTGCCAGTTACAAAAATACACATATAAAGATTATACATAAGCAAAACAGTTCATAAAATAAAATGGGAGAAACACAAGAAATCCTTAAATACAGTTACTAATATTTTAAGAGTCCTTGGTAACTTCTGATGGCATATCCCCCTACAGTTGTTACAAAGAAATTCCATGTTTTCATCCAAAAACCCATATTAAATTGGAGTCCACAGTTGCTTCTAAGAGGCCACACCCCTGGGTGTTACCTGGGAGGGTCAGGGGTCTGGCCTGACCGTTTACAGCCCACTCAATCAGACCTGTCAGGGATGCTACTCCAGAGTTCTACCTGAAAAGCTGTAAGGCTTCCCAAAACATACAACCCACAGCTCACCTCTATAATGTTATAATAATCATATTCCTCATATCTGTGTGAATATCTGGACACCAAACATGCTGGTTCTAACTGGCATGTTTGGTACCCCCCAAAAGGGTAAAATCTAGGCATTCTGCATATATATTTGTATTGAACCTTTTTACACTATATATACATGTTCTCCCTATTTAAGGTTATTTGGGTGTCCCCTGGATGACCTCCATCAGAGCAGATCTTCCAATATCTTCCGTTTTATAGTAGCCCTACATCCGGCTCTGCAGATGTTATCTACCCAGCTAATTTTATGGCCTAGGACTGGTGCACTTTGAATAAAATACAGGTCAGCAAACAAACAAATTATACAACCCAGAGGGCCAACTCTTGCCTTGGAATGACACATACGTTTTGTTATTAAAGTATTATTAGGAAAGCTTTTTTTTTTTTTTTTTTTTTTTTTTTTTTTTTTTTTTTTTCTTTTGAATGTAACTAATTTTGAAGATATTTAGTGTTCTGTGCTGTGCACGTCCCTATAATGTGCACAGCACAGCTTGTCTTCTCCTCTCACCTCCCTTCCAGTTGCCCCAGGGAGTGTGTTCACAATTCCCTTCAGTGTGCTGTGAATGGCTTCTATAATTATATCAAGCTCCGGTTCGCATTATACTGAGGTTACAACCTAAGTATAATGCTTACAGGAGCTTACTATAACGATAGAAGACATTCACAGCGCACCAAAGGGAAGCATGAACAAGCTTCCTGGGGCAACTGGGAGGGAGGTGGGAGGAGAATTAGGCAGTCAGATAGATGTGTCTGTCAGCATAATGCAGTACTCTGATTGTTCGGCACAGCTCTGTCTGACTTAAAAATAGAATATCTTCTAAAGTAGTTACATTACAAGAAAACAAACTGCTTCCCTAATAATACTTTAGTAACAAAACCTATGGCCAAAATTTTTTTTCAAGGTGATACATCCCCATTAACTCTAAAATACTGCTGCTCACTCCTGCAAACAGTACTTTAATTTGTCTTCTCCAAGTTTAGACTATTTTTATTTTATCAGGAAAAAATAACCAAAAACAGTGACGGTCAAGACTTTTTTTTTTTTTCCCTAAAAATACCTTACAATATGACGGTAGATTAAACCACGTCCACTTTTAAGATTAAACCACGTCCACTTTTGAGGGAGATGGTGAAATTTGATTTAAAAAAAAAAAATGGTGGTAATATGTCTGAAAATTGACGGACCAAGGTGTAAGGACCTTTTTATTCTGATTACAGGCAATTTGTTACTACAACTTTTTGAACATCTCTCCCTAGATAACAATGCTTCAGATGTTTGTTTTTCTTAAAGTTTGCAATGCTGTGCTAAAATTGGCAAATCATGCACACAGTACCTTATAAGCTCTGGAATACAATGCAAATTTGCGGGTGCGTAATGATTACCCTATCAAGAGAACTTTCTATTTTGTATAATTCTCATAGCTGGGAACTCTCTGGTTGTGCCCTGAAGACTCCGGTTTTGACACCGCTTTACTGAGTCTCCGGGGAAGAGTCTCATACTCCGGATTTGGGGTGTTTCTGATGAAACACTGCTCACTTGTGCTCCATCCCACCCTGTTCCTCTCACTCCCTGCCCTCTTTTCCTTCTTCTCCTGTCCAGGGCCGGATTTGCCATTAGGCAAAGTAGGCACCTGCCTACAGGCGCACGCCAACGAGGGGCGCCTGCCATTTGTATTTTTTTTTTTCAAATACTCTTTTAAAAAAGAAAAAAAAAAAAACTAGGCGCCTCGCTGGTTGCGTCGGCGGCACCCACTCACATTGCCCGCCCCCCCCCCCCAGTCTTGTACCTGATGGAGCTCCCTTGTTGCCTCTTTAGGAATGCAGAGCACTGGGAGATGACATCATCTCCCACCACTCTGCATTCCTGAATAGGAGACCGCGCGGGAGCTCCATCAGGTACAAGACTGTGCCAGAGGAGGCACATACAGATCTCCTACCAGGGAGGTAGGAAATGGACAACGGGGGGAGGCAATGTTGAGGGCAATGTGGAGCTAATGGGGGGCATTGTGAAGGCAATGTGGAGCTGATGGGGGGCATTGTGAGGGCAATGTGGAGCTGATGGGGCATTGTGAGGGCAATGTAGAGCTGATGGGGGGCATTGTGAGGGCAATGTGGAGCTGATGGGGGCATTGTGAGGGCAATGTAGAGCTGATGAGGGGGACATTGTGACGGCAATGTAGAGCTGATGAGGGGGACATTGTGACAGCAATGTACAGCTGATGGGGGGGGGCAACGTGGAGATTAGGAGCATTGTGGAGGTATCCAGTGCAGATGGCCCATGGGGGGGATGGGGGCTCTTCAAATTTCTCTGCCTACAGGCTCCTGAGATGTAAATCCAGCCCTGCCCCTGTCTAGTCTAGATATTTTTTTTTTTGTTTTAGAAGTCCCCCCCACTCATGGTTAAGCCCCACCCCTTTTATGACACAAATCATGTTATTGCTCTCCTCTCATTGGCACCACAGGGCTCCCTAGACCAAGAAGTTCCCAGGTATGATAATACTGGTGATTCCACTGAGAAAGACCTGGATGATTGAAATGTTCCTTTCATTCAAGGCCCTTTCACTCTCTTCAGTTCTTCTGTAATCTCCCACAAATCTGCTATATCCCTTCTCATGTGTCATGAGCCGCCAAAGACTGGCTGACATGAAGCTAGTGTTATTTGTTACTGTTATAGATCAGATTCTCTGACACTGGTTTTGGGGTGTATTTAGGAAACTGAAGAGTTGCCCCAGAATTGCTCCACGTTTGACTTTATGCAGATGGCAGATGCAGTGGAGTGTACAGCTAAACTGTTAATATCCTTGTAGGTATGATAAGATAATTAACCCTTTGAGTGCCAGAGAGGTATTCAGTGCATTACAACAAAATGCATTGGATACCTCTGTGGCACTCAGAGGGTTATACATTTCAAGAAATCAAGGAAAATTTAATCAAAAACCTAGAATTGTGTGCAATTTGGAATCATTTTTGGGTTGGTGATAATGGGGGGTTGTAGTCTTAAGCAGCTGAAGAGCCAGTGCTTGCAGATCCCCCTAGTAGACAGCTATGTTTAACCCTTTATGTAGCAGTGGGGTATATAGTGCTTTTTTGTTTTGTTTTATTATACCTAAAGGTGCTTTTTTTGCAGTCCTCCCTGTCACTTTTTCCCAGCATCCATGTATTGTTGATACAGTGGTATCAGAGGACTGTTTAGCCCTAGGAATAAGGGACTGTTGAAAAGAACAACTTTTCAAGGTAGGTGTGATTCACGCAGTAATTTGGTATATCTATATACTGTTTTTTTTTGGCATTTGATAGTTGTAATCTATTGTAATTTAGTGTTTTAATTAAAAAATTGGTAGTCATTTGTCCTATACCAACAATACAGGACTAATGAGGAGATGTGATCTAGAGGGAGAGGTTTAAAGAGATTTTTATTTCCAATAAATGCAGAAATATAAATAGGTCCATCTGACTGCTGTGTGAAGAACACCTACCAGTGGAAGTTCTTCTGTTTACTGTTTCAGCCACTTATTCCTAGGGTATAATTCCCCTTTAATAAAATGAATTGACAAAGTCCAGAGCTTCCATTCAGATACTATTAACTGTCAGTACACGTGTGCATTATTTGCCATCTGACATAGAAAAGTTTTGAATTTCATGTATGTTTTTTTATTTGGGCTAGTCAGACTTCTTACATTTATTTCTGCATCACTGGCAACTTTCATTTTAATTATAAATATGTCTTTGTATTACTTTACAGGATCAGAGAAGCAATAATTGATTTACTGTAGCAAATATTTTTCCAGCACTGAAATGGTTTAGAAATCTGATACCTGCGGTCATGAGTGCTGACTTCCATTGTGTAATAATTTAATTAAGTTAGATTGGGAAAGTTATTCTTGCATGAGGGATGAAGCCGCCGGGGAGACAAAGATTGATGGCAGCCCAGGGAATGTGTCCTGTTCTACCAGTGTTTTCCAGTTGACTGGAAATCCATTGTACCAACTAATTGAGCTTTGGTGACAAAAATAGGTTGTTAGAATAGTAACAAGCAGTCTGGGAAGATGAAGCCGACATTTTGTTTTATATGAGATATACTGTTTGCTCAAAAACCTTGTGATTATAGTTTAACACTGGCTTAAAATGAGTTACCTAAGGATTAAAGATACATTAACAAAGAAGCAAACTTACTTTCTTATAAGCAAATATTTGTGTAAAATATTTTTTGTTGTTACTTCTATAGTTGTGTTAGGATGCATGAGTCGTCAGTTGATGGACCTCTAGGGCTTAGATGCATAAAAGTTGATGTGGTGTTGGTATGATATTGTCGATGTGTTCGAATCACTCCGACAATTCAATCTGCACACACACACATCGACATACTCACAAAAATTGTTGGATGGAAGGGGAAGGTTGGAGGAGGTCCCTATTAGCATACAGGATTTTCGAAGTGCTGTTGGTGTGGTGGAAGCTCCTCCCCTCACACATCACCAACACTATGACAATTCTGAACAGCATTCTCTGTGCTTCCCTACCTAGCCAGTAGGGAAATAAAGAGAATGCTTTCAGCACCATGGACAGCATTGAATGCCATAGGATGTGCAATGCTCACCCCTGTGGCATTCAAAGGGTTACAATTAACAGAACTAGTACACCAAGCACCCGTAGTATGTCGACATATATTGCATATATTCAACATACTAACTCCATTCGACTTTAGTCCTTTATTCAACACTTAACCCTCTGGGTACCAGAGAGGTAGGATGGCATTGCTTAGCAATGTGTTTCCTACCCCTATGGTACTGAAGGGGTTAATAGGCAAGGTACGGGCTGCATACCTTGGCTGTGTGTGTGTGTGTGATAAATTAATTTTTATTATAATATGTGTTGAACTGTATTAATGCAAACATTAGACCTCAAGGGGGCTTTCATGATCCCTCATGACACCGCCCCTAACATGAGGCTGAAAATTGTACTTTTATTACATCAAGGGCATATAACTTAAGTGAAACATATCTTATATGCCACTTTTATCATTAAAGTAAATGATCAGACCTCAAAGGGGGGCACCAGGACCCCCCTCCTGATAGTCCCACAGAGAATGCTGTCCAAAATGTCGTAGCTCTCCCTGCTGTTACTCCAAAGGAGAGTAGAGGGGAGATCCCAGATACGACAGCCTGAGTTAGGTGAAGTGGAGACTGTGAACTCCGACAGCAGAGGCTGCTATCGGAGTTTACTGAATGAGTCGAAGTGTCACATTATCATATCAACACACACCCTTGCATATGAACCTCATTATGCTTTATTTCCATATGGAAATAAGCAATTGTTGATTCGAAGAATAAAAATTTGTAGACATGGTGAAGGCATGTCGGATGAATTTCAATGTGGGTATCTTTTTGTCGGAGAGTTCTGGTGAAGTAATGTCGTAGACACTTTGTGAATATTGAGGAGGTGTCTACAACACTGCTGCCACAGAACATCAACATTCGTAGCCCTCTTCGACCTTTAGTGCATCTAGACCCAGCATTTGGGGACTACAACATCTTATCATCCTGAACCAGCTATTAGCTTTTAGCAGAAGATGGGAGTTGTAGTCCCTTACAGTGGGCTGGCTAATAATTGACAACATATGTGCCACTGCTCTAGTTATAAAACCATTTGGACATTTTCTCCCAGCTTCACTGTGTTGATGGCTCAATCTCCCTTTTTTTGACCTCCAGAGACTAAGGAATAACTGAGGAAGTCTTAGGTATTCTTAGTTATTGGTACATTTTGTTTCCTCCTTGTGAATTGTCTGTATTTTTATGTGCCATGAGTGGTTTGTTCTTTTTTACCTCATAGATTTTACTCCTAGTGTGAGCATTATTACCTTATTTATTAATTTGCTTGTTGCCCCAATACAAGATACATTATTATTTTTCTCACTTTCTATGACTGTACACCAAGCTAGCATCTTGATAGTGCTGAAATGTATGCAAAAGGACAATGTAATTGTCAAAAAAATTTCTCTAAACATGGTCACTAAGGCTTGCACAAAAGTGAACATATGGAGTTTTGGTTTTATACAGCATCTACTTTCCACACTTCTTTTTGTGAAGCATGATCAGGATTAGGTTTCGGGGATTAGAATCCAATAAAGTTTTTTTTTTTTTTTACTTTATTTAAATTTATGTGTTGTGGCTAAAGCTGAAATGTGCTAATATGCATATTGTTGAGCTAATCTGTGTAGTAGCCAGATGTGTCTGGATAAGGTATGTAAACCCCCCCTGTGTAATTCATTTTTTTTTTTATATAAATGTGTGTATATATATATATATATATATATATATATATATATATATATATATATCCTAAGGAGTGTTCCTAAGGGTAATGGGTACTCCAGTCATAGATGCCTTTCTCTCGGTACCTAGAAAGACCAGCTACTCCTCACTAATGAGGTCCAAGAAGTCCAAAACATACGTCTGTGGTTTGCTGGTATTGTAGTGCAGAGGGAAAGTACGCTGCATTTTACTGAGCTGGGCTGCCTTTGTGGGTGGAGTTAGCTTGGTATGCAATTAGGTCTCTCCTTTGTAATGGCAACACAGAGCTAAGCAGTGATTTTCCTGAGCACTGACTATGCATTTGTTCATTCTCAGTGAATATTCACTCTCTGTGATTCAGTAAAATCACAGTTTTTATTCATCTCCATTATGTCCTGTGCGCTAACACTAATCTGTATCCTAAACTCTAAACCTCTCTTTATCTTAACCCTTTGAGTGCCAGAGGGGTACACAACGCATTGCAAAGCAATGCATGCGTACCCCTCTGGCACTCAAAGGGTTAACTATCTGAGTGCCAGAGGGGAGCACAGGACACCGCAAAGCCAAGAGACTTTGACCCCCACTGTTACTCAGTGTTATCTCTAATCCATAAAGTGGACTTTACTCCTTTGATAAGTTTAGTTTGGTTTACAGAAAATTAAAATCTGCCTATGCCATACAAGCCATTTTATGTAAAATAAAGGGTTTTTGAGAATTTTTTTTTTTTGGCAGAAAAGTATGCCAGTTTCCTAGCAAAGAATGCTAATTCACCATCACTGGACTTTATTCATCAAGATGAAAAGATGAAACTTGACTGCACGATAGGGGAAATAAAGTGTTTCAAAATATCAAATGTAATGATCTGCAGTGCATTGGAGACCTCTCTAGCTTTCAATTTGTTAAGTCTCATTTCAATGAATGGGAATTTGAAATGTTTCCCCTCCTATGGGGCAGCTGATTTGCCCCAGGATTGATTGTAAGATCCAACATACTATTAGAAATGCCCCCCAGTGTACGGATTTTGCCTTGATTAATCCATAGCACCGCGTATGTCGATAATAGCCCAACACACAAACTAATTAGCATAAAATGCCACACTCTGCCATGAACAACAAGTAGTACATCTTAAAAACTAGTTACAAGCTGCTTGTAAACTGCAGGTAAGCAGTTTATAAACATACTTGGGAACTCTCCGGATTTGCCCCGGAGACTCCAGTTCTGACAGAGCTTTACCGGGTCTCCGGGGCAGAGGCGGATTCCTCCGGATGTGGGTAGTTTCTATTGAAACTCTGCCACATCTGCTTTTTCTCCCGCTGTTCCTCCGTTCCCAGCCTTCTATGTGACACCTTTAAGCCCCCCCATTCGCATCAAGACCCACCCCTTTTTTACACTATTAGCGTCATTTTTGTCACCCCCTGCTGAACAGAGGACTCCCTTCCGGGTAGCCCTCAACTAGAAGTTCCCGGGTATGTTTATAACTCTCTTTAAAATGACCAACTTATCTTAAGGTAGCAGGCCCACTTTAAGTCTAATCATCTAACCCTTAGCTCTAATACTAAAGTATACCCATAATCCTATATATAACCCCTTACTGTAACCCTAAAACATAACTTCAAACCGCCCTAGCCCACGTGGTTGCTATATAAACTTCTTAGTAGCAGTCAGGGACAGAACAGCATGATCCGCTTCTGTTTGCCGTTTCAACCATTGCCACCAAGAAGCATACAACTGCAGATCATATATATATATTCTGGAACTGCCAGTTGCAGGACATCACGCTTTTGGGGTCCACAAATCCTACCACCCCCAATCAAAAACTGTTTTAGACAGCCATGCTTGGATATCCATAATAGCCTGCTAATGTGAGCATTATCCAGAATTCTGACTTCAGCCTCAACATGTGTAAACACCATTTTATTTTTAGATGTTAGTGCTAACTTAATCTTTTAAGGAATGGGGAAGAATCACATTGCACAATAGGTCCTTAAAGTTTTAAATAGTCTGTCTTTCCCTCTTTTTATTTTCTTGCTTTTAAGACTAACACTAGTGCTACAACTGTAATTTGTTATCACTTCTGTGATTGACATTTGAGCTGAGCAATTGGTTCATTAAATAGACAGCACTGAGATGCAGGAGGATCCATCACAATCCAGGGGATATTGATAATTTAACAGTATGATGCTTGAGGTAATGTATTTTGGTAAAAAAGGGAGAAAAAAAAGCTGCATAGCCTTTCAGCCATATCCCCATGTATCTTCTCTATGCATTATTAAAATACATTATACTATTAACATTTTCTCTGTAATGTATTTAAATCTTAAACATTGATTAAAAGCCTGCTGTGTGTGGTACCTTTAGGGGAGGACATCTTGTCAGGGCAGCAGCTGTGAGTGATTGGTCTTCACCTACAGGAAGCTTTGTGATTTTATCTCTGTTGTATTGCAAAATATGCCACTGAAACCGAGTCACTTAAAAACACTCAAGATAACAGTAACATTTTTTTAAAGAAAAAAAAAAATTTAGGGCTTTTTCCCTTTAGTAAAAAAAGGGTACTTACGCTATATAAATTTTAGATGAAAACAAAGCAAAATTTTTACTTTTCCTGTTACTCATGTTTGCCATTTTAATTGTCGTTGAGTTATGGTTATATGCTGGCTTAAAGGGAAACTAACACAACTCCCAATAATAACCCACTCCACGGTGGAGTTGCACTAAGGGGCGATGATATGGTGATGTATGGCTAGCGCGTTGCTTTAGCAAAGGAGACACACATCACCATATGCACTAAGAATTAGTGATGCAAGGGGAGGAGGGAGAATATCACCATTAGCGTGCAGGGTTGTTGAACTGTTGGAGGTGGTTAGTAAGGGCTGCCCTCGCTTACACATCGACGGCACTCTGACAACCTTGAAGTCTGAGCACATCCTCTCTGCTTCCCTACTTGGTCTGTGGGGGAGCAGAGAGGATTCACTCTGACTTCAGCCCTATAAACAGCATCACTCCCTAACCCTTTCAGTGCCATAATGTGCATTGCACACCCCCATTTGAGCCACACTTCACTTTAACACTCTTCCTGCACACTTATATATTGACGAGTCGGAAGACTGCTCCAGACGAGAATAAACATTTGTCATATTTTGAGCTAGTTAGCACTTCTCCATTGGCCATCAGTCTTTGAGCCAGTTATCTCATAATCCATTCACCTTCTACTATTGCTGTTTACATAATTGTTACAAATATCTTGCACAGGAGAGGTTGCGGTATCTAGTCTCAAAGGATACAACTCTACCTGCAACTGTTGCCAACAACATCATTGTAACTCAAATCTTTCATGGAAGGAGTTAGACATTTTGTATGGGAAATGATGGCCTTTTCCATACATTGGAGAGGATCACACACACATTATACCAGCTATTAGTAAGATAGTTTGAGCCTATTCTTCTATTCATCCACTCTTTGGACATTGTTTTGTTAGACACTCTCTAGTTGGACATGATTTTGCTGGGTTTTTTTGTATTACATTTATTGATATTGTTTACATCTTTACATTTTTTTCCTAATTCTTGTAGAGAAGATATAATGCAAGGATGTAGTTGTGATTTCATGTGTAGCTTTCTCTGTTGTAACCCTTTTTTTGCCACAGCAGTGTGCAATGCACATCCCTTTCACACTGAAAGGGTTACGGGGGGGCAGCTGCTATCTCTGCTCTTTAGCACAGACAGCAAACTGTCATCTGGCTCAATAGAGAGCAACAGGAAGATCCCAATTTTGTCAACTTCAGGTTTCTGGTGTTGGGACAGTGAACTCCTACAGCAGAGGCTGCTATCAGAACTTATTGTGTGTGGCGGTGTGCCTTATAAACACACCCACATGAATACGACAATGGAATGGAGATGCACTAAGGTGTTATAGAGAGATTGTAAAGTGGAGATGACTTCTCCAGTGTTATCACTTCTCCATGTCCTATGTTATTCTGTAGAGCCAATGCACTATGATTTCTCCAGCTTTGGAGATGTTAGTGCATAGGCTCCATGGAGTAACATAGGAACTGTAGAAGCCACATTACTGGAGAAGCCAACTCCACTTTATCACCTCTTTATCACACCTTAGTGAATAACCCCCTTTGGCTCATTAACTTTCAATTCAGTATGCAAATGAGCCATTGTCAAACAGAATCATAAACCTGTTGAAGGCTTTGCAGATTCATGGCAATATCAGCAGATTTCATCAGATGGGTGGCAGATTCACAGGGATAAGATGATGACACTTAGTGTATGTTGTCGATATGCCATCAACACCACTTCTCCAACATCTTGCCATCCTGACCCCTTATCGTCCTTTAGTCCATCTCCCCCACATATTTTTATATGGGCAAAAAAATCCAAATGTCCCCTCTGAGTTTTGCTTTTGTGCCTTTATTCAAATGATTCAATCTTCAGTCGGTCCAGAATGACATGTAAATGGAGGCAGACATGAAAGTTGGTGGCGTTTTTTTTTCTTCTTAAAACTGAAGCAGGTAAAGTATATGAGCCTCCTCAACCCTTTGTACATCAGAGGTGTGTGTAAAATATTGCAAAGCAATCCTTTGCACACTCAGCTGGTTCTTAAAGGGTTAGAATTACCAAGTACAGTGAACAGAGGCTAAGGTCCTGTGGGTTCTGCTAGTCATGCCTGCCTTCATGGACATGATATCCAGGACTGATTTGAAGATTTTCTCTCGAACCAAGCAGCAACTGGAAAATTCATAGGAACATTAGGATTTTGTGTCCATAGTAAGTGAATTGCAAGGCTAGGTGTTGAATATCTTATAGATACTAGTCATTTTTTCATAGGTTCCTCTCTCACATTCTTTTATTGTTTTGATTTTATATTGCAGAGCCTATGAGGACCCCCAAAACTCTGAAGATTGCTGAAACACAGTCCAGACGCATTGCTGTTGACTGGGAGTCTCTTGGTTACAATATCACTCGCTGCCACACCTTCAATGTGACTATTTGCTATCACTACTATAGAGGCCACAGCATGAACAAAGCTGACTGTCTGGATATGGACCCCAAAGCTCCCCAGCACGTGGTGGACAACCTCCCACCTTACACAAATGTTAGCTTGAAGATGATCCTCACGAACCCTGAGGGAAGGAAGGAGAGTGAAGAAACCATTATCCAGACAGATGAAGATGGTCAGTAAACAGAACAACATAGGCACCCAGTAACCAATTACCTACTGCAATCTAATATCTCTGCTAAGACATCCCAATATGAACACTGCTAAGTGCACAGTACGTGGGGTTGTTATGGTTATAGCTACATATAAAGCTTGATAATTCAGTGTTACATATACAGATTGAAAAAGATATACAGTTTGGGGGAAACTGACTGATCCATAGAAAAAAAACAAAATCCCCAAATTCCCATTGACTGACTTCGGGGCATTTAACCCCTTGTTTTTCTAGAGAGTCCTCCAATTCATTACAAAGCAATTAATTGGAGATCTGTCTAGCATTCAATGGCTTGTATTTAAATCCATTGGGAATATTTACTTGTTCTTTATGGTGCAATTAGTTTGCCCTAGAATTGCTCCACTTTTACTTTGAGCATTTGACCTTTAAAATGGAACTGTCACCCTAAGAAAAGTTTAGTTAATTCTAAAGAGCATTAAAAACGGCTTTTATTACTAAACGTGTCTTAATGGGACTGGTCCCCTTTAAAGGGGAACTATCACCCTATACAATTTTACCTCATTGTCATCCTCATATAACGATAACCTTTAATTGTTGTTTTTTGTTATAAAATGCATGCTGATGCGAAATTTACATTATTAAAAATGAGCCTGTGCTTTATTTCCAGACAGATTGTGGTTATAGCTCTGTACCACAGCCTGTCGATCTTCTTCCGTTCCTCCCCAAGTACTGTCACATTCCAACCAGCTTACATGGAGAAATCCACTCTCATTGGAGGAGGTTGGAACATGAAAATACTTGGGGAGGAACTGAAGAAGAATGACAGGCTGCGGTACAGAGCTGTAACCACAATCTGTCTGGCACAGGCTCATTTTCAAATTTCACCACAGTATGCATTTTATAACAACAACAAAAAACGATTTAAAGGGATAGTAATACTTCGTTTTAATTTTATTTTATTTTGTAGGCATTAAAAAAACATGAAGAATGATATAAGTCTTATCTCTCAAACCTTTATGGTTTAAGAGATATTCACAAGCAAAGTTTCCCCTCCCGCCCCTTTTTCCTAATGTAAGCCATCTCTTCTCAGATGTGGATCTGGTTGTAAGACCAGACAGATAACAGAAGGGGACAATCTTCTTTGTATGAAAAGAATGAAGGCCCTCCCCCCCTTGACAAGTTTTTCGCTTTTTCCCTTATCTTAATTGAAGATTGTCCCTCACTGCAGTCTACCTGGGCACCTCCCTTCTGCTGTGGCTGAACGGGGGGGGATACTTTGTTTGTGAATATCTCTTAAACCATAAAGGTTTGAGAGATAAGACTTATATCGTTCTTCATGTTTTTTTAATGCCTACAAAATAAAATAAAGATAAAACGAAGTATTACTATCCCTTTAAGGTTTTCGCTATATGAGGATGACAATGAGTTAAACTTGTATAGTGGTAATAGTTCCCCTTTAACCACAGAGGTGTCCAAAGCATTGTGTTGCAGTGTAATGGATACCTCTCAGACACTCAAAGAAATAAGGTGATGAGACCCCTCTTTTGATGCAGGACACACACAAATCTATTTTTCAGGACTGCAGAACAACCCGTACAATGCTGTACTTTGTGATTATATTAAAGGGAATTCCGATCACATTAATTATACTTTGATAGTAATATTTTTCCATTCTTATCTGTTATGACGTTGAAAGCCACACTGATGTATTGACTTTAAAATGTGGCTAAACATAAACATAATTTTGGATTCTTTATTGACCACTTTATTGGTGTGTTAATCGTACTGCAGTTCAAAGAATGAGAATCCCATGATATGCAGAACAGCCACATCCCAGAGGAACCTCACTCAAGCATGTGAAGTTCTATCATTTATTTCAAATGTAAATAACTCTCAACATAAAAAGGGACATTTTAAAAATGAAAAAGGGAAGATTTGTTAAGGAGGAGATAATTGATTCATAAAACAAGCTGACCTGGGACTCCAAAAACCCCAAATCTGTTCTAGTGGAGAAAATGTTTATGCATGTTCTTGTTTTCTGAAATGTATCTGTTTTGGTAAGTGCCTTTCTTGCTTTTTTCCTCCTTGAGACTCTAATAACGAGGACAATTCGATGTGACTTCTTTTGAATGATGTCTGTTTCACACATTCAAAAAACATTTACTGGCAGAAAATGATTCAGGCTTTGGTGGCTGCTCTGCGGTCATGAAGTTACATTGTCTGTCGTACTTCATTGCTTTCAAGCAAAAAGGCATGACCTAAAATCAAGCCGAAAGCTCTACTTGAGGACGAATCCTAAATGGGAAAGCAGTTACACACTGCATAGCAGCTTAAATTTTACCTTCTTATTTAGGATTTTTTTTTTGCCTTTAAAAATACCAGAGATAATTCCTCTGTACCACCCAGTGCTTAAGATGTTCTCCAATGCACTGCAGAGAGGTCCTCTGTCACAAGCGAAGGCTATAGGCCCTGCTGAGACAGTGGGGAGAGTGTGAGAGTGAAAGGGTTAACAATACCAGACCCCTGGTTACCTGTTACTATTCCTAGCAACCACCAAATTAACCCCTGAAACCCCTCCTGCACTATCACCCCAGTACTACAATTTGCTGCCATCACCAAGACTTTATATCTGGGCGTCTTAGGTTATCCCAAACAGAACAGAATTACAGTATAAAACCACATTAATAATCAAACATTTAGACTTAACCCTTTAGTAGCGTGTTCTGAGCTTCCTTCAGCTGATTAATTGAACTTTTAATCTGAAAAAGGCTTCACAGTGCTGGTTACAAAAGTTCAGAAATAAAGGACATACAGAAATAAAGATTATACATTGACAAAACAGTCCATAAATGATGGCATATCCCCCTTCAGTTGTTACAAAGAAATTCAATGTTTTCATCCAAAAACCCATATTAAATAGAAGTCCACAGTTGCTTCTAAGAGGCCAGACCCCCTGGGTGTTACCTGGGAGGGTCAGGGGTCTGGTCTGACCTTTTACAGCCCACTCAGTCAGACCTGTCAGGGATGCAACTGCAGAGTTCTACCTCAAAAATCGTAAGGATCCCCAAAACATGCAACCCACAGCACACCTCCTATAATGTTATAATTATCATATTCCTCATATCTGTGTGAATATCTGGACACCAAACATGCTGGGTCTAACTGGTTGCAAAGTGGCTATTTTTGTAACTCCTAGCAGGAACACCTCTCCCTGGTATGTTTGGTACCCACCACAAGGGTAAAATCTGGGCATTCTGAATATATATTTGTATTGAACCATTTTATACTATATATACATGTTCTCCCTATTTCATAATATTTGACTGTCCCCTTGATGAACCCTATCAGAGCACAGAGGGTCCAATATAGTTTATGACACTCTGTTCTGCTCCGGTGATCTACTCATTCAGTTTCTGGTGATGTTATCTACTTAGCTAATTTTATGGCCTAGGACTGGTGCACTTTCAATAACATACAGGTCAGCAAACAAACAAATTATACAACCCAGAGGGCCAACTCATGCCTTGGCAGGACATCCTCCAATTGTCTATCCCTTCTGAGAGATTGTAACAATATTTTAGGAAAACAATGGTTCTAGGTGAAAAATGTAAACTCTTTCAATAACCCTTTGGATGCCAGAGGGGTACGGAATGTATCGCAAAGCAATGCATTCTGTACCCCTCTGGCACTCAAAGGGTTAGGTAGACAATAAAGAACATGCAGTTTTATCCCCCAAAACATAAAGGAGCAGTAAACTGTTTCTTTTTATAAAAACCTATATGTTATAGAGCTTTTCCTGCAGAGTAAAACAAGGTCACTCCCACTTGTGTAAGTTGTTTAATTCAAATGATATAACAGTTCAAATAATCAGGATTTGAATTTACTGTGTGTTTACTTCCTGATAGTTCTAACTGACAGGAAGTTACTGCAGTTTCTATCACATTCGATGGAGAACTGTAGGTCACTGACTTTCCTCTCCATTGGAATGTAACAATAACTAATTGGAATTTGACCACTAGATGGCACTGTGAATTTTAAAAAACATGGGTTTAAACTGTAATAATTCTGGAAATATGCATCTCTCAGCAGTAAGAGTACCCTTATTTTTCTCAACCGGAAACACCTTACAATATATGTTTTTCATAAACAAAGTTTACTGCTCCTTTAAGTCATGTATTATTTACTGGAAATATAATTCCTATGACCATCACTTATGCATTTTTCAAGCTTTCGTACAGTGGCACCTTTGCCAGTAAATCCTAGTGGTTTTCATAAAACATGTTGTTTCAATCTACCACTCTCTTTTGGCATAAGCATTTCTCTTAACCCTTTGAGTGCCAGAGGGCTGTACCCCTTTGGCACTCAAAGGGTTAACCCCTTAAATGCTAAAGAGGCATTCCGCGTGTTACTTCACAGTTACTTGGAGCACTCTGTCAGACAAAGGGATAAAACCTTAACCAATTATCTGAGTATTCCACAATTTATTTAACCCTTTAAAGATGCAGGGCTATGCACTGTAATCCCCCTCTAGTCCTTACGCTGTTAATTGAGCTGAAGTCATGTGTGAATATAAATTTGCATCCTCTGTTACTTTTATTAATAAATAATAGATCAGACAATCTATTTGAATGCTTTTCACGTGCAATTTGGCATTAAATCTGGAGGAAAGTGTCATCAGGGCAGCACAGAGCTTTTGGCAACATCAGCACATGGTACAAAGGCCCTGTCACAGTGCATTTTCCTGTTACCAGCCACACGTGTCAGACTAGGGGGCGGAAGTTGACGTCTCCTTTACCCGAACCCAGGCTGACAGCAGGGCTGACTGAAGGAAGAGATTTTCTTTTTGTAACCTTAGTCATTTCTCTGTTAGTGTAATAGAAAAGAGGAACAGAAACTCTCAACAGCTTCTTTGGTATAGCAGTTTATAGGTAGAATTCTGCTGTTTGTTCAAATACTGAAACCATGACCTGCACATAACCCTTTAAACCTTTCAGTGCCAGAGGGGAATGTAACACTTTGCAAAGTAACGCGTTGCATACCCCTCTGGCACTCAAACGGCTGAAGATCAAAGTGATAGATCAAAGTATGCACCATTGCGAAGCACTGGTGCATACTTCTCTTGGTCCTTTATAGGACTGACTTATAATTTTTTTCATAGAAGCACCTAAACAATGTATATTGATGCCAGCTTGCACAATGATGCAGTGGTTTCTCAATTATTTTTTTCTATTCAAGGCACCCCTGATATGTAATCTGGAATTTCTAGGGCACCATTAACACATGGCAAGCATATAACGAAAGGAACAAATATAGTTATTCATGTTTCACAATTAGAATGACAAAAACATGCATCATTTACATCAGGGCTCAAAATTTCCACTCGCCACTAGCCAATGGCGAGTGAAAATGTAGCCCTGGCGAGTAGAAATTCAGCCCTGGTTGGTATGTTATGGCTTGCAGTGGCCAGTAACTTTTCATGTCTGGCTAGCAGCAAAGGAGTTCAACTTTTAAGCCCTGATTTACGTAACAAATTTCATAAATAAACATTTGAAGCTGAACGTTTGCATTTATGTCAGCAGGGTCCAACGGCACACCATGCTGCCAATGCATCCTGATGGAGAACAACTTCAGTAATTGAGTATACCTTGTCCACACGTGGGAGCTACTTCCTGTTTGTCTAGTGTGCGATTGTCTCAGTGCGCCTTATGCACTGGAAATGGGGCAATGCTGAGGTGAAGCTGCTACACCCTAGGGGCAATTACAGTGCCTTATAGCTTTAAATTGGGCTTTTAAATGTGTGGATGCTGGAAAGCATTGCTTTACAATGTATAAGAGATTTCACAGGCATTATTTTTGTTAAAAGTCCCATTTAAAGCGCTATTTACTTTGCATGTCCTGGTCTGTTTCCTGTGGTGCAGTTGGTATGCCTCAGAATGGCTGCACTCTCCTCTCTGTGCATAAGGATCACTGTCTTGATTCCTGTGTGGATGTATAGTTTGAATAGGCTACATGCAAGAATGTAAAGATGATCAGTTATGGAGCAAACCAACTGCACTATAAAGGACAGATGGGTATTTGCAGGCTGTGGCTCTGTTGGTTTGCTTCAGAATTGCTTGTCTTTAGTTTCCTGAATTTGGCCCCTTGTAATCAGTGCATGCTTAATTTTAATGAAAGGAAATAATTATGAATCTCTGTGTGGAATCCTTACAGTGCCTCAGTTCTGTGTCCCATTTTATACCTATCGGTAACCCTTTAAGGGTTACACGTACATGTTTTCTTAAAGGGGATCTCTCACCCCTATAAAAGTTAGGCTTATTAGGTAGAGTATATATTGATAATGTTGAAAACGTTGTTTAAAAAAAACCAAAAAACGCTATTTGGGCTAATAGTATTGCTTATAGAGTGCCCTGCACCATACTTCCGCATACACTGCTCTTGCCGCTGCTCCCTTCCCACCATCCTTTGTCTGTAAGCTGGAGAGGTCTCATTGGCTAGATATTGATCTCTGCCAATGAGATCGCTGCAGCTTACAGACAGAAGCCTCCATCGTTGGAGGATGCTGGATAGAGGGAGGGGAGCAGAGGCAGTGCAGCAGGAGCAGTGTATGCGGAAGTAGGGTGCAGAGTGAATTGTAGAAAACCTTTATCCATCTATGCTTCTTTACCTTGCAGTTCCTGGCCCTGTCCCTTTTACTTCATTAAAGGGCACACCGTTTGAAGACAAGATCTTTCTGAATTGGAAGGAACCTATGGAGCCAAATGGAGTTATCACCCAGTATGAGGTACTGAAGCAGATGCCTGGTAGAAATCGCTATAACGAATCATGTCAGGTTATACAGATTGTAGTGGTGTGGGGGTTCCTGGTACTTATTGGTACTATGTGTGTGTGTGTGTATATATATATATATATATATATATATATATATATATATATATATATATATATATATAATAAAAATTATATATAATATATATATATGCAAAAGTGTTAGGGAGGTGTGGAAAAAAATTGCTGTAAACTAAGAATGCTTTCAAAAATAGACACGTTAATAGCTTAGTTTGATCAATTAACAAAATGTATAGTGCGTGAACAGAAGAAAAATCTACATCAAATCAGTATTTGGTGTGACCACCCTTTGCCTTCAAAACAGCATTAATTTTTCTAGGTATTTTGTAGGCATATAGTCAGGTGTATGATTAAACAATTATACCAAACAAGTGCTAATGACAATAAATTTAATATGTAGGTTGAAACACAATCATTAACTAAAACAAAAACACCTGTGTAAGAGAAATAAAGCTGGGTGAGGAACAGCCAAACTCTGCTAAAAAGGTGAGGTTGCTGAATACAGTTTAATGTCAAAAGTCATACACCATGGCAAGACTGAGCCCAGCAACAAGACACAAGGTAGTTATACTCCATCAGCAAGGTCTCATCCAGGCAGAAAGTTCAAGGCAAACAGGGATTTCGAGATGTGCTGTCCAAGCTCATTTGAAGAAGCACAAAGAAACAGGCAACATTGAAGACTGTAGAAGCAGTGGTCATCCAAGGAAACTTAGTGCAGCAGATGAAAGACACATCATTTTACTTTCCTTCTCAATGGGAAGATATCCAGCAGTGCCATCAGCTCAGAATTGGTAGAAAACAGTGGGATCCTGGTACACCCATCTACTGTCCAAAGGAGTCTGGTCAGAAGTGGTCTTCATGGAAGACATTTGGCCAAAAAGCCATACCTCCGATGTGGAAACAAGGCCAAGCGAATCAAATATGCATGAAAACATAGGGACTTGGGTGCAGAAAAATGGCAGCAGGTGCTCTGAACTGATGAGTCAAAATTTAGAATATTTGACTGTAGCAGAAGGCAGTTTGTTTGCCGAAGGGCTGAAAAGCTGTACAAGAATGAGTGTCTGCAGCCAACAGTGAATCATGGTAGAGGTTCCTTTCACGTTTGGGGCTGCATTTTTGTAAATGGAGTGGCGTATTTGGTCAGAATTAATGGTGATCTCAGTGCTGAGAAGTACAGGCAGATACTTATCCATCATGCAATACCATCAGGGAGGCATCTGATTGGCCCCAAATTTATTCTGCAGCATGACAACGACCCCAAACATACAGCCAAAGTCATTTAGAACTATCTTCAGCATAAAGAAGAACAAGTATTCCTGGGGGCCATACCATCACTTTCAGGACCATTTTTCTTCAGCTGTATGTTTGGGGTCGTTGTCATACTGCAGAATAAATTTGGAATCAATCCGATGCCTCCCTGATGGTATTGCATGATGGATACGTATCTGCCTGTACTTGTCAGCACTGAGGAACCCATTAATTCTGACGAAATCATCAACTCCATTTGCAGGAATGCAGCCCCCAAACTTGCAAAGAACCTCCACCATGCTTCACTATTGCCTGCAGACACTCATTCTTGCACTGCTCTCCAGCCCTTCGGCAAACAAACTGCCTTCGGCTACAGCCAAATATTTCAAATTTTGAATCACCAGTCCAGAGCACCTGCTGCCAGTTTTCAGCACCCCAGTTCCTGTGTTTTTGTGTGTAGTTGAGTCTCTTGGCCTTGTTTCCTTGTCGGAAGTATGGCTTTTTGCACACAAGTCTTCCATGAAATCCACTTCTGACCAGACTTCTCTGGACAGATGGGTGTACCAGGGTCGCACTGTGTTCTCCCAATTCTGGGCTGATGGCACTGCTGGACATTTTCTGATTGCAAAGGGAAGTAAGCATTATGTGTCTTTCATCTGCTGCACTAAGATTCCTTAGCCAACCACTGCGCCTACAGTGGTTGGCTAAGGAATCTTAGTGCAGCAGATGCACTAAGATTCCTTAGCCAACCACTGCGCCTACAGTCTTCAAAATTGCCTGTTTGTTTGTACTTCTTCAGAAATGCATGGACAACACATGTGGAAATCCCTGTCTGCCTTGAAATTTCTGCCTGGGAGAGACCTTGGTTATGCAGTATAACTACCTTGTGTCTTGTTGCTGTGCTCATTCTTCCCATGGTGTATGATTTTTGACATTAAACTGTTTTCAGCAACCTCACCTTGTTAGCTGAGTTTGGATGTTCCTCCCCCAGTTGTATTTCTTCTACACAGGTGTTTCTGTTTCAGTTAATAATTGTGTTTCAATCTGCATATTAAATTGATGACCATTAGCACTTGTTTGGTAAAATTGTTTAATCATACACCTGACTATTTACCTACAAAATCCCTGACTTTGTGCAAGTGTACCTAGAAGAACTGATGCTGATTTAAAGGCAAAGGGTTGTCGCACCAAATACTGATTAGATTTTTTTTTTCTGTTCACTCACTATGCATTTTGTTAATTGATAAATATAAGCTTTTAACATGTCTATTTTCAAAAGCATTCTTAGTTTACAACATTTTTTCACAGCTGCCTAAAAGTTTCCACAGTCATTGTTAAGGGGTTAAGAACACAAGTACAGTATAGCCCATGTTAATTGGATTTGTACCTTTGATTGTCTTTCATTAGCATTGTTGCACAGACATGAACATCTGCTGGGCTTGTTCATCAGTTCTTTCTGCTGAGAAAGTTGCAGAATCCTTATCTTTTTGTTATGTGTATATTTTATTTGCTTATTGAAGCATTCTTATGTTGACTGTCAAAAGGCTGAATGACACTGGCTTTCTCTATTAGAAAATGTTACTTGCTCAAATTTCCTGTTTGTCCCAATTAATTTTTTTTTCCTTTTCAAAAACTCAATATTTTTGCAGGTCAAATATAACAGTATCAGGTCTTTTGACCCAGCAGTTCCTGTGGCTGGGCCTCCTCTTACTGTTACCAAGATTTGGAACAGTACACACCACATCTTCTCCCAGTTACACCCCGGCACTACTTATCAGTTCCATATAAGGGCTAGTACTATCAAGGGATTTGGACCAGCAACAGCTGTTAATGTAACCACCAATATTTCAGGTAACTATCAAGGTTGTCTGATGTCTCAGACCTGGGGGGGGATGCACTAAGGCATGATAAAGCGGAGATTACTTCTCCAGTGATATCACTTCTCCAGTTCCTATGTTAATCTATAGCACCTATGCACTAAGATCTCCAAAGTTGGAGAAATCTTAGTGCATAGGCTCCATAGAATAAAATAAGAAGGGATGAAGCGATATACCTGGAGAAGTCATCTCTGCTTTATCACCTCTTTATCACGTCTTAGTGCATCTCCCCCATGCTGTCTACTATATTGTGAGTCCAGTGAATAAACTGTGTGATTCCTGCCACTTTCTGATTCTGGTGATATAGTAATAATTTTTCTACTACAAATTTACCTTAGGACTACCAGAATTTTCTCTGACTGCACTATATTTTTTTAATATTGTGTATATTAGGCTTTGTTTATGAATGGATCTAAAATCAGAATTATAACTTTTTTGTATCAATTAAAAAAAATAAATATTATCCCGTATGTTTCTCACTGCACGTAAACTGCATTTCATTGAGGCTCTCCTGACACACGTGTGTGTGTGTGTGTGTGTGTGTGTGTGTGTGTGTGTGTGTGTGTGTGTGTGTGTGTGTGTGTGTGTGTGTGTGTGTGTGTGTGTGCGCGCGCGTGTGTGTAGAAGTCTATTGTCTAAGAAAGTGTGAACTTAAGTCAGAAGAAACAGGCAAATTGCAAATGCAATTAAAAAAAAAAACCAAATAGTTTTGCTTAACTACTGTGTGAAAGACTCCTATTTAAGTACGTGTTTCCATGTGAGAAGTGCTCTCTAGTGTTGGTTTTCAAAATATGGGGCCCATCATGAAATACTTTGATACCCAGTGCAATCATTGATTTATGTTTCCACTTTACATGTAGTGAGGACATAACAGAAGAGTTTCCATTATATTATTAAGGAAAGCCAAGGTTAAACTGTGCTTAGACCCTTTGTTACATCTTCTTTTGCTTGTCTTTGTTTTTGTTTTTTTTAACCTTTAACCTTATGTCACAGTCTTCACACACTTCTTCATCAGAAGTTCTTCTGCTCACTTGTTATACCTGGTTTTGTACCATACACTTTTCCACCTTGCTTCCTTGATCACTCATCTTTAACATTCTCTGCACACTTGCCCTGGGTCTCTCAGTGCCCTTCTTCCAATTACAAGTGAGGATGATGGAGTCTTGGTGGTGGTTCACAACAACTTTAGCTTTTTTTTTAAATATCTCTGGCACCACAATGTGTTTAATTATCTGTCCTAGACCAGTTGTTTGCCCTTATTTGCTAGATTGTTTCAATTCAGAAAAATTATAAAGCATCGCATTGGCTATATGGATAATTATTTACTTTCAGCCAATATTTCCTGCAAGTAACTGCTTTGACATTGTTTTTCTCATAGCTCCTACCTTGCCAGACTATGAAGGTATTGATGCATTCCTCAATGAAACTGCTACCACCATCACTGTCCTGCTAAGGCCTGCACAGGCCAAAGGAGCTCCTATCAGGTACATGGAAATGAGAAATAAAGTGACTTGGCAGGCGTGCATTGGCAAGTTGCCTTGTAACCCATAAGAAAGCAATATAGTAATACAGTAATGTCTCCATCTCAGTTTGACAAAGTGATGTTCCTGACTAAAAGGCAAACTGTGGAGATTTTACATACTGATTTAACCATCTCTTTGATGATGGCAGGTTTCTCAGCAATTTAGACTGACCTATTGAGGACTTGTAAGTGCATTAATTCTGGAGTGCTGTGAAATGCCATTATACTATATTATATATTATGTCGACTCTGGGTTTCATCATACATGCATAACTGATGTATGTGACTATATGTCTTAAAGTATTGAGGTTTTTTATTTTATAATATACACTGTTGTTGCCTTGTATTGCTACTACTACTACTACTACTACTACTACTACTACTACTACATATGTCTTTTGACTTTCTAATATGTCACCATATTTCATAGGACAGGAATGGTTACACAAATAAAAACACCTTCTAATATTAACCACCTAATCAGCTTAAAGGGGCATTAAAGGGATAGTAATACTTTATTATTACTATCTCCCATATTGTAGATATTAGCAAAATAATTTAATAGCCCCCAGGTTCATCTCTCAAACCTTTATGGTTTGAGAGATAACCGAAGGCAAAGTTCTCCTCTCCCTCCCCCTTCCCTGAAGTCAGCGTTGTGCTGACTGCAAGGGAAGTCTGTCATACGACAGGCTTGTGGCTCTGCAGCTGAGCCGAAATCTCATTAGTGAAAAAGAATTATTTCACTGAAACGGTCTTCTATATGTGCTTGGTTTGCAAGCACACGTAGAAGACTGTTTCAGTGAAATAATTCTTTGTCACTAACGTGATCGCAGCTCTGCTGCAGAGCCGCCTGGTGAAAGTCAGACCGGATATCCCTGCAGTCAATACAACTCTGACTTCAGGGAAGGGGGATGGAGGGGGGAACTTTGAGAGATGAACCTGGGGGCTATTACATTATTTTGCAAATATCTACAATATGGGGGATAGTAATAATAAAGTATTACTATCCCTTTAATGTCCCAAAAAAGATTTGCAGTTTTGTAGAGTTTAAGATAATAATCAATATGCTCCAAACCCTATCTCTCAAACTGCTATGGTTTGAGAGATATAGGGATTCAAAGTTCCACCCTCCCTCCCCTTCTCCTGACGTCAGTGTCTAGCTGACAGCAGGAGATCCCAGTCCGGGGATCAGCAGGCGGCTCTGCAGCAGAGCCCAAATTGCGTTACTTAAAAATAATTAATTCATTGGAAAGGTCTTCAAAGTGTGCTTGCAAACCGGGCACACTTTGTAGACCTTTCCAATGAATGAATTATTTTGCAATAACGAGATTTCTTCCTCGAGTCGTATGCCTCGAATCTCCTGCTGTCAGCTTTACAGCTGACATCAGGAGAAGGGGAGGGAGGGGGGAACTTTGAATCCCTATATCTCTCAAACCATAGTGGTTTGAGAGATAGGGTTTGGAGTATATTGATTATTGTTTTAAACTCTATAATATAAACTACTAATATTTTTTGGGGACATTACTGTTCCTTTAACCTGTGGTCTAAACAGTCATAGACCCATTGTTTATTACATGTTGTTACTATCTAGTTGAAGCTGTGTTTGAATGCATTAGTTTTTCATTAGTGAATTTTGGCTGTGTGCATAAGCACAAGTAGCTTTGTTGTCTATATGAGCTAGTAAAACATAACAACTAGGCTTACTTTCAACATCTCCTGATTGAAAATTTACTACACGTAAACTTTCAATCAGGAGATGTTGAAAGTAAGCCTAGCTGCTAGTGTTTTTATGGCTCCAGCTGAGAATTGTGGCACCTGTCATGTTTCTGGTTTTAGGAAAATCCAGGAAAATGTGTTTTTTACTTAGTGTGAAAGTGATGCTTTGATTTAACCCCTTAACGATTGCGTGCCGTGCTATGACCGTCATGCAGTTTTTGCGTTAAGGACCGGTGGCGGTCATAGCGTGTAACGTACATTTTACTTACAACACTCCTCCGGGAGCGCTGTAAGTAAATACGGGGAGTGAGATTGACCTCTCCAAGACAGGAGCGGTCTCTCTGAGTCCCCAGTGCGGTGTGCCGGTACGCATCACAAGTCACGTGTGCCGGCACATCGGAATCTTCAAAGCAGTCCTTAAGGGAAGGTTACTTCCCAGGACCGCGGACGCCAAGGGGTTAAAGACCTCTTAAGCTAAATTACCAAACTGACTCCACAGAAGTAATGGAGGAAATGTGATTTTAAAGTCACAATCGTGCTCATATTTAATAATAATACAATAATAATCTTTATTTATATATCGCCAACTTATTCTGCAGTGCTTTACAATAGGGGATAGACATATAGAGATATTAAATAGTACAAATCATATGTGGAGATCAGAGGGCCCTGCTTGTGAGAGCTTACAGTGTAGAGAACGCATTCCTAATTAGCTTAACCCCTTGAATGCTAGAGACTTTTTCAACACATTGCTTTGTAATGCATTGGCGATGTATTTTAATTTATTTTCTTCTTCTCTTGCAATTTCCTGCTTTTTTTGAGATTTTCCAATGATGCACTTTAAAGCACAGCAATGTCTCAAAGCCAGAATTTTTGTCATAGTGCGGCATCTTGCCTTGTAGGATGTTGAACAGCAGAATTTGTTGTTGTGGGTCTGTGAAAATCTGCAATACTTTTGATTCTCTGAAAGCGTGCGCATTTAGATTAATATGGCAGCTGACAACTCCATAACCTCGGGTGTCTTATCTAGAGGCTCCCCAGCCTAGCTTACAGATGCAGTAATACAATTTTAAATGTCAAGTAAGAGGACATTTACTCTGCTCAATTGTAAGTTTAACCATTTAACAAGTAACCGAAGTACAGACAGCTGAATATTCACTGGGGCGGATGTAAGCGTAGGTGATACAGTACATGCCGCTAATCAACAGCATGTACTGTGCAGCAGCATGCAGACTGGGCTGTGCACAGAAATTATTCCCTGGGGGGGGCATCATATGACCCCCAGGCCAGCCCACCAGCCTCTGTGTTTATATGGAGGTAACAGGTGTTCTCCCCTCTGGGCACCCCATTCTTACAGATGTAGAACCCTCCAACTTGGCTCATATCCAGTTTACCCCCACATTATATGAACAGAGTTCCATTGAGCCCAAGTCATCCATAGCTTGGTCTTGTGCACAAAGAGAAGGATGCTCAGAAGTACCCACATCCAACCCAAGTGACTTATTCACAACAAATGGGACTTTGTATATAGGCTGAAAATAGGTGTAGGACCCACTTTATACTGAGCCAAAATATAGTCTCTGTTCTTACATCCTCCTCCCTGTGTTAGCTACCGATAAAGTTATAATTAGGGTATAAAGTTTAAATAAATGGAAGTGTAACTATTCGCTCACATTTTTGGTGTGGTGTTAAACAATGCAGGTTACATACCATCTGCTGTATACATTTGTAAAGATTTTGTCTAGATCGACTTTGGGGATGCATGGCTGTCTATTTTAGTACAGTGGACAGATTTCTGTCCATCTGTGCCTGCAATACTGCATGTCTGTTATATTTTAGATCTGTATAGCTCTGAGCCAAGAAAGCGTGGAAGCTAAAGCAAGGTCAGGAGGTGGGGAAGCCTGTCAGCTCGCTCTGCCTCTAATGATATGACAACTGCAAATTGGTGCCTTAAGCAGAGCCCACAGCCAGTCATTATGTTAGGACCTGAATTCAAAACTCACATAATATCATTTCAAAGGGGAATTCTTCAACAAAACAAAAAAAAACTTTGAAAATATAAGGCTAAACAATATGTTGTCAGTCCTCCATAATGCCAGGCTACGCTGATGTTATTGGACTGCTAAGGGCCATAAACCAAAGAAGAGCCGTTCTAAAGCAAACCAACCACATGATGGGAGAAGGAGTGCATTGGTTTGAATGTGGCTTTTAAACTCTTTTGAATAGTAGATGTCTCCAGCATGTGAATCAATGCACTGGAGATCGTTTCAGTATTCATGGGTTAAAAGTTCTATTTCTCTTACTTCCAGTGTGGAAAACAGGAACCATGGGGGTAAAGTTCTCTCCTGCAGAGTGCTGTACACCTCAGAAAAGGCACGGCCTTTCCAGCTTTTACCCCCACCCCTCAGTTTGAAGTGGCATTCCTCAACAAAAGGGCAAGGTGGATTTTAGACTTCTTTTTTTCTTCAGTATGAGGCTGTATAATCCCCCATTAGGTTGACTCCTATTAACTAGCTTCCATAGATTTGGTTTGCCCAGTTCACTGTGGAGGTTGACTTCAAGTCTTTACTTCATTACTGAACTTACTTGTTGAAGCTGAATATTCCAACCAAAGGGGCAGCTGTGCAACCTATTTTTGCTATGACTTGGGTCAGTGGAACCATGGCTGTCTGGGGTGAAGTCTGCTCAGATGCATAAGGCTGACAAGCCAGGGATCCTGGCCATCTCTGACCACTGGGGTTCACCTCAATCTTTTTTCAACATGCTTCTGAGTCTTCAGTGATGAACCACTAGATTTTGCAGGTCATTTCAGCTCTTGACCCAGGGAGTGGTTTGTCATCCTCCAGTGGAAATGTTGGCTTTCACAATATGGTTCTTGAAGCCATCATCTTGAAGAGTTTTTCGAAAACTGTCATTTGTACTATTCTCCAAGCTACAAAGCCGGTTTCACCTAAGTCTTATCATAGGATCTGGTCCATATTCTACAAGTGGTGTGCTGATCGATACGCTTTCACTCAATCTTTCAGTATCCCTATGATTGGCTTTTCTTCAAGGCTGTGTTATCAATGGTCTCAGTCTAAGTTCTCTTCAAGTTCAGATCTCCGGTTTCTCAGTTCTTCTTCAGAAGTGTATTGCTTTTCGCTCTGATGTCAAGGCCTTTGGTCAGGGGGTGGCTCATGCCTACCCAACCTTCAGGTATCTCACTCCTCCATAGGAGCTGAGTTTTGTGTTATTCGACATGGTCCCCTCTACACACCTTCACCGTACACTACCTCGTCAACATCCTGTCCTCAGCTGAGGCCATCTTTGCCCAGAAGGTCCTTCAATTTGTGGTGCCTGTTTAAGGACTATTTTTTTTATTATTAACTTATCCAGAGTTCTGAACCTTGTTGGTTTTTGTTCTTTATTCAGTTTTTTTTAGTGTGCAACTACAATTTCCGTTGACACCTGAGGTTTATATGGTATCAGTTGGTCCGGTATAATACTGATCCACAGTGGAATCATTGTGAATGCTTTGGTATATTCCCATGGTTCCTGTGTTGCACATTAGATGTAAGAGAAAAAAATATTTTAAGGAACTTACCATTAAATCCTCTTCTTGTAGTCCATGTGAAACACAGGACTACCATGGGCAGTTTAGGTCACCAGTCACTGGGTGGGGGGGTGGGTAAAGCTGGAAGGAAGAGGGGAGTCTCCTCCTTGAAGACCTTGCCCTATTCTACAGTTCCCATGTTCCACATGGACTAAGAGAAAGGGATTTCATGGTAAGTTCACTAAAGTCTTTTTTCCCTTACATCAAATGTGCAACACAGAAACAATGGGAATATACTAAAGCATTCACAAAGATTCCACTGTGGATCAGTATTCTACTGGACCAACTGGTACCATATAAACCTCAGGTGTCAATGGAAATTGTAGCCCAGGGCAAGAATGTAACACGGACACCACCAAGAGCTTTATATGCCATTCTTTCACAGTCCCTTACAGAATTCTACAAACAGATCCATGGAGCTCAATGACGGGTACATAAGTATTAAGTATAGGCAATTTGACTTTATATATTATACATTTGCAGAATATGTAAAATCCCTTTATGAACTTGTAAAATAGCTAGCTGGCACTCATAAACAACTGCATGAATGTTTTGAAGTTTATATGTACATGTATAGTATACGTTTGTATTTCTTTAGACTGCCAAGCTTATTGCATATTCTGTAATGTGGTATTGCAGTGCCTACCAGATTGTGGTGGAAGAGCTTCATCCTCATCGGACAAAGAGAGAGACAGGAGGAATGGAATGCTACCAGGTTCCAGTGGCCTACAACAATGCAGGCACCGGTAGCTCCCCCTACTACTTTGCTGCAGAGCTGCCCCCTTCTAATCTTCCCGAAGCAGCCCCATTTACTGTGGGAGACAATAGAACATATCAGGGTTTTTGGAATCCACCTTTGGCTCCTCGTAAAAGCTACAACATCTACTTCCAAGCAGTAAGCAGCGTGGAGAAGGTGAGTCTTTGAGGCTGATGTAGTGAAAAAGAACTGGCTCAATTCTGGAGAAATCCAGCTGCATCATAGTAGTGAACTAAAGATTTCACAAATAGCCCCATTGATTTAAATTGGGCTTTTTAACACATTGAATGCCAGAGAATTTGCCAACACGTTGCTTTTGCAATTCTTCAGAGACCTTATTAGCATCCAAAAGGTTAAAGTTCCCATTTAAATTAGTAGGGTATTTGGTTTTACCTCCCTAAAATGCAATTGGTTTGCACCAGAATTGATCCATTTCTTTTTAGCTCATAGTCCTCTGTGTTGTTGAAGTTGAATGCTTGTTGGTTTCTTGTAAAATGTTTTGCCATACATTTATGTGAAAAGCCACACAACTTATTGGTAAATTCTATTCCAGTAAGCAGGCACTAACGTTTTTAAGTTAATTGGAAAATTCAGATGTACTACTCCTTTAATTATGAAATAAGAGAAAAGGGGAAAAACAAACTAACTGTGTTTCCTGAGTAAAAAAAGGGAGTTCTACAACTGGGAGCGATTTAAAAAAATGATTATTATTTTTGTTTTTATTTTTTATTATTATTATTTTTTTTTAATCCTCTTCTTCAACTTTATTAAGCTCTTAGCAACAGTGTCACCCCATGGGATGCACTAAGGTGTGAGCAACAGGAGATAAATTATCCAGTGTCATAAACTCTCCAATTTCTATGTTGTTAGTGCAGAATAACTGTCCATCCTTAGAGATCTTGGCTAGTAGCCTCCATAGAATAACATTGGCATTGGAGAGAATATCACAAAGGAGATATTATGTCCACTTTATCACACCTTACTGCATAAGGTGATATTTTACTTGTTGTCCAGTTAGGTGCGTATCAGGCTACTGTTGTCCATAGAACAAAATAAAACAACTGTCAGCAGTCTGAATAATACAAGTTATTCTTTAATAATACAACTTTAAAAAGAGTTACTTCATTGGAACAGTCTACAAAGTGTGCCTGGTTTGCAATTGCACTTTGTAGACCGTTCCAGTTAAGTAACTCTTTAAAGATTGAGATATCGGCTCTGCTGAAGAGCCGCCGGCTGGTCTGTGGATCAGAGTCCAAGTCTGTCAGCTGATGGCACACTTGACTGAAAAAGCCAGGAAGAGGGAACTTTAGTTGCGAATATCTCTCAAACCATAAAGGCAATAATATAATAATATTTTTTTAAAGCCTACAATACTAAATAAACTTTAACTTAGGTATTACTATCCTTTTAAAGCCCAATTTAAATCAATGGGCATTTGCAGAATGTTAATTGCACCTCTTTATTTAGCTTGTTGGGTAAGGCCCAGTAAGTCACATTTCCTAAAGGATGGCACAATAGAGATAAAAATGAGGTGTGCGTAGTTCGACGGGACAAGCTACTAAGATGTCTCTCATACTTATCTATATGGGATTATTCACCAAGCTAAAGAAGAGCTAATCTGGAGCAAACCAACTACATCATAGGGGACAAATGAAAATTCCCAATGAGTTAAATTGGGGCTTTTAACACACTGAAGGATATAATATAGGGGGGTAGCTAAAGACTGGGCCTTCTTGTATTGTCAAAACCTTTTGGCATCCCCAGCATATACATCCTTAAATGCACCATTCACAGAGTTTTAGAAGACTGTAAGTTCTAATAGACCCACATCCAGTCCTTTAGTCCCCCCTTTGCGGGGGTGCCCCACTGTTTTCAATGCATTGCAGACGTTTTTAGCATTTAAAGGTCAGAAACTTAATTCAAATGAATGGGTATTTGGAGAAGTGTATTTGTCCCCTGTGGTACCGTTAATTTGCCCTAGAATTGCACCTATTTAGATTGCTGAATAGAGCCACATGTTTGTACATCCTATAAATAATTCTGTGATACATAAAAACCATGGGACCATATGCCCAAGTGATAAGTGGGGCAAGCCAGGAGCAATCCAACTGCACCATTCCTTTATATATTAATATTATATAACTAGAGGGGGAAAAGCTGCTGATTGGCTCAGTCAGATACACTGACAACCTGAGTCATTCTGAGGTAAACCGTCTGCCCCATAGAAATAAACATTCCCCACTTTCCATTTGATTTAAACAGGGCTTGTCTCTAGTAATCAAGGCGTTAACGCCTTAATTCCATTGCTTTCTAGCATTCATTTGGTTAAAAACCTCTTTTACATCAAAGGGGAATTGTTATTCTCTGTGGTGCATTTGGTTTGCCACACATTTACCTTTATTCATATATGACCCATTGTGTATTCGTATATATCATTTCTTATGCACACTACCAGAGGCGTAACTAGAAGCCGCCGGGCCCTGGTGCAAGAAGCGCCATGGGCCCCCCCGGACCACATTCGCCGCCCTTGACTACATTGGCCCTCTCCAAAATACCCCCATCTCCTACCTCCCTGGAGTGGCAGGAGCCCGGAGAGGTGTGTTGATCTCCCGCATGGTCCTCTTCAGTAATCCAGAGCACTGGGAGATGATGTCATCTCCCAGCGCTCTGCATTACTACAGTGTCAGACAGAGATCGCGGGCGCCAGGCAGTGGGGTCGCAGGGGGTGGCCGGGCTCCCTGGAGAGACAGGCCCTGTCGCGGGTGCGACCCCTATAGTTACGCCACTGCACACTACTGTCCATAACATGCAGTGCAAAGAATTCCAGTTTGATATAATACAACACTATGATTTAGAGAACTTTCTAGCATTCAGGGGTTTAAAACTCCTATTTAATGTGGACTTGTCAACTTTATTATTTTTTTTATTATTATTTATTTTACATATCATTCAGAACTGCCAATGTGTCATGTTAAACACAACAACTTTTTCATTCAAGCGCTCAAATACATTAGTGGATTGTCAGAGCAAAACATATAAATTGTGGAAACAATAGATTAGGTTTCGACCGTCCAACTAACAATTCAAAACAACCGCTACAATGTGTCATGTTGACAAAATTCAGCAGATGTATATTTTTGGAGATAGTCACACTGTATTTCTAGGACAGGTAAAAGTGAAAGTCTCCTGGTGCAGAAAACCACTTAGCATATGAACTCTCACTGAAACTCTTCATTGGTATATGAAATGTCACTAACAAGCTTAATTAGCATATGTAATGTCACTGAGACTGCTGGGGTACCTCAGCATACAGTACCAAGTATCTCTTTAACTGTAGAATTGCTGGACTTTTGGCTAAAATGACACACAGGTAGTTTTTAATCTAGTTTGCAAATATACAAACTTAAATCAGCTTTAAATCTAGGTGAGGTTTGAGGATTGTCATTCCGGTGTTCATACCTGGGAACTCTCCGCTTTTGCCCTGGAGACTCCGGATTTCAAAGTGAATCACTGGGTCTCCGGGGCAATGTGTGAATCACCGGGTGGGCAGAGTTTAAGTAGAAACTCTGCCCACTTGTGCTCCATTCCGCCCGGTTCCTCCCACTCCCCGCCCTCTTACATCCATTTTGCAGGGGGTTTTTGTGGGGGTTTTTTTGTCCCTCCCCCCGCGACTAAGCCCCACCCCTTTTATGATGCGATTCGTGTCATTTTCCTCCCACTGGGCACTGACAGGGTTACCCTCCGGGTAGCCCTGTTTCAAAAGTTCCCAGGTATGCCTATGTTGCAGTTGGTTTGCCCCAGAATTGCTCAAATTCTTTATAGTACTTCATGCTCAGTGAGTTCAGGGACATTGTGTCAAAATCCCCATTTAAATCAGCGGGAATTTGGGCCAGTTTTAGCCCCTGTCTCATGCATATGGTGTGCTCTAGAATTGTGCTAATAACTATTCCTGAATATGGCCCCTGGATCCAGTAGAAATGTATTATGCCCTTCAGTACCATACCTGGTAACTTTCAAAGTGGGCTTGACCCTGAGATCTTTGAATTGAGGTTCCCACCCCTCTGGTACTCATGATTCTGGACAGTATGTCCCTGCTTGCTATAAACTAGAAGCACTACTCAAATCACTTGACAATGAACCTTTAACATGCTACAACGTTGAGATCAATCTGCTTGAACATACACTAGACAAGTAGGACTTCTCCCTGCCTTTCTGGTAGAAATGGTGCCTATTTAGAGACGGAAGAAGCAGTTTAATTGGTGCCGGTCATATAGTGGGTACCGCCAGACTTTCCTCACCCTGAATGCTCATTAAAAACCTTAGCTTAGGGTCAAACCCTGAGAGTTCTCATATATGTACTGACAAGGGAAATCTCGTTTAGTGCTACCTAACTTTAAAATGAACACAAACAGTACTTCTTTTTTTTCTTTCCTCAAAATCACTGTTCCTTTCTCCTGTTTTCTTTATACTGTTGCCAGTCTTGGCACAACTTTGATTACTGTTAAATGGCAACAAACTGAAAACTGTACATTTTAATCTAGACATATCAGTGAGTTTCATTGTGAGTTTGGACTTGTCTTTTTTGGTAAGCTCAAGGCTTACTTGGCTCATTTTGCAGCCTCAAATGTCAGTTCCTTTAAACCCTTGGATTTTAGTGACTCCACCTTTACACTGATTTGCGTTGGAGAAACATTCAAGTCGTTTCATTTTTTGTAATTCTTCAAGTAAAATCGAGTATTCTGTATTCTTTTTATAACGATGTGTAGCAAGAAAACGTTATTAAACGCTGCCGTTTTTAGTTTACAGTCTAATAAAGTTTATCCCTCCCGCCCCTTCCACTTACTTCCGCAGCTTCCCCTCAGATTTGGAATCTGGTCCGCGGGCCGGACGTGCTGCATCGAGGGACAAACTTTCCTCTTTCAGTATAAGGGAAAGCCTGCCCCATTGATGCAAGAGGGCAGATTTTTCCTTATGCTGGAAGAAGATTGTCACTCATCGCATTCTGTTCAGGCTGGCTTGCTGAGGCTGCTGAGGTAAGTGGAAGGGGTGGGAGGGGGAAACTTTATTAGACTGTAAATGAAAACCGGCAGCGTTTAATAACGTTTTCTTGCTACACATCGTAATAAAAAAGAATACAGAATACTGTATTTTACTTGAAAAATTAAATATTAAATAAAAAAAAAAATAAATAATACTATCCCTTTAATTTGCACCACCTCTCAGCAAGCAATGAGCCTTATGTATAAAGGCAAGGTGGAGATATTCTGGGGAAAACTATTGGCACCATGGGAGGGGGACAGATAGAAATTCCTTTGAGTTCAGTGCTGTTCTTAACTCCTTGAATGTTGGAGCGGGCCCCAACACAGTGCTACAGGAAGCAATGTGGTATAGAGCTATCTAGCATTCAAGGGGTTAAAAGCCCCATTTAACTCAATGAGCATTTGGGGGGGGGAATTATTATTTGTCCCCATGGTGCATTTCAGTAGTTCTACTTTGCCTTTATACATAGGGCCGAGTGGGGCTTAATAACTCTGTATGATTCATATTAGTGAATTGTAAACTGAAGTCAAGTACACATTACAACAGTGATCAGGTGCTCACAGTACAGTGTATAGTATATTCATAGAAGTGACAACTTCATAGGTAAATGCTTTGGTTAATCAAAACAGGTAACTGTATCAAGGCATTATGAAAACATGAATTTGATAACAAGGCTACATTTAACAAAGAAAGAAAGTACAGCAATTCTGGAGCACAACAGCTTATATATATATATATATATATATATATATATATATATATATATATATATATATATATATATATATATATATATATATATATCCCCCCCCTTGACAGTCCCTCTTTTAGATCCAAATCCCTCTGTCCCTCTTTCCCACCCTGATGTCCCTCTTTTTAGGAGATCATATTGTGTGGTGTGTATATAAGTGTATCACATTGCTCCACAGCAATGTAACTCACATTATTGTTTGTTTACATATTAGCAAATGTGTTTATAAATTAGTCTGTGTAAATAAAATACTTTGGTCTTGTTATAAGTCATTTATTAGATTACACAAGGAGGTGTCAATAGGCCATGAAATAGCCTAAAAATTAATCGGTAATGCCCCTCCCACCAGCCACGCCCCCAACAACACCCCCTAAAACACAAGTGTCCCTCTTTGGCAATTTGAAATGTTGGAAGGTATGGAATGACTCCAGCTTTTCATCTTAATTAATGTTCCCCATTGTATCTTTTCAGGCAGTGGATTGCTGCAACTTTTGGCCAGCAGTGCATTTTAGCGCCATTGTGTTCCTGCTGTTGGATTCAGTGGGCTTGTAGTGGAACCATTCTTAATTTGTACTGAGTGCAACGAGTGCTAGAGAAAAAAAAATGGGGGAAAAAAACCCTTGATATAATTTGATTATAAATAGTGTGTAAAAATTTTTTTTTTTTTTTTTTAAAGCAATACTAAATCTCTTCCCCGCCCCCCCCATTATTATTTCACTGCTACAAACCATGTAGATGTATGCTTAATGGAAAAATGGTTTTGACTTCTCCTGTCCTCCATTTCCGTGCCTGTCGACGTTGCTTGTTTATTGAGCCTCTATGATTGCACAACAGGAGCTGCATCAGTTGTGAAAAGTAACACGCCTGTTTGTGTCCAATGCTGCCTCGTGTGGGAGATTTTCTTGTTTAAACTGCATCAGAGGAAGGCTCTGCACACACAGCAATAACACAAGATGCTTCAAAATCCAATTTCAGCATCGTACTCTAGATAAGTAAGGTCCTATTGGAGATCACAGCATCCTTGTTACAGAGTCACCGTGCCAGGTGTCAGGGGGATTTAGTGAAATTGCTGGGATATACAGCAAGATTGATAGTTGAGAATCTACCTGGATGTGTATAACCAAAAGAAAATTGAAGATTTTGCATTGCTGTTTGGAACGGATGGGAACATAAAAATGGTTATTATTATTACTTTGTAAACTCCTTCAGCTGACCCTGCAGAAACAGAGGTCAGGTGGCGGATGCAGATGAGCATGCATCTGATTTCTGATCCTGACCTAACTCCTGAGAGATGGAGTTTAGTATTATGAGTACAGCCAGGTAAATGCAACTAATATGACAAACAATCTTAGGCCTCCTCGTATTTTAAGAGCTGATCTGTAGTTGCTAGACTTTGGTTCCTATGTCCAAATGAAAACTGGAGTCATTATGTGGCAAACCAACTACACTTCAGGGGAGAAATAAAAAGTGTCACATATAGGACTTAACCCCTTAAATGTTAGAGGTGTCTCCAACATACTGCAAAGCAAAGAGCTGTCTAGCATTCAAGGGGTTAAAACTTTGAATGCCGGTGGGGTATGCAGTGCATTGCTTTGCAATGTGTTGTGTACCCCTCGGACATTCAAAGGGTTAAAAAAAGGGCATGTTTTAGAAAAGGTACATTTAGTGCTGATTTTTTTTTTTTTTTTTTTAACATTGTAAAGGTGAAGAAACTTCTTTCTGAAGTGTTGGCCAACTCCCAGGTTCCCCTTCAACACCATGATAGTACAATCGCATGTCAGCTCCCTACAACCGCCTTCCCACCAAGTGATGGCATGCTGAGCTTATGCTCAAATCATAACTTTATCATTCATTTAGTTCATGAGTAATCAGCTTTTTAGCTTCATACATGCTGGGGTCAACACTTTTCATCATCCCCAACTGGTTGGCGATTATGGGAATTTTCTCAGTAGCTGGAGAGCCAAAGGTTATGTATGCCTGGTTTAGGATCAGCTGTTAGCAACTTCTTAACTTATTAACATCCACTCAGCCAGCTTTGGTGCTTAAGCTCTAAAATCGTAAATTAATTTGTGGGGAGGCTACATTTGTTTTCAAGCTTGTTAGTACAGTAGTATAATACAGTAGTATAATAGATAATAGTGTGTGTGTGTGTATATATATATATATATATATATATATATATATATATATATATAATTTATATATATATATATAATTTATATAATATGAAAAAAGAAAGAACACAAGGAGGGCACTAGAATGATGTTCCAAAATAATCTATAAAGTACCAAAAGACAGCGTACAACTCTGTAATATATTGCAATATTTATTCAGTATACACCAATAAAATATAACATATATGTATAAACAGTGATATCACGGAAAAAATATGAACACTACTGTTAAGAGCTCCAAATTAGTATAAAAATATAAAAAATAAAAATGTATAAAATCAAAAATATATAGTCACTTGCAGCTCCGAACATAGGATTCTGATATACACTAAATCTCTTCTCTATTGTAACTGTTAGATATCCCAGTAGTGTGTAACTATGTAGCAACTTGTGAGCTCTTTGCGGGCAGAAGTGCAGCCGGGTTTCACACAATCTATGTAGCCGATAAGTTGTTGATGCAATACCTCTCCCATCCTTTTAAAAGCTCTTTGTCATGGCTCCATACCGATGCTCGATGCACAATTATCCCTGTAGAAGTGCCGTATCAGGTACAAAACGTGTTGGATGGACATTGTCTTTCTGTATATTGACATCTATATTGATCATCTATACCCCAGGACGGTCGGGAGGTACATAACAGATAATAGCCACTTTGCAACCAGTTAGACCCAGCATGTTTGGTGCCCAGATATTTAAACAGATATGAGGAATATGATTATTATAATATTATAGAGGTGTGCTGTGGGTTGCATGTTTTGGGAAGCCTTATGATTTTTTCAGATAGAACTCTGCAGCAACACCCCTGACAGGCCTGATTAAGTGGGCTGTAAACCTCCCCCCAGGTAACACCCAGGGTGTTTGGCCTCTTAGAAGCAACTGTGGACTCCTATTTAATATGGTTTTTTTTTGGATAAAAACAGGAATTTCTTTGTAACAACTGAAGGGGGATATCCCATCAGAAGTTCCCTCAAGGACTCTTAAAATATCGGTAATTGTATTTAAGGATTTCTTGTGTTTCTCCCATTTTATTTTATGGACTGTTTTGCTTATGTGTAATCTTTATTTCCGTATGTCCTTTATTTCTGTATTTTTGTAACCAGCACTGTGAAGCCTTTTTTCAGATTAAGTGTTCAATTAATCAGCTCTTGTCTCTGTTCTCTAACATGAACTCACTACTCTGAAGGAAGCTCAGGTAGCACACGTTACTAAAGGGTTAATTATATGTGTCTGATTATTAAGGTGATTTTTACACTGTATTCTGTTGTGTTTGGGGTAACCTACGACACCCAGATATGAAAGTTTGGTGGTGGCAGCAAATTATAGTACTGGGGTGATAGTGCAGGAGGGATTTCAGGGATTAATTTGGTGGTTGCTAGGAATAGTAACAGGTAACCAGGGGTCTGGTATTGTTAACCCTTTCACTCTCACACTCTCCCCACTGTCTCAGCAGGGCCTATAGCCTTCGTTTGTGATACAGGGGATCTCACCTTTTCCAAAATTGATTTACTGCAAGCTTATCTGCAATTGGAAATGCATACAGATAGCCACCAGTTGTTGACCATACACACCCACAAGGGTCTATCAATACATCAGAATGGTGTTTGGAGTGGCCTTGGCCCCTGTGATTTGGCAGGGCACCGTGGATACCATGCAGGCACCATCTGTCACCTTATTGTGCTTTATCTTCTTGCAACCTTTGGCACAATAGTAAAGTGTATTCAGAGCAGCTTAGAGCAGAGGCTGATCACTTTGTGTTTCTGCAGCATCCTTTATTTCAGTGGTTCCTAAACTTTTCTTTAACCCTTTAAGGACTATAGGGTAGTTCAACACATTGTTAAGTTGTGACATCCCTTTCTAGGTCATGATAAAAGTCCCCAAGGTTCCACCAATTAAAATATGATTAACCCCTTGGGTGGTAGGTCTCTCTGCAATGCATTGGAGACCTCCATCATTTAAAGGGATAGTAATACTTCGTTTTAACTTCATGTTTTTTTAATGCCTACAAAATAAAATAAAGAATGATATAAGTCTTATCTCTCAATCCTTTATGGTTTATGAGATATTCACAAGCAAAGTTCCCCTCCCCGTCCCTTTTTCCTAGTGTAAGCCATCTCTTCTCAGATGTGGATCAGGTTGTATGACCAGACAGATAACAGAAGGGGACAATTTTCTTTGTATGAAAACAATGAAAGCCTTTCCCCCTTGACAAGTTTTTCAGCTTTTTCCCTTATCTTAATTGAAGATTGTCCCTCTCTGCAGTCTACCTGGGCACCTCCCTTCTGATCTGGTTGAACAGGGGGGGGATACTTTGTTTGTGAATATCTCTTAAACCATTAAGGTTTCAGAGATAAGACTTATATCATTCTTCATGTTTTTTTAATGCCTACAAAATAAAATAAAGTTAAAACGAAGTATTACTATCCCTTTAAGGGGTTAAAAGCCCCATTTTATTTCTACTTTTTAACCCTTTGATTATGGGAAAGGTGTCCAATGCATTGCATTGCACTGCAGTGCACTAGATACCTGTCTGGCACTCAAAGGGTTAAGTGCAGTTGGTTTATCTGATTTCCTTTGTAAATATGTCCATTTGTTTCTCAAATCCGTGTTTTACCCACCCACTTTGATGCATAAAAGTTTAATCTAAATTATAAAATATATTCTGTTCTTACAGCAGTTAAATTGTTTTTCTCCTTTTTTTTCTTTGCTAGGAAACTAAAACACAGTGTGTGCGCATAGCTACTAAAGGTAAGTCTCTCCCATTTCTTATAAAAAGAAATAAATGCATGAGTTGCCTACAAAGGCTTCGTAAAGGAGTGGGCCATCATAGCCAAGGCCCCACCAATTTACCTGTCCAATCCAAGACCCGTGTTACTTCTAAGCTGTGTATTCTGTGTATTCAAATTGTGACTGTCTATTTTGTACCATATGCACAATGAAAGTGATGCCATTTTGGAGCAAACCAACTGTACCATATGAAACAAATACAAATCTCAATTTAATTAAGTGGCGCTTTTAACCCCATGACTGGTATCCAAATCTCTAATGCATTGAATGCATTATAAACATTTGGTAGGTTTGCACAGGATTGCTCTCATTTCTTGATGCATATGGCTCTGTTAGTATTACACAAAGAACATAGGTAAGAAACAGTGCAAATTATGTATACAGGGAGAGCAGAGCAATTCTGGAGTAAACAATCTGCATCTTAGGGGGTGAATAAGAATTCCAAAATTCCTATTAACTTGATAGGTGTTTTTAACTCCTGGAATATTCAAGAGTTCTCCAATGCATTGTGAAGCATTCAAGGGGTGAAAAATCTGTTTTTGAATCAATAGGAATGTTTTGTTTTCCCCTATGCAGCAGATGGTTTGCCCCAAAATAGCTCCAATGTGCGGCACAATGGAGGTAAATTAAATTAACAATAGGAGCTGCGTTTCTTGTCTCCACCTAGCCCATCACCCCCCCACACACACACACAATACAACCAAAAAGGTATTGTTTTGTGAGTGTTACATTCCTTGGTACAGTACATGTGTGTCCCCTAGAGAGGGGTGTATGCAGCACAATGCATATGACACCAATCTGGCACTCTGAGGGCTATATCTTTGCCTACTTACATGTCTGAACATATAAGCCGTGTGGTATTCAGCCATACAGCTATTACCGTGGGAGTAGGCAGGATTTAGGAGGAATGATGAATTTATTTCTGAGATGATGGGCTCTGCAGAGTCTTGTTTCTGTGAACAGCTGGGGAATTAGGTTAAAAAACAAATCTGACAGTACTGGTTTTGAAAGAAAACATCTTGCTTGTTTAAAGGAACACTAACATCTCCTCATGATAACCCTCCACCCTAATGACTTCTGTGAATCAGTCCTGTGTATGTTGCTTTTCTAAAATGCACATTTAATCCCTTGAAGACCAGAGGAATGCATACTTCAGTGCTTTGCAATCTGTTTTGCACCAGTCTGGTCTTCAAGGGGCTAGTTAGTTCTGTGTACCATGTCCACGGAGGCACTCATGACTCTTGGCTGCTAGTCTCCACGATCTTAAATGCCTCCAACTGAAGTGTTTCTTCCTTCCTAAGAGGTCAGTGGAAGGGATATGGGGGTCCTGGAGTCTTGCAACAACAAATCGTGTCAGCTGACATGGGCATGATACCTAATACTAAAAAAGGTATTTTTGGAGAACCAGTATACTTGGAATCAATTCAAAAAGACTGTTAGGATTTTCTACCCAGATTAAGGTACATGTGTGTTTGTGTTTAATTATTAGTAGCGTACCTGGGAACTTTGTCTTCTGGAGCTCTGTGATGCAGCTGGGGGATTTAAATTATGCGATTCCCTACAAAAAGGGGTGGGGCTTACTCATGAGTGGGCTAGGCTTAAATGATGTGTCACAAAAGTGGTCATGAAGTGGGAGGAACTGGGTGGGGAAGGAGGAGAAGTAGGTGACTAATGGAAGGATCAGGATGGGTAAAAAGGAGAAGAGGGTAGGAAATGTGAGGATCAGGGTGGGGAAAGAGGAGAAGAGGGTAGGAAATGGGAAGATCAGGGTGGGGAAAGAGGATAAGAGGGTAGGAAATGTGAGGAAATGGGTGGGAAGGAGGAGAAGTGGGAAGAGTTTAATGAGAAACTCCCCACCACCAGAGAATAAGTGTCTGTCCCCAGAGAACCGGTAATGCATTGTCTCTGGGGGAGATCCTGAGAGTTCCCAGGTATGATTACAAGGTGATAGTCTTCTTTGAACCCTCTGAGTGCCAGACAGAGGGCTGTTCAGCACATTGCTTTGTAATTCATTGCACTGGTGTTCAAAGGGTTGAAGCGTCCTGAGCCTCAATCACTTGTCTGCATTTTATTTTTAACCATTTGATGATTTGAGGGGTGCCAAACTTGTTAGATGTGTTTCAATTCAGTAGGTTAATTAGGTACAGCCTGGTAGCAAAGCAACTGTTCCTCATATTCCCACTAAATTAGATGGGGTTCTTAACCCTTTTAATGCTAGAGAAGTCTACAAAAGATTGCCTCTCAAATTGTTGGTGGCCTATCTAGCAGTCAAGGGGTTAAAAGGCCCAATTTAAAGAAATGGGTATTTCCTTTTCTCCACTAAAGTGCAGTTGGTTTGCTCGGGAATTACACATAAGTAATAATATGCCGTCAGAGCTCAGAGACAATGGATTCCCATCATAATATTTCACTTTGTTTACATAGCTCTAGGAGATGTGGATCACTGTCACTGAGGGTGAGTTTTATTTGGGAGCGTCTGACAGAGGGTTCATGTGTGGCCTACAATTGGCACGTAGGAACAATAATTCTGGAGCAACCCACACCATTGCAGCAAACGGAACAATTAAAAATTATTTTGATTTAAATTGTGATTTTAACCACTGCTAGCAAGGTCACCAACTCAGTTAGCTTTAAAACGTCTTTAGTTTTCTTTAGAACATGGGGCTCTCAGATGCAAAACTATCTCTGTTTTGTTGTGGTCCTGTTATCTGAAACACTAGAGTACAATTATCTTATTTACAAAACTATGAATGATAAAATGTGTGCTCATAGGGAAATGCATATGAAATATGAACAAGGCATATTTAACACCTAAAGACACAACGAGTGTGACTAACACACACCAGGACAGAACAAAAGTGTTTTGTTCAAGGTGGTAACCTCTCAGGTGCTGCTCAAATCACATTTTTCACTCTCGTGCCATTGCAGAGAGGAAATTTCCATATCCATATCAGACTGGTCCCACCCTCAGACAGTGCAGCTCTAGTCTATGTGGGCCTTGAAAGTGGAGTGCAGCTGATTTCCCACATATGTCTGTGGATTTGCTCTTACTCAAGAGAGAATTTGCCTGAAATTTCACCACTGGTCTGTCTGTGGGTGGGACCAGCCTGATATGGATATGGAAATCTCCTCTCTGCAATGGACATGGGAGTGAAAATGGGACTAGTAGCACCATTGAGAGGCCACCATGCCTCAGAACAAAACAACTTCTCTTGTTAATTCTTGGTGGATGCTCGTCACATTCTTTGTTTGTAGATCTCCCAAGTGGAAAGGTATTCCAGGCATGGGCCTTTGATTTCCATGTGCCTAGAGTGAATTCTCTGCACCACACAGAAGTGGCCCACATATGCCAGAAGGAACGTTTCAACCTATGTGGGCCCTGTCAATGGGGTGCAGCTGATTCCAACATAGGTCGAAACGTACATCTAAGGCTTTGCTGTTATCTTCTTGCAGAGAGGATTTGCCTGACATTGATATGGATATGGAAATTTTCTCTGCAAATAGCACCGTTGAGAGGCTACCATGCCTCAGAACTAGACACCTCCTCTTGTTCGTTCTCTTCACATTCTTTGTTTGTATATTTTAAAACTTTTTTTGAGGAGGCGTTTTTTTTCACATTGTAATAAATAGTTAAAAGGATAAATTCATTTGTTGCTTTAGTGCTCCTTAACCCCTTAAGGACCAGCCGCGCACGCACACGGTGGTCACTTATGGAGCATTTTTTTTTCCCGCCATTCAATTCAGGACTCCCCAGATGGCATGCAGCTGTGTGGGGAGCCCAGAATTCCACGACGGACCAGGACCATCATGGGTCCTTAAGGGGTTAAACTGCCAAATTGTGAGTGTTTTTTCGTTTTTGCTCTGATTTATGTCTGTAGTACAATTCCTCCATTGAATAAATGGAATGCACATTTATCTGAGACCTTAACCCCTTAAGGACAGGCCGGGTATGCACCTGGGGTCACTTAAGGAACACGGAGCATTTTTTTTTTTTTTAATCCGATTCTGGACTCCCCGAACAGTGTGCAGCCACTCGGGGAGCCCGGAATTCAATGATGGTTCAAGACCTTCATGGGTCCTTAAGTGCATAACAAGCCATGAAAATCCAGGACCATCATGGGTCCTTAAGTGCATAACAGGCCATGACAGTCCAGGACCATCATGGGTCCTTAAAGGGATAGTAATACTTGAAAATAAGTTTATTTTATATTGTAGCCCTTTAAAAAACATGAAAAATGATATAAGTATTATCTCCCAAACCTTTATGGTTTGGGAGATATTCAGAAGTAAAGTTTCCCCTGGAGTGACGTCACTGCTCCACCCTTCAGATTTGGAATCCGGTGGCCAGACCATTAGTGCCTCTACAGAAGTGCTGAGATCACCATCTTTAAAAAGAATTTCTTAATTGGAATGGTCTACAAAGTGTGCTTTCAAGCCAGGCACACTTTCTAGATAATTCCAGTTAAGTAGTTCTTTTCAAAAGATCGTGATCTCGGCACTGCTAAAGAGCTGCCGGTTGCTCTGTGGACCGAATTCCAAATCTGTCCACTAGATGGCAGACTTGGCTGAAACAGCCAGGAAAACAGCATTTTACTATATTTTACATGTGAATATCTTCCAAACCATAAAGGTTTGGGAGATAAGACTTATATCATTTTTAATGTTTTTTTAAGGGCTACAATATAAAATACAATTATTTTCATGTATTACTATCCCTTTAAAGTGTTTAAAAAAAAAATTGGACCTGATAACCTGGAGATTTTTAAAATTATATTTAAAAAGTAAATGCTGGACAAATAAAAATGACCTGTTTTTTTATTTTCCGAAGTAAATTTTATTTTCCGAAGTAAATTTAACCCCTTAAGGACAGTCAATCGCGTCCTTAAGGGGCTAAACACAGATGGTGGACAGTTCAGTTTGGCAGTGTTACTTTTTGAATTTGACTCCTTTTCAGTCAGCCTGAACTGAGCAGACTAGCCTAACAGATCTGAAAACCAGTCTAAGAGTGGCACAGTGATTGGTAAGCCAATCTCTGTTCCTAATAGTGTGTAGGGTATATATTCTTGTGTTTGGTTTCCATTATAAGCAATTGCTTCTTTCAGTATAAATAGAGCAGAATGGATGGCTGCAGGTCTTATCTTCTTTGTGATGAAGCTCCAGTCTATGTGAGGAGAGAGAAGGGACACTTTTTATCGGACTAACCTTTAGGGACAAGCTTTCAAGAGCAGTGCTCCCTTTTCCAAGTATAATGCATACTGGGTTTTAAAAAAAATGCAGCATGTAACTGTGGGAAGGAAAACACAAACTGCTAACATTATATATATATATATATTGCACTCACGTTTCAGCAAATAATATGTAATCCTCAATAAGCAAAAGCACACACAGGACTTCAAAGATGAGTCAGAGTGATGAAGTTTTTTATTTAGTCAACGTTTCGGATGTCTACATGACACCCTTCGTCAGGACAAGGAACAGATTAATGAATAATCCCTTATAACACCCAAAACAGTGAATTGTCCCCCAAAGTTGAGCGTCAGGTGTCGACAGTTAAGTAATTTACACAAGTGTAAACACCTAAAAACATATTAATCCCACTTGTAATAAAGTGCTGGTTTAAAATATGAGCTAAATTAAGGCGTAGTGAAAAGAGTACTTTACATTGAGACACAGGCTAGATGTCAGTACATATTCTCAATAAGAGGAAGAAAGACCATTGTGCAGAAAATAAAATGTCTAAATACTAGTTTCTATTGTGGTCGTTATGTAAAAGACATGTGTGATCAAATATAGAGAATGTGTGTACACTGCCATACCATTCAGCTAGCCACATTAGCTTGATTTTAACTTATGTTGTATGCCATGTCCCGTAAATAGTAGATGCTGCGGAATGCGCTGGAGACATCTACTGACAAATGCACCGCACAAACACCTGCATCTCTTGTGAAAATTCTACCTTATATGTGCCATTTAAATGTTTTGTAAATTGGGATATAAAACGTGAGTTAAGATATAATGAGCTCCATGTAAAACAGTAGGTAATGTCAGAGTCAACACACTATATGTGCTGGAATCGTATCAAACTTAACTTTCTGTGTCATTTACATACAAGGTAACATCAAATGTTCTCTGTATCTAGAGTTAATCATCTTGTAGTCTGATATTCAATCTAATGTCATTATTTAAGGATTGCTTATGTTGCAGAGACAAATATGTGTCACATTATAAGGATATATTACAGATCTAGAACGATACAAGTTACATACATACACACACACACACACACACACACACACACACACACACACACACACACACACACACACACACACACACACACACACACACACACACACACACACACATACATACACATATATATATATATATATATATATATATATATATATATATATATATATATATATATATATAATGCACACACACACATTAAAAAGCGAAGACCATCTTGTGACATAAATTCTCCGTCCATTCCAGCTACACCCCGGGGTGGCAGTAAGGAGCCAATTCCGCCTCCTTTCACCTTCCACATTCACAGTGTTATTCCACTAACCCCTATTTGCCACAATCTGAACATCCACCCTCTATTTCAGAATCTCCCCTCCAGTTGTCACAAGAACTGCTATGCAACACTTGCATGTTTCTTTTCTTATTCCTCTTTTCTCAATGCCTGCCGCTTTATTTTGTCCTGTTTCATCCACTTATCCAGTGTGCATCCAGACATTGTACACAATGTAGAACACAAGTTCTACATTTAATAAATTGCACCCCTTTATCTTTGTCCTCTAACCAATTTCACTTATACTCATCCTAAAATGCTTTGATCTTCATTCTGCCTTCAACATGCCAATTCAACCCGCTGCCTTAAGTGTTGCTCTCTGGTGTTATACCAGTTTAACTTGCACACTCTCATCCCCTTTGTTTCCTTCCTGTCTCCCTTCTCACACAGTAGTGCCTGACAAATTGTCCCACACCTTTACCTCTCTGTACACAGACCTCAGGAAGGAGGGGCACAAGACCTTGTCACACTCCTTCCCTTCACACTGTATCCTCCAACACCCTTACTGCCTATACTTTCATGTTGCTGTCCCCACTCCCTCCACTTAAATCATGAGTGACCAGCCCACCTACCAGCATAATCAACATGCAGTGGACACCACACCCACTTCATTAGTGTTTGGTATTGATACATTGGAGAGGACAGGGGGCCAATGGTACATGCCAGAGGCCATGAGGGATTATGCTATATTACTTTGAGGCAGTGATACATGGAAGAGGCCAATTGTATATGACGAGTGCAGAAAAATCAGTGGTACAGGGTGGGTATTGGTATATAGGAGAGGCAGTGCACAATAGTATGTAGAAGATACCATGCTGTCTTACATGGACATACCTGAGAACTACTTCTCTTTGAGCCCCCAGAGAGGGTTCATGTGCTGGCAGACAGGGGATGTCAACTACATGATTCATGTCATAAAAGGGGTGGGGCTTAATTGGATAGGCCGTGCTTGCTTTTATATGTATCAAAGTGGGCTGGAAGAGGGTAGGAAGTGGGCAGAACAGGGAGGGAAGGAGGAGAAGTGGGAGGGAAGGAGGATAAACTCACCAGAGAATCAGCCTCTGTACCCAAAGACCCAGTAATGCAGTCTGCAAACCGGAGTCTCTAGGGCACATCTGGAGAGAGTCCAGGTATGTACATGGGAGAGGGCATTACTCCTTCAACACTTTTGCTAGTATAATAAATTAAATATAATATACTTACACAGCATTTTTCATAATTTGACAATGTTGGCAACCCACTGAAATGGATGATTCCAGTAAAAAAGAACAGGTTAAATAAATGCAAAAACAAAAAAAAAAAAAAAATCCTCTTCTGAAGGCTAACGTCTCTCTAGTTACACTTACAAGCACATCATTAGAGTTAAGAGCACACTGATGTGTTGACTTAGATGAAGCATTTGCTTTTCATCTGTATCATGGCCTGCAGTTTCATGATGAGAAGCAAACTCTTCTTTTCTGTTCTTTACTTCCGGTGCCAAAGAACCATTAATCACTTGACAGAAGAGGAGCGTTTAAAATGGATGATTAGGCAAGGGACTTACACCTGGAAGGGAAGCTAACAATTAATAACAAGTTACTCTTATATTAAAGTGCATAATTTACAGACATGTCAAAAACCTTAGCATAGTAGTTCTTGTAATTCATTTGAAATATTTTTACAGTTAAATGCCAGAAGCTAAGGAAAGCAGAGAAACATGCCACTTACACTCCAAGATCACACTTGTAACCCGAATGACAGTTTCCCACATGAACGGCACATCTCTCCCAGGCATCAGAATAAAGGATTGTTTTCTGAGTATTGGTGACACTTTCCCCACTCTGTTTAGGTTAATGGTATCCCAACTAGTCCCCACAGGTTGCAGACAGGCCAGGATATAATGATGCACCCTGATTGATCTGTTGGTTATTAATTTTTACGAACCCACATGAGCACAAGAAGAATCCTTAAATGAACAGTAAGTAAAACCTATTTCTGTTCTAACTGAAATGCTTGGCCATGTGTCCATGACTAAAGCTAAAATAATCCAGTAGCTTAAGTTTAAACACTTGCCCAATGGCTCACTCGATCCCATGAGATTCCTCCAAGGGGTGGGGTGAATTGCTCCTGTCAACTTGCAACTTTTCAAATTGGCAACTTACTCCTATGGGGTCTGAGAAGGGCAGCCTTCCTGACTTTTCATAAACCATATGACTAGAACAGGTGCTAATACCAAAATCCATGTCCTGCTTAAATGCAGGAGTGTAATATGGGATTTAAGATGTCTGTGTTCGTCCTTCTCAATCCCCACATGAGTTGGTTGCCAGTCAATTAACCCAGCAGGACACAGAGTGGAATCTGTTGAGCAACTAGGTAAGTAATAACTATTGAGCTACAAGATTAGTTTAGTCATAATTAGGGACACATGGCTAAACGTTTCAGTTAGACTAGAAATGGAGTTTACTTTTTCTATAAATCCTCTCCTCCTATATACAGCCTTATAGGACAGGTGTGGTGTCTCCCTGCTTTAATTCAATTTGAACAGCATGTTTTTAACTCTTTGAGTGCTAGAGAGGTATCCAAAGCATTGCAGTGCATCTTTGTGTTTATTTAAAGACAGGAGTTTAGTGTCGATCATTAACATGGCAACTCACTGGGCTGAATTTTATTCACAACATTGACCTGTTTATCAGCAAGAGGTTTAAGCAGAGGATTCCTAATAATAAAGAAGAATTTCAGCATTTGTACATACCTTATGTATCTCTAACAACCATATAAAGGGATAGTAATACGTAAGATTTAAAACAATATATGATGTAGCGTTTATGCCCCTGAATAAAACAAGGGTACTCCCACTGCTGAGAGATATTTTATTAAAAAACTAGTGTAAAAGCCCATGTACACTGGCCAAGGTCCGGAACCCTTTAAGTGCCAGAGGGGTACGCAAAGCATTGCTTTGCAATGCGTTGCGTACCCCTCTGGCACTCAAAGGGTTAAGCGGCCACTACCTCACTGTTCCACGCGATGCAGTGTTGGGTCGCCTCACTCACGCACCTCACTCACGTGATGCAATCATGCTCAGTAGAGACTGCCCAAACGCGCATGACAGCTTCTGACAAACATCCTAGCAAATTATTATATAGGATTATAACCGCTCAAACTTGATTTTTTTTTTTTAGGTGCAATATCACAGTGGCCTGAAAATTTACAGTGGCGCTGTTGCTACACCATCCTATGGAGATTTATGGTCTACAGACCAGAGCAGTCCATAGGATGGTGTAGTAAAAGCGCCATTGTGATATTGCACCTGAAAAATTCAAGTTTGAGCTGTTATAATTTTTAAATAACATGTCTCTCAGCAGTGGCAAGTAAAAAGTACGTCATGTACCAGGACCATCATCGGTTCTTAACCCCTTTAGGACCAGCGGTCCCGGGGTGTCTGGTCCTTTAAGGACCAGATAGGCGAGTTTGACGTGCCGTCCCACGTAACTGATCACGTGGGGTGGCACGTCGAACAAAGGACTGAAAGAGATCGCCCCGGTCTTGGAGCGATCAACTTCAGTCCCCGGTACTACTTGCCACACTCCTGCAGGAGCGCGGTGAGTAAAAGTACGTGACGTACCAGACCGTCACTGATCCTTAAGTGCCGGACCAGCGTGATGGTCTGGATACGTCACAGGACGCGAAGGGGTTAAGGGAAAAAAAATGTGACAGTCCCGGCATGTAACATGGCCATAAAGTGGTTAAAAATATTCTTCTGAAAAGACAAGGTTAGTCCACGTATTTATCCTTGTGTCTAAAGGCAACATGAAGCAGCAATTCTGGAACAAATAAAAGTTCCTAATGTTTTGAATAGGGCTTTGTCCTCTCCATCATTCAAGAGGTTAAAACGCCCCATTTAAAACAAACAATACCTTGATCAGGGATTATAATTTTAAGTCCTTTGCTACTAGCCAGACCTGAAAAGTTACTCACCACTCCAAGCCAAAACATACTCGCCAGGGCTAAATTTTCACTCGCCATTGGGTAGTGGCGAGTGGAAATTTTGAGCCCTGCCTTGATAGTCCATTTTTCCCAGAACAGAACCACTTGCCTTTAAACGTATAACCCGCTGAGTTGAAACTCTTTCCATAATCTGCAATTCTCCGTTTTAGTCTGTGGAGGTAGACAGCTATAACTCAGAAACATAAAAATGTATTGAAGTGAGACCTTTTTTCCAGCTTACGGATTTGCCAAATCTACATATTACCCTACTGATATTCTTTGTTGTTTAGTATAAGTTTATAATTATTAGCTTTTTTCTGCCACTGCACATACGCTCCTTGAAGTCTTTAGACAGATTCACATAAACTATTAAACCAGTATTCAATCTAGTAGAGAAATGTGCAGTTAACAATCCCTTAACATCTATTCAGGTTAATGGAGGTTACTGCTTCATTAGTGCTTTCTTCAGTGCTATGCTTCTTCCTCTCTGCCATGTTGACTTTTCACATCTGTTAGCTTCTTTACCGTGCTTAGTTGTTTTCTCACAATTTTCTGGGTGTTTTCTGTCTTCACTGCTGACCCATACTAATCTTTCTGCTGTAGTGTGTCTTTTTCTCTCCATCTTTGTAGAGTATGCACATAATTACGTTAATTCTAAACCTTGGCTCTGCTAGAGTGGCAGTAGCTGTCGCTGCAAAACTTGTGACTTTGATCATTCCCCACTGTCCCTGGTCCATGCACAGTTTGCCTTGTCAGATACTATCCAGATCAGCATTCACTGTGTCGCAATGTATTTATCTCAACCTTTCTTAGAGACATATCTGTCCAGCAAGTATTGATCAACCAGTTTTTTCATCAATATTAAATGAATAAGGGTTGTATGACGTTAAAGTGAATTCCAATCATATATTTGTAGAGAGACAATATTTAGAGCTGCTCTGTCATCTTGTTTTTTCCAATTAGTCAACACTGATGGTAATTGAGAAGTATTGTACCTTTGAGGGCAGATGTGTCTCGTTCAATATTATCTGCAGATTAAAGGGGAAAAAAACTACAAAAGGCTAATTAGTATTAAAAAAGCAACCACTGTTTACATGGTTGAACACTTTCCTCTCTAGTTTTTCTGGAATGCTCTTATTGTGTGTGTTGGTTTTCTAGTCTCTTCTGTATTGAAGGTTTCCAGAAAATCCTTGCGTATGAGCATGGGCGAACCTATCAATAGCAAATATAAATCACCCAAGGTCTCCCCTTAGTTAATGATAAAAACAACGGTGCTCCTGTGAGGATATACTTAGTCTTAGTCTAGGGCGTAACTTGTCATTGGTGGTCTGGTGCAAAAATTGTCTTGGGTCCCCAGCACACAAATATTCTCCATATGGCATAACTGGAATCTGTTTTGTCCTAGACACAATGGTACTCTCCTTGGAAGTCATGCCCCTTGTAGTTATGCCTTTGACATTATTACATTCTAAATGAATTTCTCTATTGTCTATTGTGGAACATAGGTGCCATGGGGTAAAGCATCCTTCTGCAAGAAGGCAGGGAACTTGCCTTAAAAGGATCTCTGGAGAAGGAAACTCCCTCCCTATTCCACTTCACCCGCACCAATCCTGCTCAGTGACCTCAAAGGAGATGGATTAGGGCAAAGATCCTCTCATAGTTCGTCTTAATTGTTAATTTTTTTGGCCTCCATTGTCGGTTTGAACCAGAGTGCAGACTGTAGAGGACCTGGGTCTGCTAGAGGATGGCAGTTCTGCTTAGCTTTCCTGTGCAGAAAATGCATATGTATGTATAGGCGCATGAAGGCTGAAGAAGACAGGATCTTCTGTATTCAGAGTGAACAGATCTTGTGAGTATGGCACTGTGTATTTGTCTAGCAGCCACATTCACAATAGCTGTGGTAAAATTGCTAGATTTACACTCTGCTCATCCTTTCTATTTGTCCCTTTACTATCCCTATCCTCTCTGATGGGGATTTTATAAAAATGTACTTCAAGTTAGTTACTTTTGGTTTTTGGGTCTGCAGTGCCTTTAACCCATTGATTTCCAGAGGGATGAGCAACACATTGCGAATCAATGCTTTGCTTAACCATCTGGCACTCAAAGGGTTAAGAAAGAACACTTGCGGTGGCCATATTGGATGAGGTATAGACAGAACAGTTTTGATTTCTGCTGACCCTATGGGACCATCTCTATTTTTCCACCACACTTTGGGGCAGTGATCTGATACAACAGATTGCTCCATTTTCATTTTGGAGGGAAAGCAGAACTATTTTTCCCATAAGTCCTGGTTTCCCTGGCCACAGGAAACAGGAAGAGGATGTTCTATTATTACACTGCTTCCTCTTTTCCTGCAGTGTGAGTCACATGAGGCTGCATTCTCCCTACTGGCATTTTACTTTAATCCATTCAGGCAGATAAGTGGTTTATATTACATTTCTGTTCTGTATGCTTTCTTTAGGGGTCCTGGCTATATCTGAGCATTGATATGGGCAAATCTTAGACCACCAGGGCACTTGGGATTTCCCTACCTGTTTACCATTTGTTTCTTATGTCAGAGTGGTCTTCTATAGGACTTTGCTGGTACTTTCCTTCCCTAAACCACCTTAGCATTAGGGCTTTCCCTATTAACCCTCTGCACTTCAAATCAAGTTCAGACTGGTCTTCTTAGGGACTTTGCTCTTACATTCTGTCCATTTTTGGTCTGTGGCCACTACACAGCAGCTCCCGGGCTCGTCTTATGAACAAAAGCCTGCATTAGTTGCAGCCACCTTTTTTTTCTGTTATGTATAATATCGCTTTCTCTATTATGGGGATCCTTGAGCTCTCACATCTGGACCACCTCATTTCTTCCTGTTGCGGGGATCCTTCTGCTAAGGAGGGGAATACTGATGAGAATGATTTTTGATTCCCCATTTACTACTGGGACTGACCCTGTCTCACCTGGTGATGATCTTAGCACAGCAGTTTTTGGAAATGCTTAGGGGCTCTGAAGCCTCTAACTTGAAATATTTTCCCACATATATTTTTGAATCTCGCTAGAGGGATGCTCCATTCTCATTTACCAATTTATGTGGTACTGAAGTGGGCTAGCTCCCCCTCAAGTCGCCTCTCCTTTTTCCTCACCTTTTCTAAGCTTACAGAATTGCCACTTATGGCTGCTGCTGCTGCACTTAAAGGTATAGTAATGTTTCGCAAAAACAGCAGCTCCAATTAATCTTCATAGTTTTTGAGCCATAGAGAGTGTTATTTCAATACTGTCAGAGTTGTGGTTCAAGAGTAATTGAATGATAAAGTATTCCTCTCCAACCCCTTTTACCCAGTGTAAGCCACCTCCCCTCAGATGTGGAGTCTGGTCTTGAGATCAGACATCTTACTGTGAGAACAGTTAAAACCCTGCCCATGACAGGTTTTTCCCTTATTCTAATTGAAGATTGTCCCTTTCTGTGATCCACCTGGACACCACCTTGCTGCTCTGAGGTGAGCAATGTTACATCAGTAAAAGGGGCAGGAGGGGGATACTTTATCATTTAATTAATCTTGAACTATAGCTCAGACAGTATTGAAATAACACTCTCCATGGCCCAAATACTATGACGGTTAATTGGAGCTGCCTTTGTTTTGAAACATTTCTACCCTTTTTACTGGAAAGGACTAGGCACTTCCTACCCTCTGGCTAAACCAATGGTTGGCACACCGGTCTTCCAAGAAATCCTTGGTTTTTCTCTCATTCATGGGTAGGTGGTTGTTTGGTCCAGAATCGGAGGATGTTATTAGCTATGCCACTGGATGTATGGGGGCACTATAATGAGGTATCCCCAAGCTTTCCTTTTCTCCAGTGGAGATGCATGGTTGCCACCACTACCACCATGATCGGTATGCTATGCTCCCATGGTGTGTGGACTCCTGCAGTGGTCCAGACGCTTCCTACCCCAAAACACATGCAGGTTTGGGCAGGAAAAACACATAACCAAAGGCCTAAGCTCTAAAGTCTACCTCTGTATGACTTGCAGGGGGTTAGGTCTTCCACAGAATTCAGAGTTTATCTGTGTCTCTTTCACTGTCTGTATGTCAAAGCAGTGGTTTTTGGATGATCATAGCAGAGTATCATTCAGATTTCAAAACTTTCTTCCATGTTGCTCCTTTATGTCCAGAGTTTCTTGTGATCTGGTAAGGAACCATATATTTTTAAATGTGGTTTGATGACGCATGGGATCCAACTCTCTCTTTGTATTTCCCAGAAAGATGGTGGTTGCCCACCTATTCTGGACTTGACGCTTCTCAGTTGCTTGTCCTTATGTACTGGTCTTTGTGCTACAACATTCCTGCCTTTGTTTTACTTCAACTATCATTCTATTTTGCAAGATATATATGCAGTCTACAGGTTTATTTCTTTACTCTTTAATTATTTTATTCAATTTGACAACCAGGTGTCCATGCTGCGGTTATGTTTGTTTCATGCTGCTACTTACAGGGACATATCTCTGCTGCTGTTTGCTTGAATCAGATGAGTAATATTGCAGACTTTCTTTAGAGCATTGGGAAAGCATGGTATTGAATGGCTGGTGAGCCACAATTTGCTAAGCAAGTGAGTATCACTGGAGGACCATTATCAGTGATTCCTGCAACCACAGAGAATACACACATAACTAAACGCATATGGAGGCATTCTCCACATAAAGAAAAATGTCTGAAATAAGGAATTATGTTCCATTGATGAAAGAAAAAGTCATCTTACATTAAAGATAACATAGTGATAAGATTATAGGAAACAATTCAATTGCAGTTTGTGGTTTAATCCTCTGGGATGTAAAGTATTAATTTTATAGTAATGTACTAATAGTATCTTGTGTCTGTTCCCTTCTTTCATAGGATGATGAAACAACAAAATTGGCATAAATTCAATTTGTTTGTTTAAGTCCCAGTTGACCGAAATTTCTCACTGCTGGTTGTCTGGCATAATCTTTAGCATCAAGGATCCTGTCTAAAGCCTTTCTTATAACAGACTCATGATTATTAATGCATTATTTCAGCATAATTGTGATCTTTCCTACATTCTTTTTCCTATGGAACATAATTCTTTATTTCAGACTTTTTGCTTTAGGTGAAGAATGCCTGTGTATGCGTTTCGTTATGTGCATTTTCTGTGGTAGCAGTAATCATTGATGGTGGTCCAATTGCTGCCCCCCAACACTATACAATTGGACTCTGCCTGGGATAACTTGGATAAGGCTTTCAATCTTCAAATGTACTAATGTTCCAGTTTCCAATATTAATACCACAACTGATTTATCCTTTATTAGAGAGAAGTATATATAAGCCAGTAAACTATGATTCATATGACATTGCGATGTGCAGGAGTCCATCAAGTGATTTGTACTGCGATGCGCTTGTGTGCACTCTAGTTAGAATAAAAATATAAACCTTGTTATGCTTCATTGTATCTTCAATGGCAATGGCAATTGTCTATGGTGGTCCTCCTGGGATTTACAGGGAGTTCTACACTGAGCTATTGCTCAGTAAAAGCATCTATGTGGGTCTTCTTGTGTGGAATATACATATCTACCTATACTGCAGAAAATTAGCCTTTTAGTCGACTGGATTGGAGATTCCCTACAGGAGCCAATATATATACTGATGTGGCTTCATGGCCTGCAGAACTTTAAATGAATTAACATTTGTTTGACAACCGAATTACACTGATTCCCACTTGGATAAGATATTATGTTTTATGTGATGCACTGGAGTGCATTGTATTGAAATTGCATGTACATCTCTGTATTCATACTCTGTACCTTTCCTTATGATTATACCAAATTCAATATCATTTGTCAGAATTGTTATATGGACTTCTTGCTAAGAAATGTGTGCTTTGATATGCTGGTGTACACACCTTGCCGATACAACATTGAATGCATCTTTATAACCCTCCCCTCACTTATAGATAAGATTCATACAAGGACGTTTTTCATAATGACAGCTTTTTGCAATTTTAGATCTGTGTCATTTAGGTTTTCTACAATAATATATTTCAGTCTGGACTCGCCTACTGCCTTCAGCCGGCAGTTTGTAATTGGAATGGAGGGCGGGCGGGTTTTGAGTCCAATATGGCTTCCTATTAATTTTTGTTATCCTTTAAACCTTTGAGTACCAGAGAGGTATGCAAATCAATGTGCAGGAGACCTACCTGGCACACAAGGGGTTAAATAAACCTCTTATAATCCTGATATAATTATCAGTCCACTAAAGGAGCAGTTTGAGCCCAGAGAGCTGGGTGGTATTTGAGCATTTAACACTGAAGAGTAGGAGATTTTGACAGAAAGATGCCTTTACACATTGTCATATTAACACTAGAAGCTTGGAAATTTTTTTTTTTTTTTTTTTTATATTTTGTTTGTGTGATTACAAAAATATAAACAGATTTGATTTATTCTGTGCTGTGCTTCTCTAACATTGTCCTATGAGGCACCCCTGCTTTAATGCAAAACACAGGGCATGGGGTAATATTTACTGCTTTCATTAAAAGCTACTTAGGAGCTCTTATCTAAGGAAGGAATGTGATTTGGCAGGAGTTCCAAGGTTGAGGTGATTAGCCTGATTTAAATTTCTATTTCTTTTTATCCTGAGTACTAATAAAAATACTTTTACTATAGTGCTTCCTAGGAGACTATTAAAAATATATATCTTAACAGCATATATAGATTGCTTAGTATAAGCAAAATAGTCCTGTCTAATTGGTATTTTACCATTTATGCACCAGTGAGGTGTGCAGAGTAATGAACTGCTCACCTATTTGGTACTTAATGAATAGCTAACACCTTACATCCTCCCCCGCCTAATACATGCACACACACCTACCTTCTTTGCCTTGGACAGAAAATCCTAATGACCCTTATGAATTTCCGTTGCTCCTTGGTTCACGAGATAACATCTTCAGTTGTAAAGACTGAACTTCTGTATTTTCACCACACATTTGTCTCTAAACATGTACCATACAAAAAATGTACTAAAAATATATGTTGGGGCCCCAGTAAAATAATACCCCACAACTAAAATACCATCTCCCTCTATACATCAAATATGCATGATAATCTGTGGCACAGACAATAACCCCTAAAGGCAGGAATGATTTGTGTACTAATGCAAATATCACCTGCGGTTTGGATTTGTCATGATATAGTTAATATTTATTGTATCTGCAAAAAATCCCCAAAAAGATTATTTGGAATGGATAGATCAGGATATGGACACGAATATAACATGGAATATGTAAGCATGAATGTTGTTCATATCTTAAATGATTATATTCCACCAAAAAATAACACCCCGGAAGGGGATATATATATATATATATATATATATATATATATATATATATATATATATATATATATATATTTACACATATATATAACAGTTTTCAATCGTTCTCATCTGCTCATTCTGGTCAACTTGACACAGTAATATCATTTGGTGCAGTGCCTTTCACTCCCCACCCTGCTAATGTGACCATATGTTTGGACTTTCCATGTTACTATCCATTACGATTAATCTTTTCTGCAATTTTTGCGAAATTAATTATTCGCATTCCCTGTGCCTTGATGACCATTTTTGGCCAATTCAAACCATGGATATTTGTAGAAGTGCATTTAGACATTGTCTGTACTAGAAATTAGAATATATATTTGATGTATAGTGGGGAGTAGGTATGTTGGCTGTGGTGTTTTTTAATTGGGGCACCAACATGTATTTTTAATAAATAATTTTGTATGATACTTTTATGTTGAGACATTTGTAGTACAGGGGCAGTGATTATACAGATACTTCAGAACATGTCTTTACTTTAAAGAAATTGTTTCATGAAAGGTTAGAAGACTGCACTTTTCTTTTGTGTAGCTATACTAGATTTCCCAACTTCAGTCTGAATCGATAGCTATTAGGAGTGATTGTATATTTTCTTTCCTATCATCTTAATGTGGTCCTGCATTTCAGGTCCATGGAGGAAGACGTAACAATTGACCTCAGACTCTACTCAGTGCACATGGTAACCTTAAAGAGATAGTAATGAAAAAAAAACAACTCTGTAGAGGATTGTTCAATGTATTCTGTTATAATGCATAGCATATCTTTAAATCTCTTTACCTTCATATTGTTCATCAAAATCAATTTAAATGATTCCCCCTCCAGGCCCTTTCCATCATGTCATTCACGGTTCACTTAGATCCGAAAGCCCGATCGTGACGAGGAACAATAATTGTGTGTCTCAGTACAAGGAAAATCCTGCCTGCTTGACGAAACATGACAGTGTTTTGCTAATGCTGACACAATATTGTCCCTTGTTGCGATCCATTCAGACTGGCTTTCGGATATGAATTATGTGATGGAAAGGTGTGGGAGGGGGAGTCTATTTTGTAGAAAAATATGAAGGAAAAGAGACTTAAAAATATGCTGTGCATTATTACAAATTACATTGAACAATCCTATACATTTTTTTTTACATTACTATGCCTTTATGTAGATTCAGGTGCTCTGCCTAGTTCATTTTGAAGAATTTGCCAACAGCTGTCATGTCTGCCTCCATGGACATGACCTCCTGGACTGACTGAAGATGTTTTCTATTGAACAAAAAATTAATAGATTCAAGATTATTATTGGAGGTGTTAGCTCTCCTTTAAAATGTTAAAGGGGATCTATCACCCCTATACACGTTTGTCTAAAAAGTTAGTTTATATAGTGACTAGATGGACAACCATTTTCATTTTCTTAAATAATTGTTATTTTGCCGAAATCAAATGTGTAAAGATTACCCTGCCCTTACTTCCGGAAAGACTACTGTTACCAGCTCTATATCATAATCTGTCACTCTGGCCAATGAGAGCGCTCCAGCTTACATGCAGAAAGTCTCCGTCATTGGACGAGGCTGGATCGAGGGAGGGGGAGCAGAGGAAGAGTGACAGTGTTTGGTACAGAGCGGGTAAACGCAGTCTGTCCGGAAGTAAGGTGCAGGGTAATCTTTACACGTTTAATTCTCTTTGTTTTTTGAGGCCTAAAATATAGTCCTTTATGGGTCGTGAGGGAGCAAGCATTCCTGCCTTTTCCAGAGCTCCCACTGATTTTCCAGCATTATCCGTGAGATAAGATAGCACATTTTCTGAATAATAGAGCAGTATGCACTAATCAGTCAATCAGCTCTTATCTCTCAAGGCAAACAAAATAATCAATATTAAATAAATGGTCTCTGAACAGAAAAATGTACACATGCATTAAAAATCAAGTTTTGGATTATATTTTACAGCTGTAACATGAATATATATTTTTTTAAATTACATAAGCTAACTTTACGTAAATAATATTTAAAGTTAAATCAACTACTTTTTTTGTGTACCTAGCATTTAATGGAGTAATTTCAAGGTATTCTGTGGCCCCTGGCAGAATTGAGAGAATGGAGGCCCTCAAATATAATGAAACATTTAGGATACTTAAGATTAATTGCAACCTTCATTTTTTCCTCTTCGTGTCTGTGGTTAATACAGTTATATTTATGTGTTGTGCCTCATTCCAACATTGCCATCTAATCACAGAAATAAACAGGTTCCTTCTTGTACAACTGGAACTGTTGGGAACTCAAGGTGAGGCCCTCACTGAATGTCTCGTACACACAGGCATTAATGTGTACTCTTGGGGCTAAGGCATAGTTTTATTTTTCTCTGTTACAAAACAATGCCATTCTATGCACTTAAACCACTAAAGAGTACTTTTGAGGCATACTGTTCCATTTTAGAATTTATAGGAGCTGTGAAATAGTATTTTCATGTACTGTAGGTGATTTTTTTCTTCCATCTGTGCCAGAGTTCTTCGAATTTTAAACTTTTTTCAGGTGCCTTGAAATGTGAAACCATTATTCAAAACGTCAGCCATTGTGATGGCCTTGTATTTTCAGCACAGAAGCACTTGCATGCTATTTGGGATGCATTGAATCAATTCTTTCAGCTTTGGATGAATAACGAGTACTTATAAAAAGATTTAGACTGAATCCTATAAATCTGTAGTATTCAATTATCTGACTTAGAGCTGCTATGGAACACAATTCCCATAATTCCTTCCCAGCCATTAGCTGGTGGTAGTTAATGGGGGTTGTTGTAGTCTATGACATATTGAGGTCCAAATGAAGCTACTGGGAATTTGAGTCCAAACAACAGCTGGAAGGTCACCAGTTTCCCACCTTTTACCAGAAGTCTGGGCCCTTCTTCAGATTAGCTTTGGCTCACATGAAGATTAAGCATGGAGGCACCAATACAAAGGAACTTTCCGGATCTGCCTCAAAGTCTCCAGTTTTCACTGTTCTGTAAAAAAAATTCTGTCTTTGAGATGCTAACCTACATTATCTCCATCTACGTGAAACTCTGCTCAACTTACCCCTGTCCTTTTAAACTAGCTATTTCAAATAAAGGAGAAAGAAAAGCTCTCAATAATAACGCTCCACTTAACTCAGTGGCCAGAAATTCCTAATGGTCTCTCTGAATTTAGACCTTTGCTCAAGATATGACATATTCAATCGATCCTAATAAACAGGTCAGTTGCTAGCAGGACCACAGGATCCCGAACTCTGTTCTCTGCACATGATCATCTTAAAGGGATAGTATTGTCAAGTTTTATAACAAGTGAATCTTGTAGGCATTAAGAAATTAAACTAAATGCCCCCAGTCCCATCTCTCAAACCTTTAAGGTTTGAGAGCAATTCTGCAGTAAAGTTCCCCCCTCCCTCCCTTTTCTCTGACATCAATGTTCAAGCTGACTGCAGGAGAATCCGGTCCCGGGACAAGTGGAGGCTCTTCAGCAGAGCCGAGATCTCGTTATTGAAAAAGAAATCCTTCACTGGAACGGTTTACAAAGCGTGCTTACAAACCAAGCACACTTTGTAGACCGTTCCAGTGAAGAATTTCTTTCTCAATAACACAATCTCGGCTCTGCTGAAGAGCCTCCGACAGTCCCGGGACCGGATTCCCCTGCAGTCAGCTTGAGTGCTGACGTCAGGGAAAGCGGAGGGAGGGGGAATCTTTAGTGCAAAATCTCTCTCAAACCATAAAGGTTTGAGAGATGGGACTGGGGGCATTTAGTTTAATTTTCTAATGCCCACAAGATTTGCTTTTTTTAAAACCTGGAAATACTATATCTTTAACCCTTCAAGCATCAGAGGGGTGTACGGTACTATGCTCTGCAGTGCATCCCTTAAAGGGACGAGTAGGCTAATACACGCTTAAACACTCTTCCTCCTTCAATTTGAAGAGAACTGCCAGTAGGTGTTTTGCCTCCAGTTATGTATCTCTTGAACAACTGCACAAGGGCAGCATTCTTTGGGGCCATTAGGATTATTTTGTCTATAGAAAGGCAAGTGGTGATGTGTTAGTTCTCCTTTAACTCCTTGGCTGCTAGAACATCAGGCAACTTTGGCATCCAGGGAATTAAGCTCCAGCTAATGATTCATGTCATTTTGACACTCCGGCCCTAATACAAACATAGCTCTAGAGGAGAACTGGATTTGATGTTTCTGAGTATGATGATACTAATCAAGGATTTCACTGACCAAATGCTTAACCTAAATAAAGAGAGGGATTACATCCTTATAAGGAACTGGATATCTGCATACAGAGTTGCTTAATTGGAGAAGAGCGGTTATTATTTCACCCCATTTGTCAGCCTTGATCCTTTTAGTTAGGTTTATTACAAAAGTATGGCCCAGAGGCAGTTTTTATATTAACCCATTGAGTGCCAGGGGGGAACGCAACACATTGGGTGAGATTCATTAAGCAGGGATAAAGAGGTGATAAAGTGATGATGGTGATGTAATTCTATGGAACCTGTGCACTAAGATGTCTTCACCATTGGACAGCTTAGTGATTAGGCTCCATAGAATAACATAGAAACTTCCTCATCACCACTTTATCACCGCTTAGTGAAACTCCCCCATTCTGTTATAATGTGTTGTACATCCCTCTTTTACTTGAAGGGTTAAGCAGTGCATAGCTCCATAATATGATTTTGGATGTTGTTTCTATTATACTTGAATTTTATACGTAGACACACATTTAATGTGTATTTGTATTTCAGTCAACTAGTATGGCCTTTTTGGGTATTTGAAGGCTGTGCTCTTATTTTTATGAGCTGAAGTTGCTCATCAGTTTTCAGGAGACAGCCAAGGTCTGGGTCTCTTCATCATTTAGTAATTTTTATCATTAAAAATAGTCTCAAAAAAGGTCATATGAATAATATCTGAATTTCCAAGTTGTCACAAGAATACTGAGTAGCTTTAAGTGTCACAAGTGCATATGTCCATGGTACCACTTATATATCACACTGTATTAAAAGGAAACTGTACCTATAGGAATAAGTAGCTATAAACCCTTTAAGGACCAGAGACGTTTACAACACACTGTTCTTTTCTATTTATCCCAGTGATTTGCCTACATAGGTGTGTGTGTGTGTTTTGCATAGGAATGCTGTAGTAGTATCAATGTTGACATTATTTTCTCAAGCTGATGCGCTTACATAGGTTTGCACTACCTACATTATTTTTTTTTCTCCATGGGGTTTCTCATTTACATTGTTGACGCCTTTTAATTGCAAGGAACTATGAATGCAGACCTCATTGGTGATCAGATCATACAAGCAACCACAAATAAAATGCAATAATAGTATAAATGTACTTGATTGCTACATAAAGGAAATCCTACCTAAGCACATCTATCTGTTAAACTAATTAAAGGAGCACTAATGTTCTGTTAAGGATGAAAAAAATAATGCTTCAGTCAAAGCTGTTGCATCTCGAAAGGTCACAGTGAGGAGTAACTGCTGTCATATTATATGTAAATATAGTCAAGTTGATTCAAGCTTTCAAGACCTCTCATGTCTCTTCTTCAAGCATGTTAAAAGATGTCTGAGGAAGAGACCTGAAAGGTCTTGAAAGCTTGCATCCTAAATTTGATTAGTAAGCCAATATAGGTATCAACTTGTCTATATTTGCCCCCTGTATTTCTACAGTTAACACGGTACCAACTTTAAACTTATACTCTATGTATACAAACAGCCTATAATTCACTAATCCCAAAGGAAGTAATATGTGGTGATGATGATAAAAGTTTAATCAATGAATAAAGAACAGTTTGAACTTTATTATTGTTTGAACAAAGGATCTTGCTGCAGTGGGAGTATGCTCCTCAGAAAAGCCCCTCCAAAATATACCGTAGTTCTCCTGATAAAACTTTACTTTTCCTTTACATGCCACCCTTATTTTGGGGGGAAGTCTCTGTTAATGGGCATGGTTCCTCTGTATAACTTCAATAAAAGTAAAGTGGAGTGCAGTGTAAATCTGCATATGTTAGCCTGTGAAAAACTGCACAAGATATTTCATACATCTCAAGTTCCATAAAGGTACAGCAAATTATACTTTAATTTCTGTGAATATTGCAAAGCATTCTTGTATATATTATGTTTAACAATCAAAATAATAGCTGTATGTATGATATGATAAAAAAAAAAAAAATAATTCTCTAATGGACAAAAATGTGTGTGTAAACACATAGTGGTCTCCATATATATTGGTTATTATTACTGAACTCCTCGTACTGCCTTCTAAGCTCTGTAGGGAAGCATAATGTGAAAATATTAATCCAGGAGCATTAAATCACATTTGATAATCTCTCTCAAAAAAAAAACAAAAACAAAAAAACAAAAAAAAAAAACACACTTGCATTTCTAGCAGTCTTGCCCATACCAGTGCTTTCCCTCCTGCAGTGACGATGTGTATAAGCAGTGGGCCTTGGCAAGTGCTATTAACTAAATCACTGCAAAAGTAGGATGTGCTTTTCTCTGGGCTGCCGTGTAAGGAAGGTTGGATGAACAATTGGTTAACTACTTCAATACTGTATAAACTAGCAAGATCTGGGACACAAAAGGCTAAATTATACCTTGATAGCTGCTGACACTATTGCATTAGTAAAGTCATATTAAACAGCAAATATTAATTTAAAAATAATATATATAAATGAGGGTATTGTGGTTAAAGACAAAGTGGATCAATTTTTGGACAAGTCAACTACGTTGTAGGGAACAAAAATGTCAATTGGTTTAAGAAAATATTTACACTGGCAACTTGTCTGTGTTTCATTTTGGCATAGCCTAGCCCAGGCTTCCAAGATTTACTTCCTTGCAATCTTCTGTGTTGCTCCTCAGCGCCTTCTGCATTGAGCAATGTGTCAGAGGTCTGACAGGTGTCTGGCCCACTTGGGCATTGACCAGATAGCAGAGGTTAAGATGAGTGTTGCAACTTCCGGAAATTGTTTGTGTGAATGATCTGCATGGTGTCCCATAGACCACTATATGTTCATGAATGCTGAAAGTATAATTTTGCCCTCTCAGAATGCATCCAGGTTGCTGCATAGTGTGCAAGGATCGCCAGTGGAAATAGCATCACTGGGAGCCTGATGTTTACTTTCTGGGGCTAATGTCAGTCATAGGAACTTACACTTAATGGGATTGTAACTGCTTGAAAGCTCAATAAGTTTCCTGTTCAAAGGGTTAAGCCAATTTTTAATCAAAAGGAATTGTGGGAATGCTTATCTGTCTCCTACAGTGCATTTTTTTTTTGCTTCAGCAGAGTTACACTTTGACTTTATGCATAAGACCCCCAGTGTCCTATTCCCAATTGTTTATTGCATAGTAAAGCTAAGCCTGCAAATAAAGGAAGACAAAAATGTACTCATTTACATAGGTATATCTTGTACATCACTAATATATCACCAGGTAAAGGGTCAACAGGTGTGTCCTTACTCAACTTGAGCAAGCTGCTCTTAAGGTTGGTAGACATACAGCAGATTACTCCACTTTAGGGGCTTTTAAATTCAATAACTTTTTAATTGGGGTAGTGGGCCCCACTTTGTTGCTATATGTTATTTCTGTGTAGAATTGTCTTTTATACCACCCTCCCCCACAAAACAGTTCATTGTGTAAAGCAGCACTTCTCAGCTATAGTTCTCAGGGCACAGTAACCGGTCCCGTTCTAAGGATATCCACAATCAAGGTAGATTTCACAATGAGCCACTAACAACCTGTGATGAAGCAGGGTTATCCTGAAAACATCACCTGTTTGTGTCTCTTGAGGGCTAACCTTGATAATCAGTGGTGTAGTGTGTCTTGTTTTCTAGTCAGATAAATTCTCCCTCCCCCCCCCCCGTCGTCCCGTCTGCCACTGTCTCGCAGAGGATAATTGCAGTTGTAGTCTGTTTTATATGCTTTTATCTGTTTTTCTATACTTTTATATGTATAATATAATCATACCTACAAGTAGACCACCACAGGTATGCCACTCACACTGGCCTTCCAAACAAGGATAGCCAACTTATGGCTTCCCAGCTATTTGCTAAATATCCAGTAACCCTCACGTATCCATTGGTCCAGTGGTGGAAACTGAAGTCCCAACATCTGTTAGAGAGCCAGAAATTGCCTATCCGTTCCTTTTTCTATAACAATGAAATCAATTTGTCATTCAATTGCTATCATGGGACTCCAGCTCAAGCTGTTTCATCCTCTGTCCATACATACTTGCTCCCCCATGTCTTGCCACTGATATCATACTACATTTGGATATGAATGAGAGTGTCAGTGAGAGTACTGGTGAGACTGGAGAAACTGGGCCTGTGGATGTCTGTCTCTCCCATTGACAAAGTCTGTAGCTACACACACTAATGTACTTAGAGGAGAAGCTGAATTTACCAGTCTTGCTGAGTGCATAGAGTTGAAGGTGGGTGTATGTGGGCCCTCTGTGGTAGCTATAATGACTGTTGTGAGGGGGACTTGAGTACCCCAGTCACTTGACACTTGTAAACAAAGAGGTTAGAGGTAGAGGGAAAAGGTAGGAGGGAGCGTACAGTGACAAGGGTAAGCATGGAGTGCAAATACTCCACACAAAATTAATGTTAATATATATATATTTTTTTATTGCTGACAAAACATACGTGGATCTAAAATCTGTCGTACGCACACAGGTCCCAAGTGCAAACCATGAAAAAGGGGGCAGGGTCTCTAGTTACCCACACGTTTTGCCCATTTTATTGGAAAGACACAAAGTTTTAACACCTCCTTAATGAGATATATTTGTTACTGTGTGCATGTCATGGCACCTCAGCTGGCTAACCACACCTCTCCAGATGCCTGAGGATGATGGAAGCTGTATTCCAACAACAGCTTGTGGGCACAGGTTGATCATCATAGTCTATGCTGAGGCAGATGCTTTGGGTTTGGGATGCAGAATTACACAACAAAAGAAAAGAAAAATGGAATAATTGTATTGCAAACCATTTGACCTCTAAGGAACAAATACAGTGTGGAGTGATTTAAATGGGGCTTTTAACCTCTTTTTTGCTGGAGATGTTTGCATTTTTGCTTTCTGGTACATTGGTTTGCTACTGGATTGCTCTACTTTGCTATAGAGTAAAAAGTCGGTAATTGTTGAATCCTTTTGTAGTTAATGGAAGCCCCTCAAAGGAAATTCTGAAATTGAGAAAGACATTGGAACATGGGTATAGCTGGGAACTCTCCAGATTTCCCCCAGAGACTCCGTTTTTCACACTGAATTACTGGGTCTCCAGGGCAGAGGCTGATTCTCCGGATGTGGGGCGTTTCTGATGAAACTCTGCTCACTTGTGCTCCACCCCACCCTGTTCCTCCCACTCCCGCACTCTTCTCCTCCGTCCCCTGTCTATGGAGCTATTCTTCTTGTTTTGGAAGTCCCACCCCCCACTCACGATTAAGCCCCACCCCTTTTATGGTGCAAATCGCGTCATTTCTCTGCCCTTATCGGCACCAGAGGACTCTCCTCCGGGCAGCCCCAATCATGAAGTTCCCAGGTATGCACATGGGTATCTAGACTACAATGCAGGTACCTTTTGAGGCAGATATAAACTGAATGCAACATATAATACTACAACAAATCCTACTAGCTCCCTCATTCACCCAGATTTTTAATACACTGATAGTTGTCACACATCTAATACCAACAGCTATTATTGTTCTTATTGATATGATTACCCATTTGTTTCTATCGTTGGCACCAACGTATTGTGAAGCAAAGTGTTAGTGACCACTCTATCATCCAAGGGGTAAAGCAGGCATGTAGAACATACAACCCCTTCCTTGGTGAAATGCATCCAGGGACGGATTTCCCATTAGGCAGAGCAGGCTGACCACACCCACATTCTGAGTTGTGGATGGGGCCAGAGCAATCTCAGTATCCATGTACCAGTTTTATAACCCTTTATATGTTTATAACTTTACATATTTTACCCCTAGAGAGTTGTCCAATGCATTGCTTCACAACAAAGAGGTTAAAGCTTTTTTGCTTTGCTTGTTATATGCCAATGATATTTTCTGTGCTAGGAAATAGTGGTTGGGTCTTTGGATGGGGCCATGTGAGTAATAGGGGTGTGGTCATGGGTGGAGCTAAGTACACTTAGGGTGAGATGTTCAGAAAGTGATGGTAACTGAAATTGTCTGTAATCAGGATAAAAAAGTTCTCATGCCACGGTCTGTCAATTCTCAAACTTGTTTCTGTTGTTTTTTGCATCCAATTACGCCATCTCCGTCAAAGGGAAAAACCTGTCTTAAAAATGGGCGTGGTTTACGTTACCGTTATATTGTAAGGTATTTTCAGAAAAAAATATTTGTTTTTGTCTGATTGTAATTTTTTCCCGACAAAATAAAATTGGTCTAAACTTGGAAAAGACAAATTGAAGTACTGTTAGCAGGAGTGAGAAGCAATTTGTCATTCCAAACACAAAAAAAGTATTTTTCTTTGAAAATTTTCATTTCAAAGACAAAATCAAAGACAATTTTTAACATCAGAATTTTTTAAAGGCAATGTTCATCAAGATCTTTTTGCCGACATTGTTAATTCTTTATATGCATTTTCAAACATGCCGGATTTACTTCTGAAAATATCGTCCTCCTTTTACCACAAACTCAAGATCCGACTATTTTCATTATGACGATTTTTGAACATCTTGCCCGTAACCCTTTGAGTGCCAGTGCTCTGCAATGCATTCCGTACCTCTCTGGCACTCAAAGGGTTAGAGTGCCTTGCTTAGACACTTCTGGGACTGAATTCATCCCTCCATGAAGCTATCATAGAATATTCTCCTCAGAAGTTGCCAATGTTCTTGCAGATCCCAAAATAGTTAAATGTGGCAGAGATTGATTTGATACCTGTACTGGCTGATGCTGGTAAATTGGTTGACAGTGGAGATTTTGATCCTGTTGTCAGAGGCAGACGTGTATATATTGGGAGATTTTATTTATTAACCTGCTGATGACTAGGCATGCCAAATATTGTGAAATAATGCCTCACATACCCCTCTGGCCTTCAAATGGTTAATGAACAAATTGTAATCACTATGCAGAACAATGCAAAATTAAAACAAAAAAATAATTAAATCAATAAAATTAGTGATGAGAAAAATGCAGTCCCTAACTACTAGCAGTTTAGGAGTCTGGTTTTAACCCTCTGAGTGCCAACACATTACAGTGCACTTGGGTTAACCCCTTGAGTGCCAGAAGGGTACGCAACGCATTGCTTTGCAATGCGTTGCGTACCCCTATGGCACTCAAAGGGTTAAATGATCATTTTAAATGTGTTTGATACATTTAAGCTTTTTTTTCACGTGTGTTGAGTGGAAAATCCAGCTGGCATAGTTATGTCCACCCAGCTTTCACTATCTCTTTCTCTGGACTACTAACAAATGTTCCCAGACATGGTTTTAAATCTATTAATTTCTCAACTCCATGTTATCAGGTGCTTGCCAGTTCTTGCCGCACAGACACCCACAGAGCTCGTTTTGTAGCAAGCACTCTGTGCTTGGAGCTCTGCCCACAAATGAGAAATATTTCCCTTCTAATCTTTGGATGTACAAAGCCTAAAAGCACAGTGAGGAGCAAAGGAGGAATCATTTAGACTTCACCTCTAGCCATATTTCTAATCATTTCATGTATTTGCAGATAGACCATGTGGTAACAAATTTGCTTTCCGTCCCATTGAACAGTGATATAATGGTCAATTGTCAAATAGAAGAAAGAATGATATAAGTGATTAACCACCACATTTACAGAGCTTATACCTGGCACTCTCTCATCACATGACCTCACAAATGTTAACCCCTTTGCGACAGGGAGGCACAGCTCACTGGAAAGCAATGTATTGCACGCCTCTCTGGTTTTGAAGGGGTTAAATATACATATAAATGTAATTTGGGATATTTTCTATATCTTTTCATTTCTCTGGTTCCAGTCAGTTTAGCTGGTAGGTATCCTTTTCTTCTCCTTGATAAAACTTAGTGGAACTACCATTTGTTACTTAGGTGATTTTGAAAGATCACCACCTATACAGTTTACAAGATGTTTGGCTTTATTAATTGGTGCATCAGATAGGAACATTCAACTCTCCCAACTGCTACTTCCTACCAGGAAATTCTGGTTGTTTTGCATAAACTGACAAATAAAGCTAAACATCACAAACTATAGATTAAAATAAAGAATGGCTGTAATGAATATAGTTCATTTTGAAAGCTCTTTCAAAATCACCCATTATTATAAAGTGTTAGTTCCACTTTAAGATATGATATTCCAGTAGCTATTTTATTCAAGCTTGCGGAAGTAATTTTCCTTTAAGCTCCTCACTTCCTGGTCCAGTGAGTGCAAGAGAAACTACTCTCTCCAACAGCCCAAAATGAAGCATTTTATTCTGTCTTATAAACTCAAATAGTTGTTGACTCCTTGGATGCTAGTGATGTCTCCATTGTATTGCAGACCTATCTAGAATCAAGGAGGTTACAGAAACAAGACTAAGGTACAAAGGAGAATAAGCTTTATGCTGCATGGACACACCTGGGGATGATGCATTAAGGAGTGATAAAGAGGTGATAACAAGGAGGTGACTTCTCCAGTGATATCTCTTCTCTGAGTCCTATGTTATTCTATGGAACCAATGCACTAAGAGTTCTCCAAGTTTGAGATCTTAGTGCATAGACTCACTAGAATAACATAGGAACTGGAGAAGTTGTCCATGCTTTATCGCACCTTAGTGCATATCCGCCATGGTGTACACCATCCTCTTCTTCCAAGATTCTCGCCTTGGGTTCCCATTTTTCCAGTTTTTCTACAAGGAACCAGTTTCATTGTGTTGGAGATTGTTGGGGAGACATGAGGCAGTCTTTGGTGTATGATTTCATTTGTGGCTGTTTTACATATGGATGATAAAGGTCCTATGAACATACTCCGTTTAACCTTGCGGATGCTAGCGATATCTTCAACGCATTGCTTTTCAGTGTGTTAGAAACATCACTAGCATTCAAGGTATTAAAGGGATCTCCCCAAAAAATCTGATATCTGGATCTTTTTACAACTTTAAGGGAGCCTCAGATGTTCTTAAATTAGTACTGGTGGAGGGATAGCCAAGGAGTACAATTAAAGGGATAGTAATACTTAAAATGTAAAAAAAAATATGTTGTGGGGTTTATCCCCCTGAGTAAAACAAGGGTACTCCCCACTGCTGAGAGGTCTTTCATTCAAAAGTTATTAATTTTCAAAGTTGAATTTTTTAGGTGCAATATCACAGTGACCTGAAATTGTACAGTGGCGCTGTTGCTACACCATCCTATGGAGATTTATGGTCAACTGACCAGAGTTGTCCATAGGATCGTGTAGCAACAGCGCCACTGTACAATTTCAGGCCACTGTGATATTGCACCTAAAAATTTCAACTTTGAAAATTAATAACTTTTGAATGAAAGACCTCTCAGCAGTGGGAGTACTCTTGTTTTACTCAGGGGGATAAACCCCACAACATATTTTTTTTTACATTGTAAGTATTACTATCCCTTTAAGAAGAATGCAATGCAGTCGTATAGGTAAGAAGCTTAAACTGTAAGAGTGCTGTTTTTGAAGTAGAAATGTGCTGGATACCTTTCTGGCACTCAAATGGTTTTTCAAAGGAAAGTATGGCATAATATTTAAGAGAGCATCTTTTTTAGGTAAGTGTCCTTGGTTTGCATTATATCTGCAGTTTAATTTATACAGTGATATCTATTTAAATCTGCCTTTTGGCCATTCCTCCTCACAACAGGCAATTGGCTTGTAGTGTCTTAAATCTGGGGTTGCCGAAATTCAGTTCTCAAAGGCTACCTACAGGCCAGTATTTAAGGATTTCCCTGCTTGGACACAGGTGGGTCAGTCAAAACAAAGAGCCACTAATAAACACACCTCTGCTTAATCAGAGGTATTTTTAAATACGGCCTGTTGGTAGCCCTTGAGGACTGGAAATGGACACCGTGTCCTAAATAGTTTGCAATGGTGACATGACTTTATTAGGTTGTAAACTGGAACAACTACCAGGAAACTACATTAATCAAATGCACAAGAATAAACTGTGGTACATAGATAACCCAAGTTCTCTGTGAAGGCACCTATGTAGGTACATCTTAAACAGGAGGCAAATGGTCAAGCATAGTTACTTGTTGTTTATGCACCTAATAAATATATTCTATAAATGTTGTTTGGTAATACACAGTATTTATAGGGGAACTATGCTTTAGGAATAATTCACTTTAAATTCAACACTTTTACTTACCTAGTTTGCTGTCTTTCATTCAGCAGCCTAGTGTATTCATACTGCTGTATGTATTCACTTAAAGGGATAGTAATGTTTCATAATAAAAGCAGCTCTAATTAATCTTCATAGTATTTGGACTTTGGAGAGCGTTATTTCAATTCTGTCAGAATTGTAGTCCTAGAGTAATTCAATGACAAAGTCTCCCCCTTCCGCCCCTTTTACTGATGTAACACTGCTCAGCCAGAGCAGAAGGGAGGTGACCAGGTAGATTGCAGAGAAGGACAATCTTCAATTAAGATAAGGGAAAAACCTGAAAAACTTGTCAATTGGGGCAGGGTTTTCTTTGTTCTCATATAAAGAAGATTGTCCCCTTCTGTCATCTGTCTGGTCTTACAACCAGATTCCACATCTGAGAAGAGATGGCTTACACTAGGTAAAAGGGGCGGGAGGGGGAACTTTGCTTGTGAATATCTCTTAAACCATAAAGGTTTGAGAGATAAGACTTATATCGTTCTTCATGTTTTTTTAATGCCTACAAAATAAAATAAAGTTAAAATGAAGTATTACTATCCATTTAATCCTTATGTACTCTGTATGTGTCCCTTTATCACTTCAGATTGTAAGCTTTTGAGCAGGGATACCACTTCCAGTGGTTCATTTTGCTAAGCACTTGTCACACTGTATTGTAGCACTATATAAATAAACATATACATTTGTTCATAAATATTCTAATGTGCATTCTATCTGTAGTTACAGTATATAGTGATCTTTATTGAAGTCTGTTTCTTGGTTACATGTCATCACAATAAGCAGGCTTCAATAAACATGATTGACCAGTAAAGGACACCTACCTATATAAAACCTGACAAATTAAGATCCAGTTATGCTTAGTGTTTACTTCCTCTTTAACCCTTAGAGTGTCAGAGAGGTATCTAATATATTGTGTTGCAATGCCTTTGAAACCTCTCTGGCAATCAAAGGGTTAATAGCAAATGAACCCTGTTAGTTTTAGGTAAAACAGCCCTTTTTTCATTCCTCTGATTACACAGTGATACCTATACCATGGCACGTTGCTATCTAAATTCCTGCTTCTCTTTATCCTGGCGTACAGTCCATAGTCTCTCCTACTCCACCTCCTTCCTTTATCACAGCAATGCAATGTTTAAACCCTTCGAGTTCTTTAATGCCATCCATATGCCACTCTAAATCCTCTAAAATCTGTTAAAATGAGAATAAAGAAGATAGTTTGCGGGTTGAAGATGAGCGCTGTTTTGAGCTGTTTCAGCAGATAAAGATTTGTTAGCCGGATCTCTAATACTGCTAAAACCCCAACATAACAAACACCGCTCTCTACAATTCATCCTATTATGGCTGGGGCATCATAAATCATTTTAGGAAGAATAAAAGAAAGTCCTACTTTTAAATTAAAAGCATATCAGCAGCATCTGTGCCAGTGCCCAAAGCACTCTCCATACGCACCACAATCAGCAGAGCTTTTCTTAGATTTTAGCTTTAGGGCATGCAGACAACTGGAGTCACTCGCAGAGATGCTGGAAAGCCAAACAATTTCCTCCAATCTTAACTTCATCTGAGTTTTTTTTTTTTTTTTTTTTTTGCAAAGGATGTGCTTACTGTTTTCCGGGACTGTCCAGTGTCATGTCATGTTACTGTTACTAATTCTGATGGAGCCGAAAAGAGATTCACTTAGTGCATTTCTTGTTAGATGTGCTTCATGTGCCCTGCACAAGTAATAGTCTTTTTAGAAATCTTGTTGAAGATACCACCACTGTTGTAAGTTCCTCTAAGGACAGTATCTGCAAAGAAAAAGTGGAGTAGTTGTAAGACGAACCTACACCATGAGGGAAAAATGAAAATGCTGTTTAACCCGTTAAGGATCAGGAGAATCTGAGGTGGATTTCACTTAAAGGGGAACTACCACCCCGCAAAAACTTCATCTTAATTAAGCCTTCATCTGGCGACTAGCTGCTTAGTAGCGGCCGGCTCCAAAAGGGACTGACAGCTCAGGCGCACGGACGTCACTATCGCAAGATGTCTGTGCTTCCTGCTACTGTGAGCCTCCGAATAAGTCGAAAATCTTTTAAACCAGGTAATATTTCTGGCGACTAGCGCTACTAAGCAGCTAGTCACCAGATGAAGACTTAAATAAGATGAAGTTTTTGAGGGGTGGTAGTTCCCCTTCAAGGACCGGAGCAATTCTGACCTTTTTGACTATGTCTTTGTTCAACAGTGTTTTCCCTCTAAGGCTTTTATTCCATCCACATAAATTATATACTGTTTTTTTACGCACAAATAGGGCTTTCTTTTAATACAACATTTACATGGATAACCCACCATTTTCTTTATTCAAATTAAGTAAAAATGTTTAAAAAAAAAAAAAATAAAAAAAAGCCATTTTTATTTTTTGTCTTGGCATTATTTGGGAGCAGTGAGTTTTTATAGAGACTTCATGAAAGGTAAGACCGGTCAGTCATACCTACAAAATGGGCAGTTTTAAATGGGCACTGTTCCTCCTAGGTGAAAATCCCCATGTCCCTCATTCCCTCCCTATTTTCCCACTTTTTCATTTATATGATTTGGCGGTGTGTATAACTCTATTACATGGCTCTACAACAATCACATTGCCTTTTGTTTTTGTTTTTTTTTTTGGTTTTTTTTAACACTTAAAATATTTATTTTATTAATACAATTTTTTATTTACATATTTCTTCTTTTTTAATTTTATATAAAAAAAAAAGTTGATTTTAACAGGTCAGAAATGGTCCTGCATCCAGCCAGCACTGAAGGGGTTAATACCCCCATCTACTGCATTGTTTTATTTCTCTGTGTGTCTGTCAATAAGGGGTTAAGTGGTGCTTTTAACCTTTAGTGAGTTCTCCAACTCATTGCAAACTATTAAGAACAACCTGCATTTTATATAATTCCATAGTAAATAAAGTTGAAAAAAAGACACAAGTGCATCATGTCCAACCTTTGCCTCGTAACCCAGAAAAATGAGAATTATATAAGTCTTCCTACCTCCAAAATGAGTATGTCTATTTACTGGAACTTCCTGTTTTATGTACTAATAAACAGTATAACCCTGTATAACTCTGCATGTATCGGCCATTACCACACCATTGGGCAAAGAATTCCACAATTTAACAGACCTTAAAGCGGAACTACCACCTTTAAACAAATTTAGTTTCGATAACTCCCCATCTAGTCGCCAGAATTAATACCTTGTGTAATAGGTTTATCAATTCTTCCGGGGCTGACAGGCAGGATGGATCGCAGACATCTTGCCATAATGACGTCCGTGCACCTGCTCTAAGAATCTTACTTTCTGCATTGTGATCCTGAATATAATACCTTACTATCCCTTCTAGCAGTTTTCCTACTACTAAGTTCAAAAGATCCACCTCCAGACTAGCTCAGTGCTATAAGGATTGTAAGGTGCAAGAGACTAAAAATATATGTTAGGATATACAAGTTCTCCTTCTGCTGTTGGGACTTCAGTTGGTGAAATCTTAAACTTGGGTGGGTCTGTGATTTTATTTACCTGTTAAAATGGATTGGGGGAGAGGAATTGGGAAATAGTGGAAATATGTATAAACCTTCAGGAATTAAAACCTTCTTCAAGAAGTTTATTTTGCCCAGCAGTGTCCCATATCATTGGGGGTGTTGTGTTTCTTTCAGTATCTCACATCTGTTGAAGATGTTTTGTGGCTCTAACTACATACTACTCTTTCTCTCATCAGGTGTTAGATATTGCTTCCCTGAAGATGACAGAATTTATTCTTTCAAAACTTAACAAAAGAGCTGTTAGTCTAAGTGCATGTGCTCCAAAACTGGAATATATTTTTTCTCTATTCTCTAATTACGCTATATTTCCTCTCCTGTGATCTCCTTTGAGACTTGTACTCGCTCTTCTTCGCACACAAATTAACCATTCATGTCTTCTGATTGTCAGTCTATTCAGCCTGTAGAAAGTAAACTGACTCACCGTGTAATGAATTTATGCTTTGTTAGACCAATGCACATATTGCTCTTGGTAATCCATACATGAGCCAGGTTTCCTGTAAGACCTAATTGGTATGACAATTAATAGGTAGAGCAAAAGTCCGATCTTTCTATTGAGAGAAAAAGTGTTATGCATCATGGGAATTCATTGCAATTAGGGTAAGGCCCAGCAAATGTGTTAACTGGACAGTAGAAAACAAGAATCACTGATGCATTGTGTTCTAATATTGCATCAAAGGAAATGTATGTAACAAGCAAAAATAAATAACAGTTAAGCTTTGTCTTTCTATTAATTAATGAATCCATTGATACACCGACTGGATGCTAGTGAAGTCTACAACACAATTCAAAGTTATGGATTGAAGACATCTCTAGCATCGAAGGAATCAACAAAAACATTGGAACAAGAGCAAACTGAGGCCTTTGTGGTAAGAAGAATTTGAACAATTTTTGAACAAACTATCTGCACCATATGGGGCAATTATTCCTAATGGGTGGAGACTGATACTATTCAGAGTATTTAAAGCCCCATTTCTCTGTCGTCCAGTTCAGGTTACTAGTAACTTTGGGTACGCGATCAGCCCCTTTAATAGGCAGGAACAATTCTGAGAAGTGACTGCTGGGTGGAGCCTACCTCCTCTCCTTAGCTTGCAGCTAGCCAGTCCCCATCCATCAAGATTTGTTCCTTGGTCAAGACACAAGGCAAGAGAACAGTTCTGCTATAGTTTTAGCTTTTTTATTATTTTTCTGTTAGATATGGAATACCACTATTAGGCGGATCACTGACAATTCCCATCACCCAACTGCTTCCATCCACTTTACAGGGGGTCTTCACTTTGTTTCAGACCCCCGCCCCTATCAGATCTTCCCTACCTAAACCGATGGGTGTACCTGATGTGTCTGATTCATCTGAGGAGGAATTGTTGGTGGGCTCTGATGATGATGACTGTTCAGCTGTTCCTTCATCTCAGTTTTTTGGGGACCCCTTTGAGATGGACCCCATTCCCTCGGCTGTAGGAGGCACCTTCTGACCCCTATGATGTTTTCCAGGAGCCTTTTAGACCCCATGCTTGCTTTCCACCTAATCCCACCCTTGACCGCTTGGTGTCAGAGAAGTGGAAATTTCCAGACAAGAAACCTTGTGTGTCTAAAAAGTTTGCTAAACTTTACCCGTTTTCTGAAATGGCCCTCACTCAGTGGGTTCATCCCCCCAAAGTAGATGCCCCAGTTTCCAGGCTTTCTAAATCAACTGCCTTGCCAGTGACTGATGCCTCTGCTTTTAAAGACTTGACTGGCAAGAAGCTTTGAGACTTCTCTCAAGGCTATTTTTGCGACAGCGTGCTCTGCCCTTTGCCCTACTTTTGCTGCTGCATGGGTAAATAGGGCTGTGGCTGTTTGGACTGAACAGCTCAATTCTGCTCTCCGTCAGGGAGCCCCTACATCTGACATGTTGCGACTTCTCGCTAACATTGCTGAGGCTCAGCATTATGTCTCTGCTGCTCTATTTGATGCTGTACGTATGGTAGCCAGGGCATCTACCATGTCTGTAGTAGCCAGAAGAGCTGTTTGGCTTAAGATCTGGTCGGCTGACATGGCCTCTAAGAAGGCTCTCCTGTCTTTGCCTTTTCAGGGATCCTCCCTGTTCGGGCCTATGCTCAAGGATCTCCTCAACGAGGCCACTGGAGGGAAAAGTTCTCACCTGGCAATGGTCCTGAGGAAGAAGGCGCCTGTCAAAAGGAATCGGCTTTTTCGTCCCTTTCAGGCAGACTCACGACAAGCGACCCAGACGGTCCCTCAGGCTCTGCACTCCTCATCCAAGCCTAAGCAGCAATGGAGATCCAAGTCCTCCATGAAGTCCAAGGCTTCCAAACCTTTTTCTGCATGACTCACCGAACCTGGGTCCCCACCTGCAGGTAGGTGGCCGTCTACCCCACTACCTTTCCGCATGGCAGGCCTCTGTGGTGGACCCATGGGTTTTACAAGTGGTGGCCTCAGGTTACAGGATTCCCTTCACCTCTCTTCCTCCTCCAAGGACCTTTGTTTCTCATTCTCCCTCGGGAGCAGAAAAGAGACTCCTTTTTGAGGACGCTATTCAGGCCCTGCTAGACAAGGTGGTCCAGGAACCAGTTCCCCCTCAGGAGAGGGGCTTGGGGTTTTACTACAACCTCTTTGTGGTTTCTAAGAAGGATGGAGGTTGTCGCCCCATTTTGGATCTGAAGGATCTCAACTCCTTTGTGGTCAGGTCCCAGTACCCCCAGGAGTCTCTACACACCGTGATAGTGGCCATGTCTCCTGGGAAATTTCTGGCCTCTCTGGATCTTAAAGATGCCTATCTGCACATCACCATTCATCAAGAGACTTGGCAGTATCTCCACTTTTCCTGCGACCGAGGGCACTTCCAGTTCTCTGCCCTCCCCTTTGGCCTGACCACGGCTCCTCTGTCCTAGCAGCATTGATCTCCGTGCTACATAGGAACGGCATCAGGGTGACTCCATACATGGACGACCTCCTTCTGTAGGCCTCGTCTCTGGAACTCCTTTACCAGCAGGTGCAGGACTGCATTCATGCTCTCTCCCATTACGGGTGGATCATCAACAGTCAGACCATGTTCCTTCTCAGAAGATGATCTTTCTGGGCCTCATCTTCGACATTCAGAGGAGGATGGTGTTTCTGACAGACGAAGTGGCTCATCTGATAGCACTAAAGGTCCAAGCTATCCTGTCTCAGGATCCGTTTCCAGCCAAGAAGTTGTCTTTCTTGGTGGGGAAGTTAATTTCCACCATAGAAGCAGTTCCGTTTGCCATGGCTCACACCAGGTAACTTCAGAGGTTTCTGATCCTGGCCTGCAAGGGCCATCCAGATCTCCTGGAAACATCCCTGTCTCTCCCTCTTCAAGTGTAACAGTCTCTCGTGGTGGCTCAACCTGAAAAATCTCCTGAAAGGCAGACCCTTCCTGGTACCCTACTGGACCACAGTGATGATGGATGCCAGCCTCTCCGGATGGGGAGCATTGTTGGGGCACTTGAGTGTTCAGGGCCGGTGGTCTCAGGAGGAATCTCTCCTTCCCATCAATGTTTTGGAGCTTCAGGCGATATTTCATGCCCTACATCAGTGAACACTGCAACTGGAGGATTGCCCGGTCAGGGTACAGTCGGACGATGCCACAGCGGTAGCCTACATCAACAAGCAAGGCGGCACAAAAAGTCATGCAGCTTGGCTAGAGGTCAAGGCTATTTTATCTTGGGCAGAGGAGAATGTCCGTGCCATTTCCACAGTTCATATTCCTGGTGTAGACAAAGTTCTGGCCGACTTCCTCAGTCAACCTCATCATCCAGCAGTGGGCTCTTCCATGCATCATCTCTCTCCCCTTTCATCCCTCTCTCTCTCCCCTTTCATCTCTCTCTCCCCCTTTCATATCTCTCTCTCTCTCCCTTTCATCTCTCTCTCTCTATCTCCACTTTCATCTCTCTCCCCCCTTTCATCTCTCTCTCTCCCCTTTCATCTCTCTCTCTCCCCTTTTATCTCTGTCTCCCTCCCCTTTCATCTCTGTCTCCCTCCCCTTTCATCTCTGTCTCCCTCCCCTTTCATCTCTGTCTCCCTCCCCTTTCATCTCTCTCCCCTTTTATCTCTCTCTCTCCCCTTTTATCTCTGTTTCTCCCCTTTTATCTTGTCTCCCTCCCCTTTCATCTCTGTCTCCCTCCCCTTTCATCTCTCTCTCCCTCCCCCTTTCATCTCTCTCTCTCCCTCCCCTTTCATTTCTCTCTCTCCCCTTTCATCTCCCCCCCCTTCATCTCTCTCTCTCCCCTTTCATATCTCTCTCTCTCTCTCTCTCTCTCTCCCCTTTCATCTCTCTCTCTCCCACCCTTTCATCTCTCTCTCCCACCCTTTCATCTCTCTCTCCCTCCCTTTCATCTCTCTCTCCCTCCCTTTCATCTCTCTCTCTCCCTCCCTTTCATCTCTCTCTCTCCCTCCCCCTTTCATCTCTCTCTCTCCCTCCCTCCCCCTTTCATCTCTCTCTCTCCCTCCCTCCCCCTTTCATCTCTCTCTCTCCCTCCCCCTTTCATCTCTCTCTCTCCCTCCCCCTTTCATCTCTCTCTCTCCCTCCCCTTTCATCTCTCTCTCTCCCTCCCCTTTCATCTCTCTCTCTCCCCCCTTTCATCTCTCTCTCTCCCCCCTTTCATCTCTCTCTCCCCCCTTTCATCTCTCTCTCCCCCCTTCTCTCTCTCCCCCCTTTCATCTCTCTCTCCCCCCTTTCATCTCTCTCTCCCCCCTTTCATCTCTCTCTCTCCCCCCCTTCATCTCTCTCTCTCCCCCCCTTCATCTCTCTCTCTCCCCCCCTTCATCTCTCTCTCTCCCCTTTCATCTCTCTCTCTCCCCCCTTTCATCTCTCTCTCCCCCCTTTCATCTCTCTCTCCCCCCTTTCATCTCTCTCTCCCCCCTTTCATCTCTTTCCCCCCCCTTCATCTCTCTCTCTCCCCCCCTTCATCTCTCTCTCTCCCCCCCTTCATCTCTCTCTCTCCCCTTTCATCTCTCTCTCCCACCCTTTCATCTCTCTCTCCCTCCCTTTCATCTCTCTCTCCCTCCCTTTCATCTCTCTCTCCCTCCCTTTCATCTCTCTCTCTCCCTCCCCCTTTCATCTCTCTCTCTCCCTCCCCTTTCATCTCTCTCTCTCCCTCCCCCTTTCATCTCTCTCTCTCCCTCCCCTTTCATCTCTCTCTCTCCCTCCCCTTTCATCTCTCTCTCTCCCTCCCCTTTCATCTCTCTCTCCCCCCTTTCATCTCTCTCTCTCCCTCCCCTTTCATTTCTCTCTCTCCCCTTTCATCTCCCCCCCCTTCATCTCTCTCTCTCCCCTTTCATATCTCTCTCTCTCTCTCTCTCTCTCCCCTTTCATCTCTCTCTCTCCCACCCTTTCATCTCTCTCTCCCACCCTTTCATCTCTCTCTCCCTCCCTTTCATCTCTCTCTCCCTCCCTTTCATCTCTCTCTCTCCCTCCCTTTCATCTCTCTCTCTCCTCCCCCTTTCATCTCTCTCTCTCCCTCCCTCCCCCTTTCATCTCTCTCTCTCCCTCCCTCCCCCTTTCATCTCTCTCTCTCCCTCCCCCTTTCATCTCTCTCTCTCCCTCCCCCTTTCATCTCTCTCTCTCCCTCCCCCTTTCATCTCTCTCTCTCCCTCCCCTTTCATCTCTCTCTCTCCCTCCCCTTTCATCTCTCTCTCTCCCTCCCCTTTCATCTCTCTCTCTCCCCCCTTTCATCTCTCTCTCTCCCCCCTTTCATCTCTCTCTCCCCCCTTTCATCTCTCTCTCCCCCCTTTCATCTCTCTCTCTCCCCCCCTTCATCTCTCTCTCTCCCCCCCCTTCATCTCTCTCTCTCCCCCCCTTCATCTCTCTCTCTCCCCCCCTTCATCTCTCTCTCTCCCCTTTCATCTCTCTCTCTCCCCCCTTTCATCTCTCTCTCCCCCCTTTCATCTCTCTCTCCCCCCTTTCATCTCTCTCCCCCCCCTTTCATCTCTCTCTCCCCCCCCTTCATCTCTCTCTCTCCCCCCCCTTCATCTCTCTCTCTCCCCCCCTTCATCTCTCTCTCTCCCCCCCTTCATCTCTCTCTCTCCCCCCCTTCATCTCTCTCTCTCCCCTTTCATCTCTCTCTCTCCCCCCTTTCATCTCTCTCTCCCCCCTTTCATCTCTCTCTCCCCCCTTTCATCTCTCTCTCCCCCCCCCTTCATCTCTCTCTCTCCCCCCCTTCATCTCTCTCTCTCCCCCCCTTCATCTCTCTCTCTCCCCCCCTTCATCTCTCTCTCTCCCCTTTCATCTCTCTCCCCCCCCTTTCATTTCTCTCTCTCCCCTTTCATCTCCCCCCCCTTCATCTCTCTCTCTCCCCTTTCATATCTCTCTCTCTCTCTCTCTCTCTCCCCTTTCATCTCTCTCTCTCCCACCCTTTCATCTCTCTCTCCCACCCTTTCATCTCTCTCTCCCTCCCTTTCATCTCTCTCTCCCTCCCTTTCATCTCTCTCTCTCCCTCCCCCTTTCATCTCTCTCTCTCCCTCCCCTTTCATCTCTCTCTCTCCCTCCCCCTTTCATCTCTCTCTCTCCCTCCCCTTTCATCTCTCTCTCTCCCTCCCCTTTCATCTCTCTCTCTCCCTCCCCTTTCATCTCTCTCTCCCCCCTTTCATCTCTCTCTCTCCCTCCCCTTTCATTTCTCTCTCTCCCCTTTCATCTCCCCCCCCTTCATCTCTCTCTCTCCCCTTTCATATCTCTCTCTCTCTCTCTCTCTCTCTCTCCCCTTTCATCTCTCTCTCTCCCACCCTTTCATCTCTCTCTCCCACCCTTTCATCTCTCTCTCCCTCCCTTTCATCTCTCTCTCCCTCCCTTTCATCTCTCTCTCCCTCCCTTTCATCTCTCTCTCTCCCTCCCTTTCATCTCTCTCTCCCACCCTTTCATCTCTCTCTCCCTCCCTTTCATCTCTCTCTCCCTCCCTTTCATCTCTCTCTCCCTCCCTTTCATCTCTCTCTCCCTCCCTTTCATCTCTCTCTCTCCCTCCCCCTTTCATCTCTCTCTCTCCCTCCCCTTTCATCTCTCTCTCTCCCTCCCCTTTCATCTCTCTCTCTCCCTCCCCCTTTCATCTCTCTCTCTCCCTCCCCTTTCATCTCTCTCTCTCCCTCCCCTTTCATCTCTCTCTCTCCCTCCCCTTTCATCTCTCTCTCCCCCCTTTCATCTCTCTCTCCCCCCTTTCATCTCTCTCTCCCCCCCTTCATCTCTCTCTCTCCCCCCCTTCATCTCTCTCTCCCCCCCTTCATCTCTCTCTCTCCCCCCTTCATCTCTCTCTCCCCCCCCTTCATCTCTCTCTCTCCCCTTTCATATCTCTCTCTCTCTCTCTCTCCCCTTTCATCTCTCTCCCCTTTCATCTCTCTCTCTCCCCCCTTTAATCTCGCTCTCTCTCCCCCCTTTCATCTCGCTCTCCCACCTTGCACCTCACTCTCTCTCCCCCCTTTCATCAATTTTACAGCAATGGGCAACCTGAAGAACTGCAACTGTTCATGACTACAATTCCCATAATCTATTCTACGGCCAACTAATGGCTGTCTGAAGATGATGGGAGTTGTGATCCTGAACAGCTAAAGAGCCTCAGGTTGCCCACCATAGTTGTACATGCATACTACATACCAGCCCAGCAGTAGTGGTTCCCACTTTCTATTTGCACTTCACACTGCCCTTACCAGTGACAAATGTTTGCTTCTCAACAGTAGGTGCTTCTTATCAGGGCATTGTGTCCAGTGGGCCAGCGGAGGTGATGTGTGCATCAGAGACCTACAGGTCCAGTTGTAGAGGCATCATTGGTAGTCATAGATTTTTTAAGCACTGTAGTATCACTAGTAGAGTTTCATTTCAGTGGTAACACCAATTTAGCTTTATTTTAATTGTAGGCTCTTTGATATCACTTATGTACCTTCATTCCAATTGTAAGCTCTGTGGTATTGTCTGTAAGAAATGTGGTATTACTAGTGTAGCTCTATTTCAGTGTTAAACTATGTGGTATCACTAGTGTAGCACCATTTTAATTTTCAGTACTGGCACTTTGTTATCTCCAACCTTGTCTCCGTGTTGCAAACTGGGTACTCGGGCCCAAAAAGGTTTGCCATTACTGTATTAGAGGATGAGTCCTCGGCAGTGATGACAATGTGGGCGTGATGAAGTATACATGCGGAAATGGCAATAACACAGTTGGTTAATCCTGTTTCAATTAACTTTCCATTCTGTCCATAGTTTTCATAGGATTATCTTTAGTGTAGGAACTTATGTGGTAAGGAGAAACCTCATCGTCTTGGAAATTCCCACGGGAAGGAAGATAAACAGTTCCTTGATTCCTGCTAATTAACCCATTAACCCCTTAAGGACCAAAGGTCCATAGAAGTTACCTTCCCTTAGGGACCTCTTTGATCCATTCCGACACGCCTGTATACGTTACCTGTTACGCGTATAGGTGCACCGCTTTGGGGGTCTGAGAGAGACCAATCCAGTCTTGGAGCGGTCAATTTCAGACCCCATTGTTACTTCCAGCGCTCCTGCAGAAACGATATAAGTAAAATGTACGTGATGTGCTATGACCATCACCGGTCCTTAACCCCTTCAGTGCCAAAGGGGTACGTAACGCATTGCATTACATACCCTTCTGGCACTCAAAGGGTATAAACACTGTGACGGTCATAGCACATCACCTTGTCCTTAAATGGTTTAGGAACAGAGGGACGTGCAGTTCATCGCTTTACAAGCTTAAAGGGATAGTAATTAAGCTTAAAGGGATAGTAATCTTTCATAAAAACAACAGCTCCAGTTAATCTTCATAGCATTATTATATGTTATTTCAATACTGTCAGAGTTGTAGTTCAAGAGTAATTGAATGATAAAGTATCCCCCTCCCGCCCCATTTACCTAGTGTAAGCCACCTCCCCTCAGATGTGGAATCTTGTCTTGAGACTAGACGGCTAACAGCAAGGGACAACCTTCTTACTGTGAGAACAATCAAAGCCCTGCCCCTCTTGACAGGCTTTTCCTTATGCTCACTGATGATTTCCTCTCTGTCTGGTCCATCCGGACAATCTTGCTGCTCTGATGTGAAAGGGGCAGGAGGGGTGTAATTTACTCTTGAACTAAAACTGACAGTATTGATACAGCACTCCCCATGGCTCAAATATTATGAAGAGTAATTAGAGCTGCTTTTATTGTGAAACATTACTATCCCTTTAACACTTTGAGTGCCAGAGGGGTAGGCGTCGGACTGCAAAGCAATTCGTTGCCTACCCCTTTGGCACTCAAAGGGTTAATACTATTCAGTAAAATGACTGAATACATACTTCCCAACATTTCAAATTGCCAAAGAGGGACACTTGTGTTTTAGGGGGTGTTACTTGGGGTGTGGCTGGTGGGTGGGGCATTACAGATAATTTTTAGGGTGTTTCATAACCTATTGATACCTCCTTGTCTATCCTAATAAATGACTTGTAACAAGACCAAAGTGTTTTATTTACACAGACTAATTTATATACACATATACTGACATTTAAACAAACATTAATGTGAGTTTTATTGCTGTAGAATAAAATGATACACTTCTATGCACATCACACAGTCTGATCTCCTAAAAAGTGGGAAAGAGGGACAGAGGGATTTAGGTCTAAAAGAGGGGCTGTCCATCCTAAAGAGGCACACTTGGGAGGTATGTGAATATTGAATATTTCATATTTAATATTGTAATGTGCTCCATATGGCAAGCTCTACGGATTACATATAGAATGCAGAGATGATTGAAATTGCACCCCAGTTTCCAGCAATTAATGCCAATATTTGTTCACATGCATTACTAATACTTTCTATTTTATGTTTCAGTCCTTCCATTGATTTAAAAATAAATGCCTGCTTATGGTATTAGCCAGTTACCCTTGCTTACGACTTGCACTTTCAGAGTGACTTCAGGTGCCTGTTGGTATAGCAACCAGAATTATATTCTCAGTGGCTCTTCTCAAAGTTTATTTTAACCAGGTCTGTTTGCCAGAAGTTAACACGGAGCTGCGGTCTGTAGCTGCGTCTTTAGATGCGACGTACAGCTGGCTGCTAGCAGCCTAATCTGTGAAACAGATGGGCTTGCAGATAAACTGTCTCAGATAAAATATGCATGTAAAGAATTCTGGAAGATTTCACTGGGTCAGTAATTCAAATCATGCCAAATCTACTTTTGTATCAAATTACACTGACTGTCAACCAATTTGTTTAAAGCAGCAGTGACGCCTCTTTAACCACTGTTAAATCAGCTGCTGAGTAACATTGTTTAATGAAAAATTCCATGCAGTGACGAGCAGTTTTGATGCTGTAACAATGGTGGAGGTTTCTAGATCAGTAGGAATGTGGGTTGTGAAGTTGAATACCCTACAGCCTTATGTATAATGATTATGTCCCTTGTTTTGGAAGTTCCTTGAGCAATGTATTAATGAGGGGCTATTAGCAAATGTGGTACAGTTGACAGTTTTTTTTGACATAATGCTTCAGATTGACAAATTGCTATGTAAAAGTGAGGACACTGGTACAAAAATAAGTAAATGGAACTTTTCTATTGAATTGTGCTATTCTGGCAGCGTTCTCACTTCACACATTGGGAATGTACATATAAGGAAAAAAAGTGGGGCAATTCTGGGGCACACCAAATGCACTATAGGGAACAAATTAAAATTCCAATAACCATTTGATTTAAATGAGACTTTAACCCCTTGAATAAGAAATGTATCTTCCAATATATTGCTTTGGAAAAATCTATAGCATTAACAAGGTTAAAATGATATCCTGCTTTTTGTCAAATTGCCTCTTCTTTTTCTTATTTTATTTTTCATTGTGACAATTTCTTTACACATTTATGTCCATGACAAGATATGTGATTTTTTTTCAGAAAGCTTTCTGTGTGAAAGCAGACAGAGCTACAGTATAAAACTATACAATGTAAACAACACAGTGAAACAATGCAGAAAAGCTGCCACTACAGCATAGAGATCCAGAGAGCTCAAGGTCAAGTACACAAAAACCAAACAAACAAACAAAAAAAGAATATAATAATACAGTGTAGGCTAATGCAAAAATCTGAAGTCATAAAGGAGGTTGATTGTCCCATTTTCATCAAGGCGAATGTTTGTCATGTGCAAAGAAAACAACTATATCTGCTGTAACGTTATAGTAACCCCTTCAGGAATGATACATCTTTCACCATGATTAAAAAAGCTGCAATGTAATGTTGTTTAATGGAAAATCTCATGCAGAGAATAGTTTTGATGTGTTAACAATAGTTGACCAATGTGTTACACAGGGCTTCAAAGTTTGAGTGTCTCCTCAGCTGCATTGGCTACATCCACATTCTGAGTCGTTGGTGTGGCCAGAGCGAACTCCTTGTTCCTGTACCAGTTTTATATCTCTTTACCAGCAATTATTTAACCCCTTCGATGCAAGAGAGAGATCCTACACATTGTGGAACAATGCATTGGAAAGCTTTCTAGCAACCAAATGGATAAAGTTTTTTTTTTTTTCTTTTTTTTTTTCTTTCCTTTCATTCACTCTTGCGTGTTCTAGGGTGTTTTCTGTGCTAAGAAGAAGTGGATGACACTGGGGGTGTGGCCATGTAGGGGAGTAGGAGTGCAGCCATATTCATAGCTAAGGGCACCTAGAGTGCTTTGTATTAACTAGGCAAGAAAACTGAGCCGGGGCACTAACAAAGTTACGTCATTACAGCTGTCAATTTATATTCACAGAATTAGAACATGCAACTGTGCTACTCAGTTTACTATAAGGTCAAATGTTTAAACGAAAAAAGAAAAGTAAAGTAAATTTTTCTAAGGCACATAATGACAGAGTATTTACAAAGCGTGTTTAATGTAATGAAAATCGGGAGAAACAATATTAATACATAACTTTTATTGAAAATAAAATAAAAATAAGAATAAAAAAAATATCTAGACTCATCCTATTCAGTGTCAACAAAGAATGATATGTCTGTTATCTCTGTGAATGGCTCTAAATATCCAGGTAAGTGCCAATCCAATAAGGACACTGAAGGGGCAATTAGCTAATAGAAGTATTTCTAAAACTAAGAGTATATGTTGCCTCACCTAGAGTGCTTTGCTTACGGGCACCTGGGATGTACAAACATAACACCTGAATTGTGCAAAGACATATATAGTATCTATAACAATGGACAGAAGGACAAAAACCTCACAAAGACCCTCAATGTTTCAAGCTTAAAGTGTTAGTAATGTCTAAAAAAAAAGTTTTTTGCATTTATAAGAGCTTAAAAAGCTGAGCTAAATGCAAAAAAAACATATCTCTCAAACCGCTTTGGTTTAAGAGATACAGGCATTTAAAGTTTGATTTCTCCTACTGACAGCTGTAAAGCTGTCAGCAGGAGATCCGTGTCGGTCGACACTGAGGCGCTTGAGAAGTGCCGAGATCTCGTTACTTACACGGAATCCCTTCATTGGAATGGTCTAAAACGTGTGCCTAGTGTTTAGGCACACATTTTAGACCATTACAATGAAGGGTTTCCGTGTAAGTAACGAGATATCGTTACTTACACGGAATCCCTTCATTGGAATGGTCTAAAACGTGTGCCAAGTGCCGAGATCTCGTTACTTACATGGAATCCCTTCATTGAAATGGTCTAAAACGTGTGCCTAGTGTTCAGGCGCACGTTTTAGACCATTCCAATGAAGGGATTCCGTGTAAGTAACGAGATCTCGGCACTTCTCAAGCGCCTCCGTGTCGACCGACACAGATCTCCTGCTGACAGCTTTACAGCTGTCAGTAGGAAAAACCAAACTTTAAATGCCTGTATCTCTTAAACCATAGCGGTTTGAGAGATACGTTTTTTTTGCATTTAGCTCAGCTTTTTAAGCTCTTCTAAATGCAAAAAACTTTTTTTAGACATTACTAACACTTTAAAGGGTGTTTATCACAAAAAAAGAAAAAAAGCTCAATTAATTAAAGTATTATACTCCTAGAAAGCTTTTTTTTTTTTTTTTTTTTTTTTTTTTTTTTTTTTTTTTTTTAATGTGGTGAGAAAGTTTTGAAATCTTACAAAAAAAAAGTGGTCAATTTTATCAGGCCTGTCAACCCTTTGAGTGCCAGAGGGGTACGCATTGCATTGCATACCCCTCTGGCACTCAATGGGTTAAACCAATTATAAACCCATAATCATTGTTTTGATACTAAAACCCACCCAGTTTGAGTGAAATGCTTCCCTTTATATATGTTTACCTAAATCATGTCATACGTTGTACTCTCGTATAAACAAGGAGGGGTCAGTGGTCATGCATAGTCGTATTCCGGTGAATAAGAAACACATATTCATAATATATTGGAGCTGGTGCATCTAAGAAACCATTTTTACAAATTCTGAGTAGGAGTACATGATATTTATGAATGCAAACACTGTTCAATCTCAGTATAATGTTAACCGGAGCTTGATATAACAATAGAAGCCATTCACAGCACACCGAAAGGAAATGTGAACGAGCTCCCTTGGGCAGCTGGGAAGGAGGTTGGAGGAGAAGAAGAGCTGTGCTGTGCACATATATACGGAAGTCCACAGCACTGAACATTAGAAGTACTCGCTTAAAAAAAAAAACAAAAAAAAAAAAAAACAACCAGCTTTCCTATTTCTACGTTATTAACAAAAGCTATGGTAAAAAGAATTGTATAAGGTGATATAGCCCCTTTGAATGCATTGTTTGCTCCATATTCAAGGCAGAGGATTTTGACCCCCTTCTCCATAGAAGCATGCCTTTTAACATAGACATGAACTTGAATTCAGATTTGCATGTTTGAAAACATCATTTCAAAATGCCTACTTATCATGCTAGTTAACAGATCAACAGATGTTTATTTTAGAAGATAATACTTTTATTTTTTATGGTGAGCTATCTGGGTTTGCCGTCATATCCTAATGTATGATTATTAAAGGGGAACTACCACCCCACAAAAACTTTATCTGAATCCAGTCCCCATCTGGCGACTAGCTGCTTAGTAGTGCTAGTCGGCAGAATTATTACCTGGTTTAACTGATTTTAAACTTGTTCCGAGGCTGACAGTAGCAGGAAGCACGGACATCTTGCCATAGTGACGTCTGTGCGCCTGCGCTGTCAGTCCCTTTTGGAGCTGGAGCTGTATGGATCATCCATACAGATATCAAGTAAACTTTTGCAAGGCCCAGAAAATGTCCAGGGCTTCCTTTTCAATTTGTGAGTAGTCCTATTCCTGCAAAACAACATGGGCTGTTCAGAGTCATCAGGTATGACTTAGGAGAAGCGTCACCTGCCAGTATGACTGTTTATCATAGTAAACTAAAACTCTGGTCTGTTCTTTAGTTTGTTAAATGCCTTCTGGTAGTCAGGTTTATATCACCAAGTACTTTTTGTTTCCAAAATCCTGTGTAACAGTTATAAGACACGGGCAGAAAATGATGGTAGTTTAACAATCCAAGTAAGATCTCAACTGAATAACATCAGTGTCTGTAGGTGTTTGAATTAGAGCACATATGTTGTCTGCAGTATGGTAGACCATGTTTATCTACTGCATGAGTGCATAAAGTCTGTATGGTTTGTAGTTGTCCAAATTAACTCTTAATCTGTTCTTTTGAAGGCAGAGGACTATTTGTATATTATGACAAAGCTCCTTGTCTGTGTTCCCAGTAATCAGCCTATCATCCAATAAACACTTGATATGTAGAATCCCTGCTAAGACTGAACCCGTGCTTTGCCGGTGGAAGTTACCGTAAAAACCATTCAATTATGTTGATACACTCCCTCATGTGTATTTATAGTCATCAGGTGATGACTTAAAGGGATAGTAATATTTCGTTTTAACTTTATTTTATTTTGTAGGGATTAAAAAAACATGAAGAATGATATAAGTCTTATCTCTCAAACCTTTATGGTTTATGAGATATTCACAAGCAAAGTTTCCCCCTCCCGCCCCTTTTACTTACTGTAAACAATCTCTTCTCAGATGTGGAATGCAGTCCATAGACTGGACAGAAAACAGAAGGGGACACTCTTATTCCTATGAAAACAATGAAATCCCTGCCCCCCTTGACAAGCTTTTCAGGTTTTTCCCTTATCTTAATTGAAGATTGTCCCTCTCTGCAGTCTACCTGGGCAGCTCTCTTCTGCCCTGGCTGAAAAGTGTTACATCAGTAAAAGGGGCGGGAGGGGGACACTTTGCTTGTGAATATCTCTTAAACCATAAAGGTTTGAGAGATAAGACTTATATCATTTTTCATGTTTTTTTAATGCCTACAAAATAAAATAAAGTTAAAACGAAGTATTACTATCCCTTTAAGGTGTGTATTACCATTTGTAAATAAGCCTGTCACTGGTCAGTCTTTGACAAAATAGCTCTCCCATCTAACGATTAAAACAACTCCTCCAGTCTCGAATGGTCAGTCTGTGGTTGGCTATTTAAGGTCATTCTAAAATCTCCAAATAGGCAAATTTCTCCATTTTCTTCATGACTGGTATTATGGGAAATTACTTTTCACTGTGGTCTACCTTGGAAATCATGCCATGTAATTCGAGGCATAGCATTTTAGTCTCCACTTTGGCTCTAATTGTGAATACTATTGACCGTGCTTTAAAATATGTGGGGTTAGCCCCTTGCCTAATTCGGACACCCAAGTGTTGGTAATGTTCAGTTGAGTTGCTGACATGAATAAACGTCTGGTTTCAAATCTGGCATACCCATTATTTTAATCCTGGATCTCCCGAACAGTGGAGATGCTCCCTCTCTGACTACATGAAGCTTTCTCTCTGTGTCCTTATGTGTCACTATCACCCAAGTTGTACCTTAAGGGCTGGAGATGATGACCACTAGAAGTCTTTAGCTTGATAGAGGTTGGTGTAAACTGCAAAAACTCTTCTAAGTGCCATAGTTACTTTCATGTTGGATATCCAATAACCCCTTTCTTTTTCTGTGGGTACTCACATGTAAAAGAGGCCCCTCCTGCCTCTTCTGTTCTTTGGAAGCATAGTTTGTAGCTGTCCTTTTTTTGACCAGTTAAAGCAAACGTCATGTGCAGCCAAATGACACCGGAAAAATCTTCTGTGAGGTGGTTAACCTCTGGAGGACTGTGAGTGATTCGTAGCTACCTTAAATTCCTTTTTATGTTCTTCCTGTGCTGATGTGATTGGTTTTGTGTTATGAGCTTGTAACTGTGTGGCATCTCTGTCATACATCTCCATGGCTACAGCAATTTCAATTGCAGAAAATTATCAGTTAAGCCTTCTTCTGAAAGGAACTCTTTCTTGGGTCATTTTATTAGACAGTCTACACACAAACTGATCTTAGATCCTGTTGTAAATTAATCTCAAAATTGCAAGTAGAGGTGAGCCTACGCAGGTCAACAACATATGCCTGTATCATCTTTCCCTGTAAAAGCAAAATCTTTCTGTTTGTAAACGTTTAGGTTGTTAGTGATTAGAATTGATAACATGTCTTGATATCTTGGAAATACTTTTTTGATGGCTTCACAGGAGTTATAGAAGATCTTTTAGTATGGCATAAAGCCTCCTTCCCATGATGGTTAAAAAGACAGTCCCTTGTTTATCTCCACAGTTATCATTTGCTTTAATAAATAGCTCAAGCCTCTTAACATAGGAGGACCAAATTTCAACATCCTCCTGAAATTCTTGCAAGGTACCAATCATAACAGGAAGCAGAGTACAATACCAGGTCTAGAAGAGTAAGATGTACAGTGGAAATGTAGGCACAACAGATGGCAGAAAAGCATGTGTGTATGTATAAATAAATATGTATACACACAGCACCACTTCTTAAAAGAGGGCATCCATGAAAGAGCACAGTACCTTGTCACCAGTGAGAAATCTCAGTGATGAGCCAGAATCGGTATTTCTCTTTGGGAGGGCTAGCTGGTCACCTCTGTTTATTATAAGAAAGATGCAGTACTCCACAAGGCTCAATCCAGCATTGTGAGTAAAAGATGTTCTAAAACGTGCTCCCAACATGTCTTTGCCCACAAAGCTACACCAGGATACACCACACACAATAATGTGTTTCTCCCGCATGATGTATATCCTAAGCTGCTGGCCAAATTTCCAGTACATCCCCTCCGTTATTATGATGACATCCCAATGCAGCATTTCCCAAAGCTTTCCATCAGTCCTCTAAACATCATGCAGGCCAATACAGGTACACAGAGACAGGAAGATGCAGTCAGACAGTGCACATTGTGTGTTCTATAACCCTTCTGCTCCACCAGGATACACTACACATAATTGAGTGCGCTCTCCAGCATGATTTATAATCTGGTTTCATGCTGAATTTCCAGTATGTTGCCTCTGTTACCATGGCGACATCCCAATGCAGAGCTTCCCGAAGCTTTCCAGCTATCCTCTAAACATCACACAGGCACACAGACAGACACAGAGACAGGGATTCACAGACATACAGGCAGACACACATACACAGTGAGCATGGTCTTCAATAATGCTTCTGTTGCAACCGTGCGTCTGCCCACACAGCTACACAAGGATACACTACATACACATAGTGGAGTTTTCTCTCCTGCATAGTTGTATACTTTGGTTGCCTTTGTTACCATGACAACACCCCAATGCAGAGCTTCCCAAAGCCTCCCATCTGTCCTCTAAACACCACATCTCCTCTCTCACTATAAAGCGAGAACAACATAAACATACAAGAGAAAAGCAAAATTAGATAGAGAAGAGAGAGAAAATAGTTGCCAGCTTCTTCCAACTCTTCAGGATATTCCCTTCTCTGGTCATCAAGTGAAGAAAGTATTGGTGAGTTAGCAGAGATGACAGGATGTGGTATTCATGTAGTATCAGCTGGAATTTGGTAGTAATAAGTTATTTGTCTTGCCTCAGAGCTGGTACACAAGTCTGACAGGTGTCACCCTGTTCTGTGTGCACAACGCATGATTGGGATCCCACTTTTTTTTTTCTGTTTTGTTTTTTATGTGTCCAGCAGACCACCACTGCAGCCCCAAAAAAACAGTGAATCCATAATGTCACCAGGGGCATACCTACACAGTACCTGGTTGCCTGACAACCTTCTGGTACATCTCCTCTGTTACTGTGGCAACATCCCACACAGGCGCACGCTGAGACAGATGTACGCAGAGGCAGAGACCTCACACACACACGCAGAGACTGATACGCGTGCACACAGACTCGTACATATGCAGAGGCAGAGACTTCCGCTTGTGCACTGAGGCAGAGACTGGCATGTAGAGGCAGAGACTGATACATAAGCAGCGGCAGATATATATATATATATATAGATATATATATAATATGTGTGTGTGTGTAGGCAGGCAGACAAGGATCTACGCAAGTGCACGCAGAGACAGTCACATGCACGTGTGCACACATTTATTCTTCTTATTAGTAGTATTATGTTTTTAACCCCCCCCCTTTTTTTTTACACTAGAGGAACAGAGCAATTTATGCATTTTTAGTATGTCATTGTTTAATTATATTTTTCCTCTAAATCATTTACTACACCCACACAATTTATATACATTTTTTTAAAGGATAAGTAGAGATTTCTATTGATGCCATATTTATATGTATAACCCATCATTAGTTTGGAAACAAATGTAAAATTATCCTGTAATCAAATATTGCATTTATTAACAGGGACTGGATAACAAAGAATGAACTTTCATTCATATACCCTAAGTGTCCTTTTTTTTTGGGGGGGGGGACAGGGGCTGTCCCTCTGAGACAAAAATTCCTCTGGCAAGCTTTCCCACCCTGGTGTCTGTGTGGTATGTTTAACACTTTGAGTGCCAGAGGGGTAAGGAATGCATTGCAAAGCAATGCATTCTGTAAGTCTCTGGCACTCAGAGGGATATATGTGTATCACATTGTTCCACATCAATAAAACTTGCATTAATGTTTGTTAAATCTGTAGTGTAAGTATATAAATTAGTCTGTGTAAATAAAATACTTTGATCTTGCTCTAAATGTTTGTGGTTTCTGTTGTTACACCATCCTATGGACAGGTCTGGTCCGTAGACCATAAATCTCCATAGGATGGTGTAGCAACAGCGCCACTGTACAATTTCAGGCCACTGTGATATTGCAACTAAAATAAAATCAAGGTTGAGCTGTAATAACTTTTGAATATAACACCTTTCAACAGTGGGAGTATCTTTGTTTTACTCAGGGGGATAAACCCTACAACACATTTTTTTTACATTTCAAATATTACTATCCCTTTAATGTAATTAAAAAAAATAACAAGGGAAAATAAAGGTAAATTATATATATATATACACATCTGTGTGTATTTGTTCTTATTTTCTTGCATCCCCACTATGAATGTGTCCCATCTGGTGAAAGGGTGGAGCAGAGGCACTCTTAGTTTTAGGGGTGTTATTATTACTATTATTTCTGATCGATATGGGCTGTCAAAATTCCCTTCTCTTGGGGCTCTGCTTACTTTCAATCTAAAATGGTAATTAGAAGACTGGGGAGTAACCCTTTAAGTGCTTTGGTCCACATTATTCCTGCCTTGTGCATCTCTTACAGGGGTTTTCTCTGAGCCTTGGGATCCTGCACTCATGTTTAGTATCTTTATAATATGTATGTAACTGTTCATTCCCTGAGCTATGGATGGCTGCAGCTTGGGTAGTTTATCTATTTCCTTGCTGTTGTCACCAGGCTGGGGTTCTGTGGGTCGTCTTTGGATATTTTCCCTCTCTTGGGCTGCCTTTTGGGTTCCCCTTACATGGTCCTTGGGTGCTTTTGTTCACATTGCCTGATTTAGTACTGCTGCTCCTTTAAGATCGGGTGCCCATGTCGCCACCATCTTTGCTACATTGAGTTTTATGGGCAAACTTCATTGGGACATATTTCTGCACCTGTTTGACATACAGAAGTCAGAGTGGGCTCTTTCTACTGGTCTCCTCGTGTCCTTTTACCTGGTTCATGTACTGAGTGTCTTGGAGGCCTGTGGCAATCCCACAGATGTGGTGTAGGAGTTCTTAGGCAACTGTAAGAGAGAAGACTACATTTCCTAGAATTCTCATTTTACAAGCTTTCTTCTGATTGGCTGCCAGTTTTGCAGTCACCATTTTACTTCTCGCTTGCTTATCCTATTCAGAGGGAGACTCTCCTTCTCCAGATTAACCCTTTACCTGCCAGATAAGTGATTTTCTGGGCTAAAGTGAATTATTAGTCTGGGAAATTGTTACTGGTTATTTATACTAATGTGAGACCCTTTTACTGTCAGAATGTCGGATTCTAAGGGACATGGGAGTAAATCGAAGACTAAGAACTCAGGGGTGTCCCTTAACTCCCTTGCTTACTGTTGCTCTTATCAAATGGGGCTCCCTAGAAAGTATTCAGGATCTTTCTGTCCCTCTTGTACTGTGGCCTTTAGTAGTCTACTGGGGCCCTCCAGCATTGACCAAGAGCCAGCTTGGGTAAAAACACTGCTCCCTTTCTCCTTTCAGGGGGTCCTAGAATCTTGGAAGCCCCCCACTACTCTTTAGATTGCCCCTTATCTCCCATAGTGTTCCTCAGGTTCTAGGGGCTTCCTCAAAGGAGGAATTATTAGAAGGGGAGGATGAGAAGGGGAAACATGAGGATATGGACTCTTCCTACTCCTATGGGAACTCTTCCAGCTGTTTTGGAGATGCTTCAGGTCTCCGACAGCTCTGATTGGGGTCTTCCTCTACAGAGGCATAAGAAATATTCACCATTTTTCCCCCTAATGCCACTCTTGACTACATCCTTCTGGTTAAGTGGAAGACCCCAAATAGGTGGCTGTCTATCACCAAGAGGTTCTCTAAGCAGTATCCCTCTTCAGACTCCGCTTTGACGAGGTGGGCCTCCCCTTCAGCCGTGGATTCCCCTGTTTCCAGGATGGCTAAGCCTACTGCCCAGCCTTCGGCTGAAGCCAGCTTTGGCCGGCAGACAGCTTTGCCTGTCTAGGGACCTGCACATTTGTTTGCCATACTGTTATTCAGCAATTTGAGCTCAGTTGGCTCTTGTTCTGTGTGATGTATAAGTTCCTTATCCATTGACACTTTTTTATGTTGGGCTATTCTGATTTTGGATAGTCTTAGGGAACTCTGGAATCATGGGGACAAGCGTAAGGTCCTTTCACCTTTTTTGCAGACTTTGGGGGCTTAGTATTGGTATATCCCCATGGTACCTGTGTTCCATATTGGACGTAAGAGAAAATAGGATTTTAGTGTTCTTAACTGTTAAATCCTTCCTTTATAGTCCATATGGAACACAGGTCTCCCACCTAGAGAAAGGGACCTCTGTTTGACTTGTCTGTCTGGTCTCTGGAGTCCTCTTAGAGTGTTTCTTCTCACAGGATATTTCCTTCTTCTCTAGCCTGACTTGTTAGTTTGGCTTCAGTCACATTCATGCTGGGAATGCAAGGCTGGGGAAGAACTGAGCTGGAGGAGTGGCTGGGAGTCTCTAGCTATAATACAATGTCTTTTGAGATGTGTCCTGCTCTTCAAAAGGAGAGAGTCAGCCCCATGGTACCTGTGTTCCATATGGACTATAGAGAAAAGGACTTAACAGGTAACCCCTTAATGAAACAGGAGTTTCTAAACTATTTCTTTGCAATACACAGGCAATCGCTCTACCATTTAAGGTGTTAAAATCCCTATTTAACCCTTTGAGTGCCAGGGGGTGTCCAACACATTGTGGGTTAAAGTGATAGAAATGTTTTATTTCTCCCCTTATCGTACATTTGGTTTGACCCCAAAATGCCTTCACTTTTCTTTTGAAAATAAGACAGGACTATAATCAACCAGATAAAGAGATATTCTGGAGCAAAGCATCTGCACCCTAGGGAGGACGCAACACTTTCAATTGACTTGAATAGGGCTTTTAACCCCTTAATTGCTAGACAGGTCACAATACATTGTTTTAGGTCAATTCATTTGTCCGGTATGGTCCAACTGGTTTTCCCTGGAATCGTACCTCTTTATCTTGCACAATACAGCATTCATGGGGATTCAGCAGAACACACCCGGCCCACTGTTCCAAAGTTGAGATGATTCCAATGGCTGGAACTTACATTTTTATTTATGTATTTTTTTTTTATTTTAAGTCTTGATACACTTGTTCAAACTGGAAAGTTGAAAGCTTGCCCTGGTAAACCTGAGATGGTTGCTTTGAACACTACATATTAAAATAGCAGTGATGATAGATTCCTGGCTTTCTGAAGCAGAGTCTGTGTTGTATAATTCCCTCTGTTTCGTTCTGAATCACTGCAGCATAAAACATTATTGTGTTAGAAACAGTGCATGTTGGTATACTGGATATTAAGCACAATTACATTACATTTCTTCACAGAGCTGACTAACTAGGTCTGGCTGAATCAATGCCAGTGCTTGTCAACGTTAGTATTGTTATTCTTATTTAAATCACAGATTAGTATTAACCAGAAGTGACAAAAGAAACTGCTCATGGTGAGGTACCACAATATAATTTAACCCATTGGATGCTGGGGATGTTTACATGTCACTACTTCACAGTAAACTGGAAACCCCTCTCTACTGAAGTGAAATAAACAAAAATCATACTCATCCAACATACTGTCCCAATCTTCGTATGCTCTTTTAATGCATATTTGGTTGAAGGAATGTGTGTGTCTGCCTGCCTGAGTGCCTGCCAGTCTGATTTCACCTCCTCCTTTCTAATACAAAGAAGGGAAATTCCAATCACAGTCTTGCAACAAAGTCTCATACGTTCAGATCAATCAAAATATATCTCCTCTCAGTGTTCCTTATTCTTTCCCAAGTCGTAATCACATACGGTATCTGATCTGCGCTGTACCTTCAAGAAAACTACAAACACATCATAGTGTAGTATTTAGCAGGTATAGGAGCACTTCCCCCACACTATGGCCTTGAGGTAGCGCGTTTTACTGAATAGATTAATAACTCAATACAAATATTTTTCCTCTTAAAATTTATACTTTATTCTTCTCTTTGTCTCCACTGAATAAACTTGCAACACTTATTAATGTTCCTTGTTTTCTTTGGCTTGTACTGCAGTGAAACCAGCAGACGTCACATTTCCTTCTGTGCTAGTTAAATCCTTCCGATGCACAAATTTAGAGCCCCTTATTCGTAGGGTACAATGCCTATTTAACCTGTTAACGACCAATGACGTGCCAGGACCATCATGGGTAAACTTCCCATAAGGAGCCATGATGGTCCTGGTATGTCAGGGGTTAAATGATAGCAACGAGCCTTAGTGCACGCTGCTATCATTCTGCTGAAGCTGAAACTGAGCACTCTGGGATCGGATCGCTCTGTTTCAGTCTTTGTCTCTTCTGCCGGTACACGTGATCGCTCCAGGAGCGATCACATGTACCGGCATTTTGATTCAAAAAGACAGTGTGCTTGACACACTTCTCTTGTGTCTGCTCTGTGCCTCTCTCTCCCTTACTATTAAAGTAAGGGAGAGAGAAGCAGAGAGCAGACACAGATACAAATTAATCATGCAATAGTTTGAGGAATTAACCCCTTCAGTGCTGGAGAAGGCTGGGTGCAGGTCCATTTCTGAACTGCTAAAAGCAACTTTTTTTTTTAATATACATTTAAAAAAGTAAATATTGTTATTTAAGCATAGTATTTATACAATAAATCTGCTAACTGTAAACAGTAAATAATGAGAGTGTGATTGTTGTAAAGCCATGTAATATACTTATACACTTCACCAAATCCTATCAATCAAAAAGTGGGAAAATAAGGAGGGAAAGAGGGACATGGGGATTTTCACCCGGGGGAACAGTGCCCACTTAAAACTGCCCATTTTGTCGGTATGAATGACCGGTCATACCTTTCATGCAGTCTCCAAAAAATTGTAACCCATTGCGCCCAGTGATCCCAAGATTAAAAAACAAAAATGTGGGATTTTTATTTATTTATTTTTTTTATATATACAGTTTTCTGTAATTTTAATAAAATAAATAGTGGGTTATCCATATAAGTGTGGTATCAAAAGAAAGCCCTACTTGTATGTTAGATTATATACCTTTTTTTTTTTTTTTTTATGTGGATCGAATAAAATACTTAGAGGAAAAACACTGTTGAAGAAAGGCAAAAAGGTCAGAATTGCTCCAGTCCTTAAGTGCAATCCACCCCAGATTTTCCCAGTCATTATGGTGTTAATGTGATCAGTTCCTCCTATGTGTTTATATGTCTGAACTATCAAATGCTTATTTTGTAACCTGTAATCTATTACTGTCTATGTGGGTAAGACTGCTCTCCTCACAACATCATAATTGTAATCTGGTTTGCAATAATTTTTGCACTTAACAGAAGAACTGGTGGTGAGAAAAACTAGTGAAAACCAGGTATGTAGATGACAGGCATCTGTATAATGTGTGTTGGTAATAACTTCAGCACTTTCTAACAGTTTCTTAAAGAAGCAGTAAACTTTTTTTTTTTAAGAAAAAAATATATATTGTAGGGGTTTTCCTATTGAGTAATATAAAGGTACTCCCACTGCCCAGAGATTTATATTTCCAGAGTTATTACCCTTTAAACCCATGTGTTTTTTACATTTGCAGTGCCCTCTAGTGGTCAAATTCTAATTAGAGTTCCTGTTAGATCAGCGGTTCTCAACCTCTCTAGTGCCGCGACCCTTTGATAAAATTTCCCAAGTTGTGGCAACCCCTAACAGTGTTATCGCTGTAATTTTGCTACTGTTATGAATCGAAATATAAATATCTGATGGTTTTAGGCGACCCCTGGCAAATCGTCATTTGACCCCCAAAGGGGTCCCGACCCACAGGTTGAGAACCACTGTGTTAGATTCTAATGGAGAGGAAAGTCAGAAAAGTCAGATATGCAGTTCTTCATAGAATGTGGTAGAAACTGCCTGTCACTTCCTGTCAGTTAGAACCATCAGGAAGTAAACACAGTAAATTTACTTCCTGATTATTTAAACTGCTATAAATTTTGAATAAAACATCTGACAGCAGTGGGAGTGACCTTGCTTTATTCAGTAGGAAATGCTCCGTAAAATGTGTTTTCACAAAAAAAAGTTTACTGCTCCTTTAACTTTGAATAAAACAACTGCCAAAAAATAGAAGCAGTGCCTTTGTTTTACTCAGCAGAAAAAGCCCTACAATATGATTTTGTTTTGTTAATAATAAAGGTTTACTACTCCTTTTACTATATTTCCCTGCCTCGTGTACATTAGGTAGGGGCATACACTTGATCAGTGCATAAGAACTATAGATTCAATCAGGACATTTACTTACAAAATGATCAACATGTCTGTCTTTGGGAACTGTATCTAAATAAAGGTCATAATCAAATAACATAGCACTGATAGTTATAGAAATGCATCTTCTGATAGAATTACTCATTTCCCAGAGTCTGCCAGTGTCTCCAGTTTTAAGGACTGCTCAGGCCCCCAGTGGAATTTTGAATGGAGGTTTAGAATTCTTAACCCTCTGAGTGCCAGAGGGATACGCAACACATTGCTAAGCAATGCGTTATGTACCCCACTGGCACGTAAAGGGTTACGTTTAATGGTAACCTTCCTTTTTTTTTTCCTCTGTATTTGTGAAAAAATCAGCCAAAGTAATGTGGTGTCACTCAGAACAGTCTCCCTTCTCCCTAGCCATCTGACCACAGGATTAGACTGGTTCCTTCCTGTAACACTGGAACTGTTCTGATTCTAAGGTGAGACCTCCTGAAACAGGGGCCCTCCAGTGATCTCCAGGCATGCCCCTGCATTAAAATGTCCCTGCCGTCTCTGGGTCTACTCAATAAGCTAAAGTGGTGCAATTATGGAGCAAAACAATTACATCACCACCGATGTATTGCTTCATAATGCGCTAGCGACCCCTCCAGAATTCTAGAGGTGAAACCCCCCATTTAACCTTTTGAGTGCCAGAGGGGTATCCAACCCATTGCAAAGCAATGGGTTGAATAACCCTCTGGCACTCAGTGGGTTAAATCAGCAGAGATTTTCATTTCTCCTCTGGGTTACAGTAAGATTACTCCATAATTGCACCTCTTCAGTTTACAGAAGCTATCTATTCAGTCATATCCGTTCTTGCATTTGCATCTGCTTTTCAAAATACAATAGTACATCAGTCCCAATATAGCTGTAAGGCTTTGATTCACTTTAACAGCGACACTCTTTGCCCTCACTCTGAAACGTTTTTTGCGCCATTTCTTTCCTAGGATAATTATTTCAGTTGTTTGTAATTATATGCTTTCAAATGACTGTTTCACCTTTTCTTGTAGCAGCAGCAATGGAGGAACCAGAGGTGATTCCAGACCCAGCCAAGCAGACAGATCGTGTGGTGAAAATAGCTGGCATTAGCGCAGGAATACTGGTATTCATCCTCCTCCTCCTAGTGGTCGTTTTAATTGTCAAGAAAAGGTAAGCTCTCTAAGAGGAACTTGTCTAATCAAACTGTTGTTTCTTAGGAATTCACTGCTAGTAGATAAAAAGGAAATTGGATTACAATTTAGTTTCATAAAACCATGCAGTAGATCAGGGTCGTGTCACAAACATGCAAGTATGGGGATGGCTTCTATAAGTGAGAAGAAAACTTTATATTTTTTTATTTGTATTTATTTTTAATTAGAACTTTTATAGAGCTTGTCCTGATGATTAAAATAAGGATTAAACTCCGAGTGCCAGAGAGATATCACATGTGTTAGATATTTCTCTGGCACTCAAAAGGGTTAAGTTAAAAGCAGTTACAGCACAAATATCCTATATTATAATTCGCTAAGGATGTTTGTCAGAAGCTGTCAAGCGCAGTAGAGACGGCTGCGTGCGCTGCAGTCATGCGCAGTACAGGCTGCCCATGCCCCGGCTGATGCGGAGCGGGGTACTCTGACCGGAGTCCTCTCTGCGCACCTTCCTGGGACCTATGGTCTGAAATCTGAGCGCCCTGCTCCGTATTGACCTCAGCGCATGCAGTCATGACTGCAGCACCGCCAGTGTTGGCCCGTGTACATGGGCTTTAAAACTAGTATAATATAATGTACTCTATGGGGAGTTATAAACTACGGTTCTCTGTAGTAAGTGAAAGGAACAGCACCACCTGCTGACTACAGAGGAAAACCACTATTTATCCCCTTATGGACCAGAGGGTTGTGAAACTCATTGCTCAATCCTTTCTGCTCTTAAAGGGATAGTAATGTGTAGTTAAAAGTATTTTTCCGAGTCTTTATATTAAAATTATAAGTCCTTACTTTTGTGTAGTTCAAAAGTTACGCAGAGATAAAGATCCCTCTCCCAGCCCTTCTGTCCGCATCACCACAAGCTGCAGTCTGGTCCAGACGGCTGTAGCGAGGGACAAACTTCAGTAAGCAAAGGTAAATCCTGCCCTCCTTCCTCAAAGGGGTCAGGATTTCCCTTATACTTTCTGAAGTTTGTCCCTCGCTGCAGCTGTAAAGTCGCACGACCTGATTACAGATTCAGTGGGAGGCGGTCAGTAGGGGTGGGTGGGGGATCTTTATCTCTGCATAACTTTTGAACTACACAAAAGTAAGGATTTAAATATAGTGCAATCTCTAAATTTTAATATAAAGAAACTCTGCAAAAAATACTTTTAACTAGAGATTACTGTCCCTTTAATGTCGAGATGTCTATTAACTTGTGAATGAAAAATGTCACAGCAGTGGGCGAACCCTTGTTTTACTCAGCAGGAAGAGCCTTATAACGTATATGTTTATACATTAACCCTTTGAATGCCGGGGGGCGTGAGGTGTACAATGTTCACGGGTTACAGTGTAAATATCTATTACAAATGTCATGTTGTAACACCAAAGAAGATCTGGATGGAGAGCTGTTCTTGATGTAGATCTTCTTGATAGCAATTTCAGATTTCTACTAATGACCTTGAAATGCATGTATATAACAGGTTGAGGACCAGAGGGGTGCAATGCACTGAGAAGCAATGCAGATGCACCCCCCCACTGGTTTTCAAAATGTTAAAACCATATATGATTGCTTTGTAAGGGCCCTGTTCTAATGCATGACTGTCTTCTGATAATTCCATTACCCTCTTGGGTGCTACAGAGGTTTTCAATGAATAGGTGAGCTATGTGGCATCCAATGGGTTAATCTGGAATGTTTAACACCTTTTGTGCCTCTGGCACTGAACGGGTTAAGACTAACTTAATTTTGTGGTATACTTTCCCTTTAATTATACATGAAGTCACCTTACTGTACTTGGGCATTAAAAGGTACTGTGTGTTTATAGGGTAGGAGTGGTCAAACGTTTAAACCTGAGCCCCACCTTTTATTGTCAAAATGTTATACTCTTTACACCAATTACAAGTTCCCACTAGCAGCGCCCCCTACACCCCAACAGTTTGCCCATCCTTTTTATCAAGTATAAATGCATGCGGAAGAGAGAATAACATGTCTGTATTCCGAGCTCAAGGCCATCATAAGTCTGAAAAGCCAAGTGGTTCTACTGACAGCTTCAAATAATCTATTAATTGTGAAATGGAAATCAGTGTTTATTTGCCTGATAATGGGGATGCTACTCCTTTCTGAAATGGCAACACATGTGAACACAGTCTACTACATAATAAAAGGCAGAATAGATCAACTCCCTGAACATAACACAGGTGCCCACAGCCACTCTCACATACAGGCAGGTGCACACACACAAGCACTCTCATGTACACGTTACAAGTCCAATATGCCCAGTCATGATAGTCTATTATCCTTTTGAGTGCTTAAAAGGATAGTAATACTTAAAATGTAAAAAAAAATATGTTATACGGTTTATCCCCCTGAGTAAAACAAGGATACTCCCACTGCTGAAAGGTGTTTCATTCAAAAGTTATTCATTTTCAAAGTTGAATTTTTTAGGTGCAATATCACAGTGGCCTGACATTGTACAGTGGCGCTGTTGCTACACCAAACTATGGAGATTTATGGTCCCGGGACCAGAGCTGTCCATAGGATTGTGTAGCAATAGCTCCACTGTACAATTTCAGGCCACTGTGATATTGCACCTAAAAAATTAAACTATGAAAATTAATAACTTTTGAATGAAACACCTTTCAGCAGTGGGAGTACTCTTGTTTTACTCAGGGGGATAAACCCTACAACATATATATATATATATATTTTTACATTTTAAGTATTACTATCCCTTTAAGAGGTATACAACGCATTGCAAGGCAATGCGTTTGATACCTCTGTAGCAGTCAAAGTGTTAAACCATTTAAAATGATAGGCGTTTCCAGTGCATTGCAAAGCATGCACTGGAGGTGTCTCTAGTAGTAGATAAAGGTTAATTATATTTTTCACAGACCTGGAAGTAATGTTGGATAAACTGGGCATATTGTGGCCATTTTCGAGCTCTTTGAAGCACAATACACTTTAAGTGGCCATTCAGATCTGCAGAGCAATTCCCCTTACTGCCTGCTTGTCTATTAGCAGATTATTATTGATGAGTACACAGACAGCTGGTACTATGCTGCATATTTACCATACCTATTTATGTTAAAATGCCTTAAGAATTCGCTTCAGAATGCATAGAAACAAGGCTTTAACCCTTTGAGTCCCAGAGCTGTCCCCAATTTTCTTAAGGCATTTAAAAACATTTCTAAACATAATTTCTTTATTCAGTTATGTTTGAATTAAATAAAAGCCCTATGAAAATACCCTGCAGCAGAATTTTGTGCTTACAGAACTCCTTGTTTACTTTCAAAGAGGAAACGGAAAATCCAGTTTGTCTATTTGTCTAAAGTGCCTGCGCCCTCCATAGGAAGTAAAAGATAAGTCCAGCCAAAGATCAAATCTTCTGTGGGCACTGAGAGATCCTTCAGCTGTTGCTAGACCATAACCCCCACAAGGCCAGTTATACGTCTTAGGCACCCTTGGCAAGATAACACTAGGTGCCTTTAGCTCCGCCCATAATCCTGCCTCCAGTCCCATCCACTGTTTCCTGGCACAGAAATTACCAGTGGCTATAACAAGCAAGAACCAAAAAATAAAGCTTTGACCCCTTGGTTACTAAAGAGATCTCTAAACATCCATGTGGGATAAATAATAGTGTTTAAAGCAGTATAAAGCTGGTGCAGGAATATTGGGACTGTTCTGGCCACACTTACTGAACTGCTTCTCAAAATCTGAAGCTCTAGGCTGTTGCCTAATCTGCCTATTGGGAAATCCGGCCCTGTACTTCCATCATCCTCCAGTTCCAGCAACAACTGAACGGCCTCTATTTGCCCTCCCCTGCGGATTAACACTTTCTTAACCTTTTCACTACAGGGCTCCTTTTACAGAGCAAATCATTTAGGGTATGTGGAACAATGGTAGCATTTTCTGAGTGGCTCGCAGATATCCTGTCTGACCATTACACTATCAATTTAAAAGCTTTAAACCTTCGAGTGCCAGAAGTGTCCATTGGGCACACCCACTGGCACTCAAAGGGTTAAACTTGTGTAATGTTTAGAAAAGCCTTACATCTACACCAGAAGTTTTAACACTGTAACCCTTACCACTTCTGATGGGAAGCTAGTCCCTGTGTCGGTCACCTTCTCTTTACAGTAGTAGTTTTTCATATTTCCCAGGGTCCTCTGTTCCAAAGAAAAGTTAAGTCCCTCTGGGGCTCATCAGTTGCACTATAGAGTACAAATAAAAATACACCCCCCCCCCCAAAAAAAAAAATTAAAAAAAAAAATAAAAATAAATATATATATATATATATATATATATATATATATATATATATATATATATAAATATAACCTAAATATGCACTCTAACCAAATATACAAATATCACTCAGTTAATAAATTACAAAAGTATTTATTGAGCTTGGACCAAGTATAACCCACTGAGTCCATTGGGTGCTATACACCACACTTTCATCTCCATACATAGACTTTGTATTTATATAGGGTTACTTTTGTAATTTCTTAACTGAGTGATATTTGTATATTTGGTTAGAGTGCCTATTTAGGTTTTATTCTTGTTTTTTGGGGATAATTTTGTATTTATAGGACTATGGCACCACATGCATGATGTGTATGGTTATACCTGTATTTTGGTTTAATAAGTAGTGCTTCTATTTCCATATATACAAATAAAAATACCCACAGTTCCCATTGATTTCATTGGACTATTAACCCCTTGCATGTTAGAGGTCATCAAGGGATTGCAGTGTATTCAAGGGTCTCAGTTTAGCCAATTGTAATGCTTTGAGTGTGGGCGAGCTATCCAACACATTAGAATGCACTGGATAACTGTCTGATGCTCAAAGGGTTAAATCCTTTGGCATTTACATTTGCCCTCTATGGTATAGAGGATGTCTTCCAGAATACTCTGTGTCTCCCACCTTTAGATTTGCCACCTTTTCTTCAAAAAAATACCGGCCAAGGCATTCCCTCCATAGACTTAACATTGGAAAGAAGCCAATTTTTTACCGGCCTGCCGGTAAAATACCTGCTGGGTGGCAACCTTACCCACCTTACAAATAAAGACCCTTTTTTCAGTATTCGTATTATTAAAAAAAATGATTCCTCCCTAATCTTTATTAAATCCCTTAATATAGTTGAAGGTTTCAATCCTATCACCCCTCTCCCACTTCTATCCTCCTATGGTGTTTTTCTTCTCTCCATAATCTTTAATAAAGTTTTAACAGCGTACATTTTTTTGTAGTTCTTGAAATCTGCTTTACTTGGAGAAGAAAAAAAATTAAATATTGCCACCTAGTGGCTGTTGTTTTTAACAAACTATATATTGTAAAATATTGGCATGTAGATCTTATCGTGTAACCCACAGGTCTTCATATCACAAAGTTGTCAGTATGAGAATGACTGATGAATTTCATACTATTACCAGGATGAGCTGACAATTTATAAATGTAATTTAGGTTATAATAATGTTGCAGTGCATGTTTTTAATGCTTTATTGTTGGATTGATTTTAATTGTTGCCTTTTTTTTTTCACAATTACAATTTTACATTTATCTCCCTCCCCCTGGAGATATATTACATGGCGAAGGAACTTCTGCATTAGAAGCATTAGGTATGCTCCCAAGTGTCGTGTGCAAGCCAGCTGCCCATGTGCTTAATTTAATTTCATATATTTTTTTTTTCTTTTTTTTTCAGTAGTGCTTTTTCTTGTCTATTGTGGTTGAAAATAACCCATTGTGCTTAGTGAAGCCATGCAAAGAAACAGCAGTTGTGCTTTAACCCTGTGAGCGCCAAAGGGGTGTCTAACGCATTGCTCCACAACATGTGATACACACACCACTTGCACGCGCAGGTTTAATAAACAGGACTACAGGTCCAATAAATGATTGGATGCCAATGCTCGTTTCTTAGTTGACAGTTCAACCAATTGGATTGAGTTATGTAGTTCTGTAGTTGCTCATCATCAGCCTTTCCATTTCTCATTGATTTACTAAAGCATTCAACTACATTATAAACACCAACCACTTTTAAGTATGGTCTGTGTGGCTCAATATAGCAGTTAAAGAAACTGGGAGTCAAAACATAAGGCTTCCTTAGGGGTATGTACAGTGAGGTGAGAGAAATCTAAGGGAGAGCAATCCCTCCTATTTCTGTGTTTTTTCTGAGAAGCCTCATTTTCAATTTACAGGTACTTCAGACTCTGAGGGAAGTTCTTACTGGCCGAAATGCTAATCCATCAGCCTATAACATGTCTTGGGTCATTTGTTAGGGAATTAAAGGAGCAGTAAACATTTTATGAAAAATGTTATAGCTATATGTATAGATATGTTATATCTATCTGCTGAATAAAACAAGGGTTCTTCAACTAAAATACAACTCAAACTTAATATTAAACTGCAATTTTCTTTTATGATTACCGGATAGAATATGACTTTGCATAGAAACAGTATGGGCTGATTCTCTCCCACAATGAGACCCAAGTTGGGATTGTTTGATTAAAACAATGGCAAATTTGCGCTATAATAACCTTTGAATGAAAAATATCACAGCAGTAGGAATACCTTTATTTTACAAGCTCTATAATATTTTTTTTCAGTAAAAATGTTTATTCCTCCTTTAATAAAGTTATACACACACACACACACAGTTATTCTTAGGTTGTACAGTGCACATATGTTCTTAACCCTTTGGGTGCCAAAGCATTTTAAGGCATACCCCACTGGCACTCAATGTGTTAAAGAAGAAGAAAAATGTATAGTAATCCCCCACTTATCTTTCTATGTCCAGAAAACCCTAATGGCCTCTCTGAATTTTGTGCTTGTGCCTTTTTTTTCTTTCAGAGAACATCTTCAAACATGGTTATGAAGGTAGACAGTTGTACACATGCTACACTTAACCCTTTGAGTGCCAGAGGGGCTATGCAATACATTGCAAGGCAATGCGTTACATACCTATCTGGCACTCAGTGGGTTTCCCTTTTAAGGACCAGAGGGGTTTGCAGTGTTTCAAAATGTGTAGTACATCCCCCTGGTTACGTAGGTTTATGCACTCTGCTTTAGTCGAATAAACTGCCAGCAACTGTCGTGTCCATCTTCCTGGACATGCCATCAAGAACCAATCGAAGATGTCATCCCTTAAACAAAAGAACAAGGACAAAATTCATAGAGGAAGTTAGGATTTTATGGTCTTGGTAAAGTAAGTGGAGGTTGTTATGAAGAGGTGTTACTTCTTTAAGTATGCATTTGAAAGGAGATATTCAGTTTTTCTTTGTCACAATCTGCTTGGAACACTGCTGACGATGGGACTCTGGTTGAGGACTATTGAACAAAACAGGGAAAGTCATGATATTCATTCCCATATTAAAGCAACAGTAAACTTTTTTTTTTTTTATGAAAACCTATATGTTATAGAACTTTTCCTTCTGAGTAAAACAAGGGAACGTCTACCGCTGTCAGTCGTTTATTCAAAATTTATAACCGTTCAAATAATCAGGAAGTGAATTTACTGTGTTTACTTCCTGAAAGTCCTAACTGACTGGAAGTGACTCGGCAGTTTCTATCACATTCTATGGAGAACCGTATGTCACTGACTTTCCTTGCCATTAAAATGTAACAGAAAATCTAATTGAAATTTGACCACTAGAGGGCACTGGTTATGTAAAAAAAACATGAGTTTAAACTTTAATAACTCTGTAAATATGGATCTTTTGGCAGTGGTTGTACTTATATTTTACTCAGCAGGAAAAGCCCTACAATACATATTTTTTGATTAAAAAAAAAGTTTACAGCTCCTTTAAGTAGGATTGTACTTTCTCATGCATCAGTGATTGAATACAAGGTGATATAGCGCCAAATTTAAATCCCCAGCTCTTCTAAGCAAAGCAACCCAGTCACCCCTAACACCCATGGGCTCATCCCTATGCCTCTAATGAGCCTGTCATGAGCCACATCTACTGTTGCCTGCTTCAAAAGAAAAGGGGCTCAATTCTGGGACACACCAAAAGTACCATAGGGGAGAAATATAATTCCCACAATATAAATATGACTTTCAACCCCTTCATTGCCAGACAGATCCAGTAATGAATTAGAGTCCCATCTAGCCTTCAGGAGGGTTAATAGCCACATTTAACCCTATGAGTGATAGAGGAGCATCCAATTTATTGCAAAACAATGTTTTGAATCCCCTCTGGCACTCAAAGGATTATATTAATGGAAATGTTAATTTCTCTCACATGGTGCACTTAGTTTGCTCCAGAATTGCACTTTCGCATGATGAATAAGGTTCTTAGGGCCTAATGGTCAAAAGAAAAGAGAGTGATTCTGGGGCGATCCAACTGCAACACAGTCTCTCAAAGCTTTTGGAGGCATCTTTAGCATTGTTTGATTAACCCTTTGAATGCCAGAGGGGTATGCAGCGCATCGTTCTTAAATGAAATAAAGTTGCTCTTTTTACATTCCCAAAAAAAGACCCAATTAAATCAGTGAGAATCTGGGGAATTACTTGTCCTCTGTTTTTGTAATTGGTTTGCTATGAAATCACACCTTGGAGAATAAATCCCAAAGGACGAAACTAGTTCCAGTACGCTATATAGTTTAAAGTAATAGAAACCTGTTCCTTTCCGTGGAGTGTAAAAATTGTGCCTTCACAAAACAAGCAAAGGCCAATATTTACAATACTACTGACTGGGGTATATACAGTATATTCTATGGATAGTAGTACATCTTTTTTAATTAATATACCGAAGACCTGATAACCATTTCCTGTCTACACCAACTAAATAGGACACCGCAATGTAAGTCATGGTTTCCTATTGACCAATAAGGCTCATCCAATTTGGTAGACGTTTTGAACAAAAGCAACTTCATTTGTTAGCTACTGGCATTAACCATTTTAAAGGATAATAATCACATTTTGCGAAGTCTTCTCCAATGGGAGCAGATTTGGTAAAAAGAATTGGGCTGCTCTGTGCCATCAGTAAAATGGCCCCCTTTGTGGGTATCAGGCACAATATCCTGGGTTGCATATTTATCACCCATTGATCCACTGTGTCAGGTTTTCAAATCCAGTATTTGGGGTCTATGGCGACATGCTAGTGTGGTAAAGAAAACTGAACTGTGATACTTCAATGTAACAGTTCAGTGTCTTTCTAGGGGGACGTCAGGGGGCTCTTTTCAGACACCCATTTCTCTCCCCATAAGCATACCTGGGAACTCTCCGGATTTGCCCCGGAGACTCCGGTTCTGACAGAGCTTTACCGGGTCTCCGGGGCAGAGGCTGATTCCTCCGGATGTGGAGAGTTTCTATTGAAACTCTGCCACATCTGCTTTTTCTCCTGCTGTTCCTCCTTCCCCAGCCTTCTGTGTGACACCTTTAACCCTCTGAGTGCCAGAGTGGTAAGGAATGCATTGCTTTGCAATGCATTCCGTACCACTCTGGCACTGAAAGGGTTAAGTCCCCCCACACTCGTGACAAGCCCCGCCCCTTTTTGACGTGATTAGCGTCATTTTTGTCACCCCCTACTGAACAGAGGACTACCCTCCGGGTAGCCCTCAACTGGAAATTCCCAGGTATGCCCATAAGTCTGCTGTGGCTCACAGTGCAGCCTTAGCTTCATCGGCAGTTCTGCTGCCAGTGGGCCACTATCCAAGTGACAATTGTCCTTTAAAGATCAAGGGGTGTGGAAGACATTGCAAAGTTACTTTTTATGTTTTATAAAGGTTTTTAAATGTTCACATTTGTATCTTCTTATCTTATACTGTATCAGTTAAGAATAACTAGGGCATGATTGTTTATATATTGAAACACTAATGCATAAAATGAAATGGGGTTGTACTTATGTAAAACCCTGTACCCCAAATTAGCATCTGTAAAACAATTTCTTACCTATGGCCAAATATCCAGTGTTACATATGCCCTGAGAGGTATATATTCATGCTTTGGAAAGACCCATACGGCCTTAATTGCTTAGCATTTCTGATTAGCGTCTCAGATACGATGGCAGTAATATCTGTAAACTGTCAGAGATAATAAGTCTTTCTGAATAGGGTAGTGCATTCTAAACTTAATATATTAACTGCCTTAACTCTTGTCACTCATTGCAAGCTAATACAGATAAAATCAATTATCTATATACTGGACAGTCTAAATTGACTTTCTCTTACATCCTATGTGGAACACAGGAACCATGTGGTAAAGTAAAGTCCCCTACTCCAGGAAGGAAGGGCAGTTTAGCAAAAAAAAAGTCTGATGAGGAGACGCTCTTCCCTGGCAACTGTAGCCCCCGCAGAGCATACTTTGTTTTAAAAGGGACCTTGTTACAGGAGGATCAACAAGAGCAGATGTCTCTTAGATTCCTCTTTTATTTTCTGCTTAGTTTATGGGACTTTATAATCTCCCATTAGGTGTGCTCCTATTCTTGGCAGGGCCAGATTTACATTCCAGGCTCCCCTAGGCAAGGCACTCTGGGCACCCTTGGCTCCGCCCATGGCCACACCCCACTCCTCACATGACCACGCCACCAGTCTCATCCACTCTTTCCTGGCACAGAATCTAACTTTGGCCTACAACAAGCAAGGACATAAAAGCTTTAAAACCTTTGGTTGCTAGAGAGATCAATGTGTTGGAGGTATCACTAGCATCCAAGGGGTTAAATAATAGCTTGTAAAGGGTGTATAAGCTACTGCATGGATACAGAGGTTGCTCTGGCGTCAATTCAGAATGTGGGTGTTGCCAGCATAGCAGAGTTGGCCCTCAAAATTTTGGGGCTTTAGGCAGGTGCCTAATCTGCCTATTGGGAAATCCGGCCCTGATTTTTGGTCTCATTTGGAAGGATTTACCAGTGGAGGATGGCTTTCTTTAGAAGCCTTTTTCTCATAGGTTTCTCTGAAGCTTATTCACTTACTTGTATAGGAGCCTGAAGAATAAAGAAGACTGGATTAACCCTTTCTATGTGTGCACAGGTCCTGTGAGTGTGTCATTTTATGCTTCTATGTCTTATCTTTTGTGGCATCTGTGGGGCTTTAACACCTGCACTGCCTGTCTCTGGGCATTCTTTGCCTTTTTACTAACTGTGGGCGGACTTTTCCTCACATTTGATATTATTCCTTTCTTGAAGGTGGTGTTTTTAGACTTTTTTCTTTATTTTTAGCAACTTTTGCTAACTTTTATTAGCTTTTGTACTCTTTTGACTTTTTGGGCCATGATACCTTTAAAACAACATACACATGGGGTCATCATCTTTCATAGCACATGCAATCTTCCTCTGGTACTTCTCAAGGCGGTGTGTTTTTTCGTAGGCTGTGAGTTTTGTATTTGCACACTGGTTATCGGACCCCAGTGGTGACCCCCATCCACCATATCAGGGGGTGCCATTTTCCAAAAGCTGGAGAGCCACAGCACAATTTGTAAACTTAGGAAACTACATTTCTCAGCAGCCCATTCTTCCCAGGTTTTTTGGCAAAGGAAGAGGTGATCATGAGCTGATCCTCTGCATGTTACACAGAGGCTGGTTTCTCTAGCTTGCCACATTAACCTTTTGCAGTCAGATAAGTACTTTTATACTATTTTCTACTGCTTTAGTCTATATGGAAATGGGAGGGGGGTGCTTTCTTGTTTTTCTGTGTCTCTTCTTTCGGCTTTGCTATATTTTAAACCTGAGCATGCTCTGCGGGGCTAAATGAGACATTTGTTTTAGTGCCATGCTCTCCTGGAGGAGGGGACTTTACCCCATACATCCCAAGTTCCACGTGGACAAAGAGAAAAGGATGTATCAATGAGTACACAAATATACCCTTTTTAGAAGAGCAAGTTTAGATTTTAGGGATCTGGAATTAAATAAAGATTCAGATGTTGGCTTTGAAAACGTTATTTAAATGCGTATATTTTTAATTTAATTGTAGTTGATAGTGTTCCTTTAATATAGACAGAGAAGAAAAAAAAAAACCCCTTGTCTTGGCTGCGTTAGCCAGAGGGGCCTTCAAATTGTTTAGATGGAGACTGTTCTTTAAAATGTTCAGAAATAAAATTGAGTAATTTTGGGGCAAACTAACTGCCCCAAAGGTGATAAACCAAAAATCCTAATGATTTACATATGGATTTTAACCCCATGAATGCTAGGGAGGTCTCCAGTGCATTACAAAGCAATGCATTGGAGAGCCCTCTAGCATTCAAGGAGTTAAATGCTTCATTTAAATAATAATAATACTTTTGGGAATTTACATGAGTCACCTCTGGTGCAGTTGGTTTACTCCACTTTGCTATTGAACATGGGGCTCTTAAAGAGAAATGGTATAATTTAGGATACTTTCATATGTTCAGTAAATGGATAAATGTGCTAACTGAATACATTGACTAATAGCCACTTAACTTTAGCTTAAGGATTTGAAGTAATTTAGTAAAGCATACTATTATAGGCCTCTCTTGTCAGTAAAAAGGTTCATTTAGGTAGCTAATTGGTCATTAGTAATATCTCCTGTGTCGTCTTGTCTTGTGTGCTGAGTGTAAGAAGCTAAGTGCATTGGCTAACTTAATATCATGAACATTGGAAATTGCACTTTGCAGTAAGATACTAATTAGCTGTCCTTAAACTACCATATCTGGCTGTTAGTCCTTAGCAACAAGTCAACTTGTTCAGAAACTCTATAAAAGTGTATAGACTTGACCCCCCCCTTCAGTTTCAAGAGATGGCTCTAATGCTTTCTAAATCAATATGTTTGAGATCTCTTTACCATCCAATGTTATGCTACCTGTGGCTCACAATATAGTCCTGTATTAACCGACAGGTATGCAATAGGACAGTTGTCAGATGATACCTGTCCTTTAACCCTCTGAGTGCCAGAGGGATATGGAACTCGCTGTTTTGCAATGTGTCCCGTACCTGGCACTCAAAGGGTTAATTAGTAAAGGCTACATCATGTCCACAGAGGCAGACCTGAATCTTAGGAAGGAAGAAGTTTAAAGTGATAGCTTTGTAAAACTTAAGTATTACTGCGTCTTGTAGTCCTTAAAAAATAAATTAAATGACCCCAGTGTCATCTCTCAAACCTTTATGGTTTGAGAGAGAATCGTATTTAAAGGTCCCCCCTCCCTGACATCAGCGCTCTAGTTGACTGCAGGGGAATCCGGTCCCGGGACCGGCTGAGGCTCTTCAGCAGAGCCAAGATCACGTTATTGGAAAATAAATCCTTCACTGGAACGGTCTTTTCTGTTCTGCAGCAGAGGCGCTGGCTGGTCCCAGGAACGGATTCCCCTGCAGTCAGCTAGAGCACTGATGTCATGGAGGGGGGACCTTTAAAGTATGCCATGAGAGATGGCATACCCTTTAAAAACCACAGGCTTGGTTCTTAAAAGGTAGAATTGAATCATAGTGGCCATTAGGATTTCTGCCCAGATTAATAAAAGCGGGGGATATTATCAGGAACTGTGTGTTCCTAAGTTTTAAAAGCCAATAATACATCTGAATACCCAAAGATTGTGCTCAAATTAGTTTTTTTGTACTTTCCACATCTACTGCTTGTATGTGGTATTTTTCTAGCCTGCTCCCCTGTGCACCTGCTATCTGATGCCCTTTGAGAACCAAGTGTTGATAACCATGCCATTAAATGCATTACTTACTCAGAACCTGTCACGACTCACACCATGGAGCAGTGCACACAGATTTTTTTTGGACATTCAGACCTGACTTTTACTAAAAGGACAAACTGAGGTCTAGACATCACTGTCAGCACCCCCCATGATTAAAGCTGTTACCGCCATGGAATGGCTGCCTAGCAATCTACGGGTTAGAAGGAAAACAATTTTGTTTAACTGCTTGAGGGCAGGAAGGGTTTGCAACACATTGTGAAGAAATGCTTTGCTTAACATTCTGATCCTCAATGAGTTAAGTTCTTCTTGCTCTGCCCAAGCTAAGGGTCTATGTGCTTCTGTTTTTGACTACTGCTTCTGTCTCTTTGCTAGATATGTAGTATAGTAACCCTTTGCTTGCCAGAGGGGTACGCCTCACATTGCAAAGCAGCACTTTTCATGCCCCGCTTGCACTCAAAGGGTTAACCACACTGCTGTCTATGGTTAGTAGTCTGACGTATCGAACTGGCTGGCACACCCTGTGGGCTGACCACCTCTACTGTATGTACTATTTCAATGAACCGTTACACTGGAATACAACATGATACTAAATGGTGGATCGGCAACAGCTGTGTGTGTCTCACATATACTAAAGACTAGATAACCTCTACAATGTGATAAACTCTCCAGGTCCTTTGTTACTCTATGGAACCTATGCACTAACCACCTCTCCAACTTGAGAGAACTTAATGCAGTAGTTTGCGGTCTTTTGTTCAGACCACTCCTAGTACCCATTTGAGGTTTTCAGGGCACCCCTAACATTTTATAGATTAAAAGCTATATTTTTAAGTCTCACAGTCTGAATAACAAAACAAATGTATTGTTCATCATAAAAATGTCCATAAATACACATATGAAACTTATCAGTGTCTTTATAGAAAACTAGGGGCTCCCTAAGTGGATGTCCACAGCACCCTGGTTAGAAATCATTGTCTTAGTGCTTATGTGCCATAGAGTAACATAAGGATTATAGGCCCATATTTATAACAGCTAACTGGAGTTAGTAATTCTGGAGTAAACTAACTGTGCCATAGGGGACAAATAAAAATTTCAAAATTCATGTGCCCTTGACCAGAGCTTTTTAACCCCTTGAATGCTAGAGAGGTCTCCAGTGCATTGTTTTGCCATGCATTGGCGACCTCTCTATCATTCAAGGTTTTTAATTTAACAGGGTTTTTTATTTGTCCCCTTTGGTGCCATTGGTTTACTGCAGAATGAACCACAGATCCCCCCTTTATCACACCTATATGGATATCTTCTCTGGTGTCCAGCCAGCAGATCTAGATAAGGGTTCCCACTAGAGGTGGTTTTCCATGCAAGGCAAGAGCTGCAATAAAATATACCATTGTTAAGTAGGGTGACCACATTTCCCTTCTGCCATTCCGGGACGTGGTCACCCTAGTTGCCCCTTCATGCCCGGTGTGGAAAGTGCTCTGTGCCTCCTCCGGCACAGAGCAGAAGCTCCCGCGCGCTGTGCTCAGTAATGCAGAGCGCTGGGAGATGATGTCATCTCCCAGCGCTCTGTATTACTAGAGCGCTTGCCTCCAGGAGATCAGGTAAGCTGCATAGCCGCCTTGGATGTCAGCCTGCAAGCGGTGTGTCATATCATGGACGCCGCGAGGGAGCGCTGATTTATGCTACCAAGCGCTCCCTCGCGGCGTCCATGATGTGACACACCGCTTGCAGGCTGACATCCAGGGCAGCTTGGCTTCATTCCGGGACACTTCATTGTCCCGGTTGAAGATGACCCGGGACGCGGGACATAGCCCTGAAATAAGGGACAGTCCCGGACGTTCCGGGACCCGTGGTCACCCTATTGTTAAGTAGCCCTTAACCCTATGAGTGCCAGAGCGGTATGCCTCTCTGGTACTCACAGGTTTAATTTGAACTTCCCAGCAAACTTTCAGGCTGTTTATTTCTCTATATAATTTTAGTTATGGCAGATTCTTGAGCAGAAAGCTTTTTACAGGTGCATTCCTGTGTGTGATCTCTTCTTCTGTACACTCAATTTATGACCAATAACAAATGTAACTGCGAATAATCTCTGAATTCCGCATGCCGGCTGATAAAAGGAAGCTGCAAATAAGAAAATTAATAATTCAGAGAAAGAAGTTTTACTTACACGTATTAAACATTTAAAGTGGTACTGTTGCTTAAATATAGGTGCTCTTAAAAGCTCTTTCAAGACCAACTATTTGTTAGTTAACCATTTTTTTTATTTTCAAGCAATAACTTTTATTTATTAGTTTATGTAACTGAACAAGTACTTACTGGTAGCATACCTCCCAAGTGTCCCTCTTTAAGACCCAAATCCCTCTGTCCCTCATTCCCATCCTGATGTCCCTCTTTTTTAGGAAATCAGACTGTGTGGTGTATATATAAGTGTATCACATTGCTCTACAGCAATAAAACTATAAAAAAAAATTTGTTTAAACATCAGTATATGTGTTTATAAATTAGTGTGTGTAAATAAAATACTTTGGTTTTGTTATAAGTCATTTATTAGGTTACACAAGAAGGTGTCAATAGGTCATGTAATAGCCTAAAAATTCTCGGTAATGCCCCAGCCACCAGCCACACCCCCAGCAACACCCCCTAAAGCACAAGTGTCCCTCTTTGGCAATTTGAAATGTTGGGAGGTATGTGGTAGGAAGTGGCAGTTGGGATGAGGAGCAGCCCTTAGTGTGTACCAGATTTATGCTAACAACCAAATAAATAAAACTAAATATATCATAAAAGATTGTTTTAAATAGAAAAAAAGTAACCTAAGTGTAGGCGATTTAGAAAGTGCTCTCAACTTCACCTATTTATTACAAATTCACAGTTACACTTTAAAATTACCAGTCATAACCGCAAGCCATTTGTGTTATTGTCCTTTAACTCTTAGAGCCCTTGAGAGCTGTCAATCAGGGCCTTATGCAAGAAGTTGTAGAGCAAACTAAATACACCATAAGGGGATCAATGAAAATTGGCAATTATTTAAATGGGACTTTTAATCCCTTGAATGCCATGTGGTCTCCAATTTATTGCGAAGCCCCCATTTAAAGTAATTGCATTTTTTTCTCATATAGTGCCACTGGTGTACCCTAGAATTGCCTCAATTTATCTTCCAGAATGTGGTCATCATTGTTTGGTAGCTATATCTTGACCCTATTCCCTCCATTATCATACTTATTGGCCATAGTGTAACAACCCTTTTTGGATGCTACAGGAAGGCAGTGCTCTTTCAGTGCCACATCTACATTAAATAAATGGATAGACACAGCACACAAAAAAACAGGTCCACACAATGTGGTATAGAGAGGCATAAATCTAATGACAAAGGTGTAAATACAATGAACAAGCGGTGATATACCCCACTATATGTGTATATAGAGTATATATAAAAAAGGCTGTCCCTAAAAGTTATTGTCAGTCGTGGGCGATAAGCACTGTCTCTTCTGCTGCTTGTCTAAAGTCTTTCCATGTAAAAAAGGAGTTCACTCAGGGTTCACCGTAATACATGTAAAATAGAGTAAAAAGAGGAAAGGGAGGGGTAGACAGCGCAGGAAAATATCCTCTTAAGTGTAGCAAGTTATGACGTCAAAAAATGTATAGAAAAAAGTATAATAAAAAATATATAGGGGATGCACCAATAACAAGAACACTAACAAGATATGATGGCAATAGGTAGGAGAGCACGTGATATCCGGACAATAAATAATACAGTTGAGACCCAGAGCAGCACATGCAACATCAGAGAGTATAGATGTCTGCTTACTAGATGTTTTCTTGGATCGTAGCCCATAAAAGGTCTTTACATAGATTACTGCTGTCCCCACGCACTCTCTCCGTCCTCCAATTACTTGAATCCGAGAAACCGCTGGTGTGCAATGTCAGGTACTCCCCTCAGCAGTCACTTCACCAGCCCACCAAATGGCGTTCTCTTTGCACGTGGATAAGTGCGCCTGCTAGGGTTAGGGTCAGACTAGCGGGCGCACTTATCCATTTGCTCCAGAGGAAGGCGCAGTGTCGCTCAGAAACGCGTTGAGCAATCTCGAACAATTCCACGTGCAAAGAGTAAGCCATTTGGTCGGCTGGTGAAGTTACTGCTGAAGTGACTGTGGAAGGGAGTACCTGATATTGCACAGCAGCGGTTTCTCAGATTCAGGTAACGGGAGGATGGAGAGAGTGCGTGGGGACAGCAGTAATCTAGAGGGTTAATGAATAATACTTTTAGGATCTTGTTTTATGCCTGCTTTATCCTTGGAGTCAATCAAATGGTACAGTTTGATAAAAGGGATACTGCAATTCAATGCCTTTTTTTTTTTTTTTTGCAATTGTTATTGAAACAATTCCCAGAGTGCTTCATTTCATTTCCATTTGTGCCCAGTAATGTTGCTATGTCTGCTATAAGTGCATAACTTCTCCAACTGGATGACACTGATCTCTAAAATGTGCTTACATTGGTCTGTGTGAATATCTGTTCGTATATGCTGTGTACAGACCGAGAAACTGAGTAACCCTTTGTGTGCCAAAAAGGTGTCATTGCAACATTAATAAGGAGACTGGGGGGGCCCTTATGCACTATGGTGTGATAATAAATAGGTGATACAGAGGAGAGTGCTTCTCCATGGTGATGAACTTTACAAGTCCTATGTTATTCTGCACTAAGGGCAGAGTGCTGGAAACATGCACAATCACTATTTCCAGCGTGAAAACCACTAGGAAATACGTTTGCACATGATTTTGTTGAATTG